>JBCEWE010000326.1:670262-707762 GCA_039877035.1 Silurus lanzhouensis | reverse complement strand
AACCGTGTATTACTGCAGGTCACGTGACTCGCACGTCCAACTGTTAAAGACGACTTAAAGAAGTCTGGTGCGTGTTCTGCGTGTTAAAGTGGGTTAGGATGAATACAAGCTCTATCTTTCTCTCTTTCTCTCTCTCCTCTTTTTCTCTCTCATTTACCGAATTCATCAAATGCTTGTTTGGTTGATCTTTATACTATAAAATAAATATAAAATAAATATTAAATAAATATTAAATAAATATAGGCTCTTCAGTATAAAACAAAAAAAAAAATCAGAAATTGTTGTTTTAAAATGTTGCATGTTTTTGCTGCATGAACTCGGAGGAAAAAAACATTTTCTCCGACCTTGAGTTTCTTCTGATCTGTAGAATAGCGTTAAATACAAATACAAACATCCGAAGTCGAACAAATGTTTATAATAATATCCTTCCTCAATTTAATAAATCAAAAATAGACAGATAGATAGATAGATAGACCCTAGATCTATCTATCTATCTATCTATCTATCTATCTATCTATCTATCTATCTATCTATCTATCTATCTATCTATCTATCTATCTATCACTTATGGACTTATTAGTGTAACATTTATACTGAGACCCCAGACCTCTAATCGATTTTTATTTCTTTTTTTTAGTTATTTAGTTTTTTGGGGGTTTTTTGTTTGTTGTTTTTTTATTATTATTATTATTATTATTTATTTTTTTTCATTACCACAGCACTCATAAATGTCGGCTATCAGTCCGAGCTGCAAAGAGACAAGAAAAATAAGTAAATGCGATCCGGATATTATAAAATAAATAAATATAATAAACAGCGCGGCCTTGGTTAACGGAAACATCTCCTACTAACATTTTATAATTATTATTATTGTTATTGTTATTATTATTATTATTATTATTGTTATTATTATTATTTTTTTATTATTATTATTATTATTATTATTATTATTATTATTATTATTATATTTAACAAATGGGTGTTAAAGACATTCTAAATAAAATAAAAACATTTCTTTTTTATTAAATTCTCTACATTATATAGAGAATGTCATTTTTTTTTTTTTTTTTTTTTTTTCGTTTTTGGAGAAGTTTTATTAGTTTTGTTGGAACATCTGTTAAAAAGGATCATCTGAAATAACCGAAGCGGAAACAGTGTGTGTGTGAAAGCTTTTCATTCCGAAATGCGTTCAGCGTCGTGATCCTGCTTTCTTCACTCATTACTTGTCTTTTTTTTTTTTTGCTTTAAGTTTCTCTATATAGCTTTAGAGACTTCAAAGAATAATTACAAAATATACATAAATACATAAATACATAAATGCCCACTGGTTGATTGGGTTTGCTTTTTATTTTTATTTTTTTGTAATTTTTTATTTTGTCGTATTTTACTATAAGTGATTTTTCTCGTGTTATAAAGTTCTGAAGCGATGGTGATTTTACTGTCAATTTAATTTTAATAATGAATTTATTAAATAACATTATTATTGTTAAAAGGTTGCATAGATGATTGATGTGATTCTAATAATAAACTATAGATTTTTATGACACATTAGTTAAGTTCCTTTTTTATTTAACATACAAACAATACCATATATATATATATATTATTATTATTATTATTATTATTATTATTGTTGTTGTTGTTTATGTGTATTACTTTTTAACATCCAATTGTTTAGGCTATTGTTTATAAACAATTAAAAAATTATATTCAATGTGTGTGTGTGTGTGTGTGTGTGTGTGTGTGTGTGTGTGGTGTGTGTGTGTGGGGGGGGGGTGGGTTACTTGTAAGTGCACATTATCTCTCACATATACTAAACAGCGCATTAGAAGTTAATCAGAAGGACTTTGCTCCGATCTGATCTCTCGAGGTTCACGTGCATGTCCTCCTTTTCCGGGACAGGAAGTTACCGGGAGGGTGCGCGAGAATGTGTGACGTCATACTGGCTCACACGTTTATTGGTGCGTTAGCCAGCGATCCTGTGCGCTTCTACTATAATAATATTTAATAATAATAATAATAATAATAATAATAATAATAATAATAATAATAATAATAAAATTATGATATTGAGCAAAAACAGACGGAATTTTTTTTAATCTGTTTTACATGAAGCGGATTTTGTTTAATCGGATCTTCTTCGTTTGTGTGATATTAATGATCATTTTTTTGTTGGTGTTAAAAAGTTGCATGTTCGAGGAGCTCGTGATTCGTGACTAATTTAAAACCTGTCCGGGAATGCAAAAGGGCTGAAACACAGTCGCCCCCATCCGGTCAGGGCTGTAAATAATAATAATAATAATAATAATAATAATAATAATAATAATAATAATAATAATAAAGTGTAAATAGTACTGTAATACCCGCTAAAAGATTTTTCAGAATTGTCGGATGAGTTTCATTGTAAAATAATTTCCTCCCTGATGCTGTTAAAACGAATCTCGAGACTAAACTCGGTACATTTCTGTAATAAATGAATAATAACTGACCACTTTTCATTTCCATTCCTGCGGAATTCTCTTCTGCTGAATGTCGGGAAAACTCGAGGTGTCCATTTGGGATGTTAATGATTTTTGGGAAGAGCAGCGACGTGCACCATCTTCAGTTAGATCATGTGAAGACCAAACAGGACCTGCGCTTTAATAACGCACACACACACACACACACACACACACACACACACAGCCCTGATGCGACCCCGATCATTTGTCCTAATACATTTCAAGTATGGTGCATTAGGTGATGTGAGCCATTTTTGCGCAAAATCCCTTTGCGCATTTGTACACTCAGGGGAAGGCCGTGAACGCAACACTCGGACAAACTTGAAGGGCGCGCGCTCACACACACACACACACACACACACACACACACACACACACACACACAGGTAGGGAGTACGCGCACTTGTTGCGCGCTCGTCGGCAAATCTGACGTACCAATTAGCCACCCGTCCGCGCGCGCCGCGTTCACGTTAATTGGCCTTTACGCACGCCGTGACCCGTAACGCACGGATAACGCGCGCGCGTTTGCATATTCACGCGATTTTTTATAAGTGCCCCCAGGATAATGACGTTAAACAGCTCGGCCCGGGGTCGTACCGGGTCACGGCGGGAGAGAGAGAGAGAAGGAGAGAGAGAGAGAGAGAGAGAAAGAGAGAGAGAAAGAGAGAGAGAGAGAGAAAGGCCGTCGTTCGGGTCCTCATTAGCGTCCAGATGCGCGCGAAGCTCTAATTGGTCCGCTCGTGTTTTCAAACTCGTGCCAGGTGTCTGATGAATGGAGGAGGATGAGGGACCTCCAGCAGCTTCATCTCAGCTGCAGCGCTTTATTCAGGAGCAGTGAGGAAGTAGAAGAGCCCTCATGACTGTGTGCATAAATACAGACTCAGAGAGGATTTACAGAGACGCACAGTTTATAAAATATCAAGGAATATGTTATATAACTTTATCCCTAATGATTGAGCCAGTGTTGAGGAAGAACTCCCTGAGAAGATGAGAGGATGAGAAAGAAACCTTGAGAAGAATCAGACTCAAAAGGGTCATCCTCATCCTCAACATGAATGTCCATTCATTATAGTTCCATCATTGTTGAACTGTTCAGTATATATATATATATATATATATATATATATATATATATATAATAGATACTAAATATTTAATATTTGACTCACTATTTTATTTTATTCTTTTATTTCGTAGAAGGTCTTTATGAAGTATGTCATCTGTTCATACTGGAAATCAGGATCAGACTTTTCTGAAAGCACTGTTCCCTTATTCCCTGTAAAATCAGACAAACCAAACAAAACAAAACAAAAAAAACACCTGTTCAGAAACTACATCAAAAACACCAGAACACTGCTCACAATCCTAATCTGTTTCTGCATGCTCTGAAGATCTTATCATCTGAAATCATTTTGATATTTACAATATATTTCTAAGACTAAGACAGAATTTGGCCTTGTTTTTTTTCTCCCTTTTATCAAAAACAAAAGCACTTTTTCCCTCATTGTCTTCACATAAATCCTCCAAATATTTGTCCTAATATCATTAATCTGATTATTGTGATCGCTCCTGGTCATGAACAGGGTCGAGTGAGAACATTTGGACGACAGATTCAGCTCTGAACCCGACTCGCTGTGTGACTAAAGCATCTCTTAAGACTTTCCTAATGAATGTTTTGGGCCAGTTTTGGCTTTTCAGACATTCTCAGTGCGCTTCAGGCCCTTTCAGAGAAAGTTCACGAACAGGTCGAGCTCGGCGTGTTGAATTATTCGCTTGTGGCCATCTGGCTAATGTGTGAGTGCAAGTGCAAACTCTTGACCTTTGCATATTGCCAGTGTGTGCGAGTGTGTGCGAGTGTGTGTGTTTCTGCTGCTGAGAAGAGCGCTAAAGTAACCGACAAGTGTCATTTAACCCCTTTACATTTTAAGTAAATAAATAAATAAATAATAAAAGTGTGAATATTGCGGCCTGCACAGTCTTATCGGATTTCCAAGCATTTTTATTTAATAGCCTTCACAAGGCAGAGAAAAAATCCCCAGAAGATCTCAGTGTTAAATAAATACAAGATCCTAAGTGTTGAATTAACACCTAGAGATGGTTCAAGACCATCTGGTGCCAATTCAACCCAGTGGAGTTCAGTCTTCTTGGAAAAAGCATTATTATTATTAGTAGTAGTAGTAGTAACAAATTAATTTAAAAAAATATTATGTAAATAGGAATAATGATTCTGTTGTAGATACTAATAATAGTAATAATAATAATAATAAATAATAATAATAATAAAAACTCTCCCTTAACTGCATAATAATTTTTGCTCTAAATTCATATAAATGACCTATAATTACCTATGAAAGCATATGTCCATTCCTTTTTTTCTATACTTTCTATACTTATACAATATATATTATTATTATTATTATTATTATAAAATGTTAGTAGGAGATGTTTCCATTAATCAAGGCCGCGCTGTTCATTATATTTATTTATTTTATAATATCTGGATCACATTTACTTATTTTTCTTGTCTCTTTGCAGCTCGGACTGATACACTTATATAGAACTAATCAAATCCTACATTTGCTTACAAGTTCAACATCTAAATTATATAAACACAATTATCATTTATAGCATCACTTGCTGTTACTAAATCACCTTTTAGATCATTTTCTCACAGTGACTTTTACTCACAATATTGTGTTCAATTGTTTATTTATATATATATATATATATATATATATATTATATATATATATATATATATATATAGTGTTTAAAGAAAGTACACAGCTACACAGTATTACAGTAGACTGAGAGCTTTATTGCTGAATTGTTACGTGATCTGTCATGTCTCTAAATGATCCTGTATTTAATGAGTATGACAACAGAACCAAAACAGGGACTGGTTCAAAAGGTCATTAAAAAAAAAAAATATATATATATATATATATATATATATAATAATATAATATAATAATAATAATAATAAATTAATAATATATATATATATATATAATATATATAATATATATATATAATATATATATATATATATTATAATATAAACAATTATAATAATTTGTATAAAAATTTTATATCATTTTTATTTTATTTATTATTTATTTTTATTTTATATATATATATATATATTCATATATTTTTTATTTTTTTATTTTTTGGAGGGGGGGGTTTGATTGTCTTTTTTTTACTTTTTTTTCCTTTTTTATTGCTGTTATAGGCTAATAAAGACAAATCAGAAAAAAAAATTGTCAATCATTAAAGGCGAAACTTACAGGTTTATTCGTATATTTCACATATATCAGTTAGATATATAATTTTTTATTGATGTGCTCATTATAGGACTAAATTATGCAAGAAAATAAACCATAATCTACGTATTATATGTAAAAATCTAAAAGTGGAAAGACAGATGAACCTAAACCCAAAGCTCGCTGGAGAATTTCAGCTTTCTGTATCCACACTCCCCCTTGTGGACTTCAGTTAATGAGTTCTGTTATTACCCGATCTGCGCATGTGCGTAATTTCCACGCATGCGCAGCAACAATCTTACAGAATTTCAATCTTATAAATAATACAGTACAATAGAGTACTAACGTATATTAGTAATAGGAATATATGTGTATCAGCTTGTGGAAAATGAAAACACACAAAATATCTCAAATATATAATGTAGGTGTTTAACCTGCATCAATCAGAACACTGATCAATGTTAGAAATAAAGGTACCTTTTGGAGAAAGGTGATTTTACTATTAAGGGGATGGACTGATACCTGATTTGGTTCCTGTTAGATGAATAAGAGAGAGTGTGCAGTGTATCTGTGCATGTAGCTTTACTTTTACAGCTGATTTTAGGAACAGTGATGATGATGATGATGATGATGATGATGATGATGACAACCAAAACATTGGTGTGTTCACAATTTCATTGAATTGTATTATTAGTTGTTGTTTTTTTTCAAACCAAACCACCTGCATGTCGTCCCTCATCACACCCATAAACATCCTCCTTTGCCTTTCCTCTTTTCCTCCAATCTCAACATTCTTCAATATATCCCATGTCCTTCCTCCAATACAAGAACGAACAGTGGTAGTTTTTAGGGCAGAAATACTGTGAATGGAAGAAGTCAGAGGAAAACAATCTCGCTGGTTTAAGCAGACCGGTAGATCAAGCGACTAACATTTACATCTATGGGGAGCAGAAAAAAATATCCGAAAGCACATGTTGAACCTTCAACAACCAAAAACTGGAATCTGAGGCCACAGTGGACACAGACATGGTGCAGAGTGTTCAGCAATACAACGTGAAACATTGCAGTTACCTTCATTTTGGTCCTAGTATCTCTATAAACCTATAAATCAGCTAATTTACACAAGTACAACTTAAAAAGTACAAAATATGTCGTCACACCAGGAACACACAAATACAGTGAAAATCATATGAAAAGACACAAATCTGAGAAGGAAAAAAAAACAGAAACAGGGCAAAAAAAACCCCCCATATTTTATGATTCCTTCAAATTCCCAAAATATATCAAAATTGTTTTACGTCCCATCACGTCTTCCACGTCTTCCAGGGCGTCCTGCAGGCCTGGAAAGATGTAAAAGCAATAATGTCTCTCTAACTTGTAGTTGCATTTGTTATGTCACCTGATGTTCCAAAAATAGCTATTTAATAACCCGGTCTCAACACCACCCCGAGGGATACAGTGCAATTTTAGCTGGTTATTCAGCTTTAGTTGTGTTATGCATGTTGCAGGACACATTAGCAGTGTGGAAAGGATTCTACAGGATTAGTCCCATCCCAGATTCAGCCTGTGTATACCAATGAAGACCCTTTTCTATGAAACGTTTTGGTGTTGTGAAGGGTCCTTCAGGGTCAGGTTGGAAGTGACCACTAGATGGGGTTAAAACCTGAGTTATAGTGATACCGCTTTTCTGGATAGAGCTGGTAGGTTTATCATCTGACATACACACTGAGCAAATGCATTCAAAGACACGTTCTCCTTACTGGTATCTATAATTGTATAGGATGGTGGTGAGAAAAACTCTATTTATGAATACTTTATCTCAGTATGAAAAACGTACCTATAACAGATAGGCAGACAGACAGACAGACAGACCGACATACCGACCGACATACTGACCCACACAGACAGACAGACAGACAGACAGAAAGACAGACAGACAGACAGACAGACAGACAGACAGATAGATAGATAGATAGATAGATAGATAGATAGATAGATAGATAGATAGATAGATAGATAGATAGATAGATAGATAGATAGATAGATAAACATGTTGAATAGATAGATAGATAGATAGATAGATAGATAGATAGATAGATAGATAGATAGATAGATAGATAGATAGATAGATAGATAGATAGATAGATAGATAGATAAACATGTTGAATAGATAGATAGATAGATAGATAGATAGATAGATAGATAGATAGATAGATAGATAGATAGATAGATAGATAGATAGATAGATAGATAGATAGATAGATAGATTACTTTATTTAAAATGTATATTCTGAATGTATTTACTTCTATAAGGCTGCTTTGAGACTAGGACAATTTATTATTGTGCTATAAAAGATAAAAAGTACAAATTAGTACTCTCTCAGAAATGCCAGAATTCATATCTAATGTTTCTGCTTGGGATTTATTTTGAGTGTGTCTGTCGTGTGGTCTTGTGTATTCCTATGTGGACAGTCAGTGATTTGGTTCTCCTAAAGTAAGTTAGAATTTCCAGCTGGTCTCGATATTCAATATCTGACTTTACTAACACAGCATTTTCCCAGAAGAGGGGAAGTTAATATAACAGGAAATCAGACTAAGTGTGGATTTTCGAAAAGCATGTAACAATTTAATAGCCAGGTGTCCACAAACGTTTGTCTAGATAGAATATCTATCTATCTATCTATCTATCTATCTATCTATCTATCTATCTATCTATCTATCTATCTATCTATCTATCTATCTATCTGTCTATCTGTCTGTCTGTCTGTCTGTCTGTCTGTCTGTCTGTCTGTCGGTCAGTATGTCTGTCTGTCTGTTGGTCAGGCTGTCTGTCTGTCTGTCTGTCTGTCTGTCTGTCTGTCTGTCTGTCTGTCGGTCAGTATGTCTGTCTGTCTGTTGGTCAGGCTGTCTGTCTGTCTGTTTGTCTGTCTGTCGGTCGGTATGTCTGTCTGTCAGATGGTCTGTCTGTCTGTTGGTCAGTCTGTCTGTCTGTCTGTCTGTCTGTCTGTCTGTCTGTCTGTCTAACAGGTATTTCTTCCTATGACAAATACTGTTAGAATATATGTTTTACATATTACAAGTTAAAGTGTAGTAACAGCAATTGTTGTTTTGGAAGCACTCTTGATTTTATAAGTCTTTGTAAGATATGTATCTGCAGCATGCACATATTTAAGATGGATGTGAAAGACACCCTAAATTACATACCTGCTGTATGTTTGTTGAATAAAAAATCAGCGAACCAGTATATTTCCAGAGTTCGACTGGAAGGCAGTAACTGTATTTATATATTTGTTACTTAAATCACAGATGCTATCCAGAATTGTGCGATCCATGCAAATGTATTTGTTTCCCCCCCAAAACATCGTCTTTGGTTTATCAGCTAATTAACATCCCTTCCTGAGTCATAGGATGTGTTAGGGGCAGAGCTAGCACTAATGTGCAGCACAGGGGGTTCTTCATGACCGGGTTAAGAACCTGTATCTCACAGGGTATACATAGTGATGTGTAAACATTTTCACTCAACACTATTACTATCAATCTGCTAATAGTTTTTTAAAGTGTGTAAAATCTTTAAAACAAATGGGACACCAACAAAATGGCAAGATTTTAATAGTATAGTTATAAAAAGTTTTTAGCAAGAATTAAACAAATGCATTCCTTTGTCAGTGGAGGTTCAGTGATTAAGGCTCTGGATTGCTGATCAGATCTCCAGGGGAAAAAAATAAATAAAAGATTTGGCAAAAATTTTCAAAGCTCCTTTTTCCAGTGAGACAAAAAAAAGTACTTCTTTAAACATCCATTGATCTACATTAAAAGTAAAAAGTAGGCTGTGGTGTTTTTTCATTGTTTTTTTTTTTAATGGATCAAATAGTCTTACAAGGAAATCTATATCCTGAATCTTGAAATGAGTATGAATGATTAATTTACTAGTTTTATAGTAGTTTTACATTTACAGGTACACCAGATTACAAACTTAATATAAATATAACTCTTGAATTCTACAAACTTGGAAAGTGCTAATTTAAATGTGATTCAGGAAAATGAAGGTCTTCAGTCGTCGTTCGAAGATAGCCAGGGACTCCACTGTGCGGACATCTAGGGGAAGTTCATTCCACCACCTCGGTGCCCGAACAGAGAAGAGCCTCGAAGTGTACTTACCTCTCATTCTGAGAGAAGGTGGTACCAGTCGAGCAGTGCTGGAGGATCTCAGACAGCTTGGTGCAGGAGATGTGATGAGGTCTCTAAGGTAAGATGGCGCTGGTCCATTTTTGGCCTTGTAGGCAAGCATCAGTGTTTTGAATCTGATACGTGCAGCTACTGGAAGCCAGTGGAGGGAGCGCAGCAGTGTGGTGGTGTGGGTGCAGCTGCGTTTTGAATCACTTGCAGTGGATAAATAGCGTTCAGGGGAAGACCTGCCAGCAGAGAGCTGCAGTATTCGAGTCTTGAAATGACAAGAGACTGAACAAGCACCTGGGCAGCCTGTATGGAAATGGTTGAATCCTTCGGATGTTGTAGAGAAGAAATTCACAGGAACGAGCCACATTAGCAACATGTGGGAAGAAGGACAGTTCATTGTCCATAGTTACCCCAAGGTTACGAGCAGTGGCTGAAGGGGAGAGCAGAGAGTCATGAAGTGTTATTTAGAGATCTTGACCTGGAGGTAAATCACCTGGGATGACCAGCAGTTCTGTTTTGCTGGGGTTGAGTTTAAGTTGGTGAGCACTCATCCACGAAGATATGTCTGTCAAGCATGCCAAGATCCGAACAGTAGTTTTATAATGGTTTTATAGTGGTTTTATAGTAGTTTTTATAGTAGTTTTATAGTGGTTTTATAGTAGTTTTTATAGTAGTTTTATGATGGTTTTATAGTAGTTTTATAGTGGTTTAATAGTGGTTTTATAGTAGTTTTATGATGGTTTTATAGTAGTTCTATAGAAGTTTTTAATAGTAGTTTTATAGTGGTTTAATAGTGGTTTTAGAGTAGTTTTATAGTGGTTTTATTGTAGTTTTATGATGGCTTTATAGTAGCTTTTTATAGTAGTTTTATAGTAGTTTTATAGTAGTTTTTATAGTAGTTTTATGATGGTTTTATAGTAGTTTTATTAGTAGTTTTATAGTGGTTTTATTGTAGTTTTATGATGGCTTTATAGTAGCTTTTTATAGTAGTTTTATAGTAGTTTTATAGTGGTTTAATAGTAGTTTTATGATGGTTTTATAGTAGTTTTATAGTAGTTTTTAATAGCAGTTTTATAGTAGTTTTATAGTGGTTAGTTGTGGCTTTTATGGTAGTTTTATAGTAGTTTTATGATGGTTTTATAGTAGTTTTATAGTAGTTTCATAGTAGTTTTATAGTGGTTTAATGGTGTTTTTTTTATAGTAGTTTTATAGTGGTTTATAGTGGTTTTATAGTAGTTTTATAGTGGTTTTATAGTGGTTTTATAGTGTTTTTATAGTAGTTTTATAGTGTTTTTATAGTAGTTTTATAGTGTTTTTTAGTAGTTTTATAGTAGTTTTTAAAAGTGGTTTTATAGTAGTTTTATAGTAGATTTATAGTGGTTTTATAGTGGTTTTATAGTAGTTTTATAGTGTTTTTTATAGTAGTTTTATAGTGTTTTTTTATAGTAGTTTTATAGTGTTTTTTTTTATAGTGGTTTTATAGTCGTTATTTTGTTGTTACAGTGTGAATCTCAGCAGCACTGAAGTCACAAGAGGACAGCATTATAATTTTTTTTTTTTTTTTTTGTGAGTCTTGCATTTAGTATAAATGTATTCCAAATTTTCAGAGCATTTTATTAATCCCAAAAATATAAAAACACTTCTTAATTTCCTCACCAAAATAGCCTTTTTGTTTTTTCTTTGTGTCTTTTTCTGCCCAGGACTGTACTAAGTGTGCTGTGACATTCTCCTATAATATGCATTGGTTAGCCCATTCAAATGAGGCTGCGCTCTGTTTGCGCAGAAGAAGCGCTCATTGGGTCTGTGAAACAGCGGGGCGGGACGCAGACGGAAAGTCGCAACCAGTCCAGACTTCCTTTCTCCAAGGTGTTGGACATCCAGGGTTAAAAATATAAAAATTAAAACCAAGTTTATATTCTCGTTTTGAAAGTTTTCTCCCCCAGTGACAGAAAGAAGAGTTTTTTCTTTAAAACATCACATGATCTGCGTTAAAAGTGGTGTAATTGTTCATGATTTTTGTAAGGATAAAATAAGAAGATAAGGTGGATACGATGTCTGGGAAAGAAATGGCACTGGATGACGATGTAACGGGTAAGAAAATTGTTACACAAAAGTTTTCTGCGTTACATTGTGATTACAGGGTCGTGGTTTGTTCATCAGTGATGCAACTCGTTAACGCAGTGTAGTTGAAGGGTGCAGACTGTGGGCAGCGTCCCAAACCGGGTCCACTGGGGGTTGCGTGTTTACTGATAACAGATGTGGCGGTTTGGGACGCAGGGTGTTGTGTTTTATAGTAGGGGTTTTGTTGTTATGGTGTGAATCTCAGCAGGGTGTCTCAGATGTTAAACACAATCTGAGTGACCGGAAATGACCCCCCTCCTGAAGTTTTACACTTCCTTCTCCCTGTTTCTGTATTGTAGAATTGCAGTTTCAGAGCAGGATTAATGCATGACATGTATTAAAAAGTAGTTATGAATCATACACAGCCACATGATTATTATCACAGGTTATAATTCTTTTTTTTTTTTTTACAAGAAAACACAAAAAACATGTTTAACAACTGCAAAGATAGACATAGGATTAGGGGAGGGTTTTCCTCTTTTTTCAGGTTTGTTTGTTTGTTTGTTTGTTTGTTTTCAATGGTGGTTTTAGTGTTAGATAGATAGATAGATAGATAGATAGATAGATAGACAGACAGACAGACAGACAGACAGAAGACAGACAGACAGACAGACAGATAGATAGACAGACAGACAGACAGACAGACAGACAGACAGATAGATAGATAGATAGATAGATAGATAGATAGATAGATAGATAGATAGATAGATATGCAATTTGGCATCTACCAAAAGTGCAAAAAGTAGCAATCGTGCAAATAGTGCAGATAAAATATGTAGCATATTTACAGCATGTGATATATATGTAAGCATATGCACAGTAAATAAATATAAAGGCTATAACAGTGCAGAGATGTGTGGACATCGTTAAGAAGTACAGGTAAATGTTCTAAAGCGATGGCATTGAAGAGGAAATGTGCAGAAGTGAAAGGTTATAAGATTATGGCATTTAAGAAATGTGCAAGCTGAATAAACAAGTCTACTATATATATATATATATAAATGTCTCCAGAATTTGAGATTAAGATTTAAGGTCAATATGAAGTCAGCACTCGTCACATTGACTTTACAGCACAGTGAAATTCTTTCTTCACATATTCCAGTGATGTTAGAAAGCTGGGGTCAGAGAACAGGGTCAGTGGAGGGTTAAGGGCCTTGCTCAAGGGCCCCAAGAGTGGCAGCTTGGCGATACTGGTGTTTAAATCTCCGACCTTCCGATCAGTAACACAGAGCCTTAAACACTGAGTTATATTATATTATATTATATTATATTATATTATATTATATTATATTATATTATATATTATACTATATTGTATTATATTATATTATATTATATTATATTATATATTATACTATATTGTATTATATTATATTTTAATTTATTATATTATATTATATTATATTATTTTATATTATATTATTTTATATTATATTATATTATATTATATTATATGAGTAGCCTTTTTAACACATTTTGCGCTGTAAATAGACGCAACTACTTTCTCAATATTCTCTTTATGATCGATGCTTCGAATCGACTCAAAAGAATCAAGCCGTTCGGAATCGTAATTCGATTTTTTGAAGCCGGGTTTTGGTTTGTTTTTTATTTATTTAATTTTTTTTTTTAAAGAATCGACTCTTTTTAAGTGACTCCTGCGCGGCGCAGCGCGGAGTCACGTGGTACAGAGCCGGCGCGCGCTGAGTCAATGCAGCAGAAAGTCCGCGCGCGTCTCATAATCGCCGTCATCCTCATCATCATCATCATCCCCGGTGAAACCGCAAAAGAGGTAGGAGGGGAATAAAAAGTCTTGTATAAGAATTTGGCGTTTTTTCTGTGCAGGGTGTAGTTGAGATTTTTTGAAAGGATGTAAATATTTTTTTTGGAACCTGCATCCTTTTGCATTCATAACGCACGAGACCCAAATCTGTCTTATTGCTTATTAGAAATGACTCCAACATTATTATTTTTTTTGGATATTTTCAATGCATGGGGGTTTAAACGCGACTGTCCTTCAGGACGCAGAGGCCGAATCCCGAATATCTCATTACTCATTTTAGCCGCATCATGCCATGCGAAATCGCTTCTGCGCCCTATGTAGTCCACTATAAAAGAGCAAATTGGGATGAAGCCAAGATGGTGTAATCTGCTGGAATGCGGGAGGAGCGCGCGGGATAACGCGGTCGCGTGTGTGTGTGTGTGTGGGTGTTGCGTGTGTATTTTGCGTGGCCGGTATCGAGCATATGCACGAGCGAGCATGAAGGTTTTACGTGCATCAAGCACCATGGACTTATTTTCAGCAGCTTTTGCACCTCGAGGCAACCTTTGCATGTTCTCGAAGTAACTGCGCATCCACACGTCACCTCAGGATCACGCCCGGATGTCGCTTGCAAGCGTTGGGAAGAAAAAAAAAGGTGTCACGCGCTCGCTAATTGCGACTCCTTTTGCATATGCATGTACCATTTGTCTCCACTTTCATCTCTCTATCACTTTCCACACCTCACCCATTTAACCTTGACTGCTCAGGCTGAATCCCAAACGCCTTCCTGTTGTGCACTACCTAGGGCACAGTTTCTTCTGCCCTAGAGCAAGTAGAATGGAAAACACTGACCCAGGGGTTGTAGGAGCCCTTATTCTTCTCCTCTTTGTGTAATACAGTGATAGAGGGAGTTGCAAGTCATTTGGGATCCGGCCTAAATAAAGGCGCCAATGGCAGAAAAACAGCCCCATTTCCCACGGTGGCAGTTTTGGCCACTGGGCATAAAGGCCCCTTTTGTTCAGGGGGGTAAAGGATGGCCTCAGAGGTGGTGTGTATCCTTCTATAGTCAGTGAGAGTTGTGCTGCGTTAAGCAGGACTGTAATGTGTTTCACATGTGTAGAAGAAACATCATCAACTGGTTGCTTCAGGAAAGTGGTAGGACTTTAAATAAACAGGCAACTTGTCCATCACTTTCTCACTGATGGAACGAGAAGCGCTGGAGACCTTCCAGATGGTTTGGGGTGTCGTGGAAAGAGTTGGATTTAATATACAAAAGTTGCAAATTGAATTTGAATAATACAGAACACAGAAATCAGTCTGGACTTCGGAGTCATCACGTTTATAATTCAATATTTTCTAAATAATTTGTGCAAAATTGTCATTACTTCATAAGGAAATGTATTTTTTTCTCCAAATATTGTTTACTAGTATTTAGGAAGCATGGAAAGGTGTGTATGTAGACACACTGTATTGAATACAGCATTATTTCATCATAAAAGAGCAGAGCCAATCAGATTGCTGTATGCAAATGTGCTTGTGATTTGCATATTAATGCAAAGCTTCAGGAGATGTTTATTGTAGGTATGTCTTATTAGTTTCTTTATTAGACTCGATAGAAGAGCTTGCAGTTGTCTGGTATTTATTGTAATGTGTTTTGTGACTTGATCTGGAGCCTGATAGCTGCACAGCTGGACATGTCGTTTTTGTGTGTTGAACTACACTTTGCATTTTCAGCTCTTCGCAGGTTAAAATGAACAATCGTGGCATCTAATTCATCAAAATGTCTGAACTTGCAACAAAGGTAGCACGTGGTCCTGACAATGACTGTGTACTGACTGCTGAGTCAGCGAGTAAAAGGGTCATCACTGCAGCACTGCAGTTCCACACACACACACACACTCTCACACACACACTCACACATGGACAGGTGCATGCATATACCAGACACACATGGTCAGATATCCACTATCTTATTAGCAGTTTGTGGGCATGAAGACACAGACATAAAAATATACCCTCCTTTTTGAGAAACAGCAGATCAGCATGTGAAGAAGATAAGGTCCACTTTCTCATGAGTATGGGTGTGGTCATGTTCACACACTCAGCAGTGCAACGTGCCGGAGATCATGCTGTCAGGGTGCGGCTGTGTGGAACCTCTTGTCCTGTGGGGGTCCTGAGTCTCTGCCGGCAAAAAGAACAACACAAATCCTTTACATGAGCTGCTACGTTTAGCGCCGTTGATCTGTCGCTTTTACAACTAATAAATAATGTTTAAGTGACGTGAAAACACGAAGAACCTGGCAGAATGATTCCTGCTCATACTGTCGTGCAATACATTACAATGAGAGGAAGTTAAATCATGGATGAATTTAATTAGTCTGTCTGGGACTCATGCACACAGACTTGTTGATCAGGGATCTCAAACTCTCTCTTTTGTACATCAAGGACCAGTTTTCTTTTTGCAGAACAAAGTGTAAATGTAATTAAAAACAATACAATGATTTCCAAATTTCATAAACCGTATCTTATTGATAAAATAAGGCAATTTTGAATTTGATGGCTGTAACACATCTCTTTTCCCAATAGTCTAAGAACTGAGGAGACCAATTCCTGGAGTTTTGGTAGAGGAATGTTGTCTCATTTGTGTCAGATTCAGGATTCTACTTGCTCAACAGTCATTGGTCTTCTTTGTCTTGTTTTTTGCTTCATGATGTGCCACATATTTTCAATTAGTGAAAGATCTGAGCTGCAGAAAGGTGTGCCAGTTTAGCACACAGGCTCCTCTACTACAAAGTCATGCTGTTGTAATAGATACAATATGTGGTTTAGCATTGTCTTGTTGATATATGCAAAGACTCTTTTCTGAAAAAGATGTCTAGATTTAAGCATATGTTGCTCAAAAACCTGTGTATACCTTTCAGCCTTAATGGTGCCTTTCTAGTGCCATTTTATAAGCAATATTGCACCTCCATACCATCAGAGATGCAGGCTTCCGAACAAAGCGTTAATAATTATACATGTAATCAAATCAGAGCAATTATACATTTTCTTTATCATATTATAAACTTATATAAAAACAGTCATCACTAATTAACTTCCTATAAAAGCAGGCCTTCTCAGGTTTATTTATAACTATATGCTCCGATACTGTACAACAAATATGTCCTCTTAGAAATAATCAGTGTTTGCAGACACCGAGGCTCCCTGCAGGTCAGTACGGGTTCAAATGTCCTGTCTATAATGGCGGCTTTGCCCAGAGCTGCTCGTGTGTCTAAAATTAGATTTGTGACCAAAGCAGTCCCCTAAGTACGAAGCCTGTATTGACGTTACACATTTGTATAATATGGAACAGCAGGTTCATGTCATTAATTGCGTCTATAATGTCTACAGTGATAAACTAGTCGGATCCGGCTTTAAAATGATTTTGACAATCAATCGGCACTGGTAGATAAACGCTGGAACTATCGGAAACAGTCCATACCGATAGTTTTTCCGGGTTGCGTTATACAGTACGAGACCACATCAGAACCGCGGATGCCATGTGTTGTTTATTTAAAGTATCTTTTTTATTCATTTTGGATGTAAATGTTTTTATTTATTTGTAGTGTTACTTCTTCTTTCAGTTTCAATATATGTCCAACCTAGCTATCTGTATCGATACAATCAGTCGACCTCTACTAAGAGTTAGTGAAATGTAGTTAATGTCCATCTGGTAGTGCAAACAGGAAATAAACACTTGGGTTTGGGTGCAATATTTAGGAAAACACTGTAGAGATCGAGGTAAACACTATGATGCAAACCAGTAACACAAGTGGAAATTAGGTTAATAGAAATAAATCAGAATTACAGGGCAGTATTTTTATAAGATGTGTTTGATACCTGATTATAGTATTTGTATGTGATTTTTGATCGTCTCACTCCACATTTAGTTTCCATTTGCTGTTATAATAACCTCCACGTGTATAAGATGTGCTTGTGGAGATTTGTGTTCATTCAACCACAAGGGTGTTGGTAATGTCAGGTACTGATGTAGAAGAGGTGAGGAGGCGTCAGCGTTCCCATTAATTCCAAAGGTGTTCGAAAGGGTTGAGGTCAAAACTTTATAGCAGGAGATCTTCCACTCCAGCTCAGAGTTTATATATTGTTCTTAATGTCTAGGAAACTGGTTATTAGCTGTACAGACTCTTTATTTGCAGTAAATCTTAGAACACATTTAGACAAAATTTCTTATATGAGAATGGATTGTTTGTGCAATTATTTTGTTTTATTTCATTGCGTTCCACACGTTTCACACATTACTGAGGGAACACAGCAAACATTCTCTTATTAACACAGTTATAGTTAGGTTATATAAAGAGCTAAACTAATTGTGGCCCTGCTTTCCACATAGTTTTTAGCAGATTTGTTCTCAAAGTTTTATATACAATGTGAGCAAAAGTATTGACTTTTCCACTCATGTGGTGCTTCCTCAAACTGTTACCACAAAGCTGATGACTTTTAATGAGGTGGCATGAAAATTTCCCTTCACTTGAACCAAAATACAAACAACTTTGGGATGAATTGGAACGCAGACTGCACTAGGGCTGAAATGATTTCTTGAGTAATTTGGTTTAGTCCATTTAACTATGCACAGAGCACTGTGTTTCCCCACGGACCATTATTACGGATGCACCACTCGCTAAACTCTGGAGCGCTCTGGACAGGTAACGCCGAAGACGGCGCAGAATGAAAAATGGAGGAACGGGGAGAAAACAGCGAGTGCCGATGAAAACATATAGGAAAAGGAAATGGCAGGAAGTTTCCAAAGTTTGGGATCATTTTAAACTAAAACATAAATAAAACACCGTACAGTGTGGGTACCGTTTTTTAAGTACGAGCAGGTAGTGGAGCACGTTTTTTGAAGCTGGAGATAAATACACAGATTTTGTGCGTGGAAAATTATATGAAGCTTTTTCGGAGACAAGAAAACAACATCACAATACTGTGCGGGATTTAATAAATAAATACGAGTGAGAATCATGAGTTTCATTTATCGAATATTTTCCTTATCATTTACTTTATGTGGCGACTGCAGAGGGACTTTTTGAATACACTATATTTGAATTTTAAAGTAATATGGCAATTTAATGCGCTAAATAAGTTTTTCACAGATATTCCTGTATACAATTTAAGCAATGAAAATATAAACGTTTCTGAAAAGGACAACTAATTGGAAAAATGAATAATAATCGAAAATGAAATTAGTTGTCAAAGAATGGCGTTATTGAATAGTTGGGCTGCACAATTTCCGTGTTAGCGTGACGGTAAGATACCGTCAAAACACCGCCAATTGTGAGTACAGTGGCAACCGGCAGCAGGAAAAAGTGTGCGTCCCAAGTCATGGATGAATATCAATATTTTTAAGCATGGTTGCCAACGTGCATCTGCAATTATCATTAAAAAAATGCAATGTTCGAGGGAGAACTCCCTCATGCACCTTTCAACAAGCAGCTACTATAAGCTTTACAATGTCTAAATAAAAAATAGTTAAACTCAACATGTCTTTTGCATTTTTAATTAAGGTTTTATATAGTTATAATAGGCAAAACATCTCATTTAAAAAAATTCATCTTAAAAAAAAATAAACCACAAATAATCGATCAATTAATCGATTATTAAAATAATCGTTATTTCCAGCCCCAATGTTAAGAGACCTGTTTTATTTCCCCTCTTTTATTTAGTATTGCTCTTTATTAAAGAAAAAGTACTTCTTATCTGATTAATCAATGGAAGAATTGAACCCCAGGCTTCCTCACATGACTTCACAATTGTTTTTTATGTGTTCTGATGCGGTAAAATTAAATTTTCCCTTCACCCAAACCGGTTCCAGGATGACCGTGTCTCTGTGCACAAAGTCAGCTCTATGAACGTATGCTTTACATGGGTTGGAGTTGAAGATCTGCTATTGAGCTCTGATCTCAACCCTACTGAACACCTATGGAATGAATTGGAAAGCTGATGATCCAAAAGTTATACAGTGGAACAAGTATATCGGTGTACGAGCGGTTTTACTAGTAAAACTCTTCGTAGGAGTACAAGCATATTATGGGAAGACGAGCATTTTGACACGTTGGTTCTAGTAGCGCATTCTGCTCGTCGCTCTTCACCTCCGTCCCCATGCTTCATTCTCAGTCATTTCATAGACGTTGTTCTCAGTGCGTTCTCGTCGTTCTCTCGTGTGAATATTGTGCTTTTTGTCTGTTTTATTGTGTTACTTTTTTATTTCACTATAAATTTTACCTCATGAGTCCCAAAAAGTGTAGTGTAAGTGCTGGAAAGAAGGTTGTAAAAAAAATAACCTTTGAAATAAAAAAATTAAATTGTAGAAAAGCATGAACGTGGTGTAATAAGCGATCGCCTGAGGTCTAGGACCGGATTCATTGCTGTTACATTAATTCTTATGAGAAAATGAACATGCGAGTACGAGCGTATGGGAAAACGAGCAGATTAATCTCATACACAGGGGTTTCACTGTATATTTAACCCTGACTATAACCATGACAACCTTTGAATTGTGCGATCTTGAATCTACCTAGGGATATTTTTGACAATTATCCATAACTGTTTTATATATAGAAGAGGTTTACGTGGAATACTTCATCACTACTAGCTAGCAGGTGTATGGTTTTTGGTACTTGCTTAGGATTGGAGGAGATGAAATAGCAATTATGGGAGGAGCCAATCATACCAGCACAGTGGTAGACAGTAACGAAGTAAATGTAATTCCTTACTGTACTTAAGTATCTTTTTTACTTATCTGGGGAGACTTTTAACTTCACTTCATTGCAAAGTCAAATTTCTTCTTACTCATCTGGAGAAATCAGTCGTTCCTTTTTATTTCTAAAGAGAAAAAACGCAACCGGTCAAACACGCAACAAGTCACCAATCAGGGTCGAGCTTGTTTTGATTGGCGCTTGGTGTATCTACTGATCACCAACATACAGTTCAGCATCAGTTCAACATCAAGCAGAATATTTAGAGAGCAATAAATGATGAAGAAACTCCAGACTCGAACTTATCACAACACACGTGGACTAATTTCTGAAGTAGTTGAAGGTTTTGGGCTCATGATAATTTTAATAGAAATCAATCAGTGTTTGACTCATTAGTATTATTCTATTAATAGATCAGTGTGCTGAGAGTCACAGTTTAGTCATTTCACATAAACCGAGTTGATTAAGTAAAGAGTCTTGTGACAAAAATGATAATGGAACATAATAGTTATAATAAATCATAGTACTTTGGATACTTAAGTACATTTGAAAGCAAAAACTTTTGTACTTTACTCAAGTAAAACTTTAAAGGGGCACTTTTACTGGAGTCACATTTTACTGAATGTTTCTCCACTTTAACTTAAGTACCTTGTTTGTGTATTTCGTCCACCACTGTACCAGCGACACACAACATGCAAAGCCAAAACCCGAGCCCTCGTTTAAAAGAACCCTTAAGACAGTAAAATTTATTTCGAATGAAAATGATCCTAAAACTTTTGAAGACTTAGTTGACTGTGTCCCGTAAGCTGAAATGCTAAAGTGGACACTTCATTGTCATTATTATTATTATTATTGTGTTGCTGTTTTTTTCATTGATGGAAAACGAATCCAAACTCTGACTTGTGGAATTTGATTTGAATTGTGAAGAAAAAAGTGAAATGTCCTTCAGCTTCTGAAGGCCCTGGCTGTCTCAGTGTGACCTTACTGAGAGAGGGGTTTTATTTTTTCCAGAAAATTCTTATCCCAGCTGTGTTGAATCCATATGGTTTAGCAACTAACCCCCCCCCCCCCCCCCCCACACACACACACACACACACACACACTCACACACGTGTGCGAATTGTCTGCAGATGGTCATTGCAGGGTTTGACGTGCTGGAGAAATATTTACTTTTGGAAAGCTTTTGCTGTCTGTTGTTTTTTTCTAGTATTGCTTTAAAAACTCTGTGGTTTCCTCGGTGCTGAAGCGTAACAAACTTCAATAGAAGTTAGTGGGGTGGTTAATGCACTCCACCTGTGCTCAGTTTGCCATGTTCTCTTTGTGTGTTTCGGGGTTTCCTCAGGTGTTCTTGGTTTTCCCTATTCTCCTGAATCATGTCTTGGTAGTGGCTTGATGCTGAGACCTGTTATTTTTTCCAGAAGATTCTTTAACCTTGTATCCAGTGGTAGTGAATATAGGCTTTGAGAGTTTATACGAATTAATAAAAATGAACCGTTGGCAGCAGGTCATGTTCGTGGCTTGATTCTGACAGGAAGTGTCTGCCATACCTGTGTGTTCAGTTACGTGTTTGTGTGTGTGTGTGTGTGTGTGTGTGTGTGTGTGTGTGTGTGTGTGTGTGTGTGTGTGTGTGTTTGTTGCAGAAACCTTCCTGATCAGTTTAAGGTCAGCTGAAGGTTTTCAGAACCTTTTTAACTCTCTTTCTCACTCACACACACACACACACACACACACACACACACACACACACACACACACACACACACACACACACACACACACACACACACAAACACATCAGTGCCAAGCATAATGTGTGTAATGAGTTCTGTCAAAGTCTGTTAGCATCTGTTCTGCATGTCATTATCATCAATGTCATTCACACATAGACATCTTGGAAATGTCTTTGTCAATCCAACCATTTTCATATAATCACTTCTAGTCGAATAAGTTACTATTTTGGTTGCAGCTCTAGGATATATTTATTCGCATACTAATATCGTCATCTGGTTGTGGATCTGTCGAATCTTAAATACAATTAATGATGGTGAAGAATTTCAGCAAGATTTGATCATCTACGTATTTAATCATCAGAATACTTGATTGATCCCACAGGGAAATTGTTGGGTTGCAGTTTCTCACATTAAAATTAATGTAAATTTTAAGTGAAATTAAATACAGTTGGTCCCTAAATTACGATGACTGGACTTACGATTACTCGATTTTACAACAATGATAGCGCTACGAAAAATCTTGGAAAATATCTTGAATTTTTTGCATGCCATTTTCATTTCCGTATGATCCGTTGGGACGGCGCCAATGGTTGACAGAGTTCAGTTGCCTCTGCGTTACAGCGTGTATTTTTTTTCTATTTGCTTTTTCTAAGCCAAATATTAGCTCTTGTCTCTCTCGTTTTTATCAGCGTCGCCGGACACTGAAAAAGAAGGCTTCCAGCTCCGGCATTCGCCCTCCACTCGCTCGTCCATGCTCTCGCACCACATTCCAGACTTTTATACTGTAAAGTTTATACATTATACTATTGTAAATTAGTGTTTTGTTAAATTATTAACAAATTACAGTACACTACCCCATACTGATCAACATTATTTTTTGACTCCTGGGTATAAATCATATATTTAGATGATTAATGTATCCTACATATCAAGGTATTAAGTTTAGATGTTATATAGTCAATGAATTTCCAATCTCATTGAGATTTCATGTATGAAACGTGTAGCAGCAGTGAAACAGTTGGCGGAAAAAGTCAGACTACACTAATACTAGCTATCGATTATTTTAGTATTCAAGTATTCTACCGATTATTCCAAAGATTATTTGTGTAATCGGATAAGAAGTACTTTTTCTTTCTAACTTTATTTCTTGTGAACCTCGAACATTTCTGGTGCATCCACTGGCATTGTACTGGATTGTTAGACCTTCTTTGATACTATGTGATTCTACTGATTGTACCCTATTTCATTTTCAATTGAAATAGATAAATAAAAAAAAAGCTTTCTGACACTGCGGGGGGTTGACGCTGCCCAATTAGCAAATTACTAGAAACAAAGTCAGAATTGCGAGAAATAAAGTTGCAATTGTGAGAAAAAAAAACAACTAGAAATTGCGAGAGAAATAAAAACGAAAAACTTTTTTTTATGTGGCGGGAACGGGCTTTTATATGAATCTTTTCCTCGCCCCCCCCCTGTTGTCTTCCCATTCCTTTATTTTCTCATTCTGCAGCATGTATTAACCTGTCCAGAGCGCTTTAGAGTAGAGCAGGTGGTGCGTGAGTAATAATGGTCCGTGTGGAAACGCAATGCTCCGTGTGTATTCAGTCATAAATAGTACAGTTATAAAAGTTATTTCTTATGTAACATTTTGTTTTTGAGTTCCTGTACTAAGATCTATCTATCTGTCTGTCTGTCTGTCTGTCTGTCTGTCTGTCTATCTATCTATCTATCTATCTATCTATCTATCTATCTATTTATCTATCTATCTATCTATCTATCTATCTATCTATCTATCTATCTATCTATCTATCTATGGACCACATTAAAGGCAGCTGAAGGATGGACAGCATTATGTGCAATTTGCTATTGAAGCTCCTACATTTAATATGTAAATATGTAGTAAAGCCCAAGGCAACCAAGGCTTTAGTTCACTTGGATACACAAAAGCGGCTTTACAGAAATCTAGATGTAGATCTAGATCCGTATTAAACAAACCAGAGCCGACAATGACAAGGGAAATCTTCCTGAGGAAACATGAGGAACTCACAGGTATAGAACTATTCTGTGTTAAAAGGATGCTTAGTATGAATGTAATAAGAATTTTGGGGGGGATTTAAAATAATGTTTTTATGATAACAGCTTATTACATTAAATAACAATAACAATACAAAAAATTTACTTTATTTTGAGCTCTTTATTAATGTTCTGTAGTATATAAATAATGTCAAATTTGCATAAATTAATGACCACTATTAATAATGCATTATAAGGCTAAAAGTGTTTGGACACTTGTTTTTTCCAGCCACATGTGGTTTTTCCCAAATCTACAACACAAAGTTTAGAACGTCTTTAGAGGTGGCAGCATGAAATGTTTTCTTTACTTGAACTAGGAGACCTAAACCTGTTCCAGCATGACAATACACCTATGCACAAAGCCAGCTCTATGAAGATATGGGTTACAGTGGAAGATCTGGAGTGGCCTGCTATAGAGCTCTGAACTCAACACTACTGAACATTTTTGGGAGGAAACTGAGCGCTGACTGCACCCCAAGCCTCCTCAACTCACCTACATCAGTACCCGACTTTACTAAAACCACTGTGATTAAATGAGCGGAAATCTTCACAATTACACTTAAAATCAAAATCTAGCGTAACATCTGACCAGAAGAGTGGAGCTTATTATAAGGTCTCTTTTTTTTTGCTTTCTAAAACACTGCAGTGCTGCTGCACATTCTGTAATACACCTCTAGCTTTTTTTGGATTGCGCATTTATCACACTGTGATATTTCCTCACGAATATTTCCAGGGGAGAAAGCGGAACGAAGAAAACCATGTGGAGTCTGGAAGGATTCTAGGGCGTGCAAAAATCCTGAAAATAATTTCGATTCCAGCATTACTTCATGGGTTAGGCATTAGCCCGAGACGACAGCCTTCCCTAAGGAAAAGAGGGAGCGAGGAAGAAAAAGAAGGGGGAATGAGGTTATGTAGGAGTAGCGAAGGGGTGTATGGTTAATGGCAGTACCTTTTCAGTGAAGGCTTTCTGTAAAGCAACTATTTCATAATTTTGTGTCACTTTCTAAATCCTTCCTAAACACCACAAATTTTTTTTATGTATAGAAGTATATTACAGCTACAGCACATTAAGCGCTATGTGACAGTACACGCACTTTCATGCGGTACACTATATGAACAAAGGTTTGTGGACGTTTGGTCATAAGTTTGGTATGTGCTTCTTGGACATTACATTTCACATTTAGTCCCAAATGGGAGATGGTAGCTAAGTGGTTAAGGCTTTGGGCTTTGGATCCGAAAGTCGTGAGTTTATATCCTAGCTACACCTCTCATGTTAATAAATGTTAATCACTTTGTATAAGGGCATCTGCCAAATGCCATAAACGTAGATCATTTTTTAGCAGCATTTAGGTGAGAACAAGGCTGATGAGTTCAGACCGTCACCTCTGAAGACACTTGTAGACAGATGATGGAGGGTAACAAGCCACCAGGAAAGCTGTATGAGGAGCCTACACGTTCACGTTCACGTTCACGAGCGAACCAGACAAAAGACGATTTGTGTTCCATCAGCTTCAATATTACAATATGAAGGAAAAAAAGAAAGGTGCTTTATACTTGTCACATGCACTATACAGCACAGTGAAATTCTTGCTACGCATATCTCAGTGATGTTAGAAACCTGGGGTCAGACATGACACAACGCCCCTGGAGCACAGAGGGTAAAAATGGCAGCTTGGCGATACTCTGGCTTGAACCCCTGACCTTCTGTTCAGTAATCTAGATCCCTAACCACAGAGCTATCTGGATATTGAAAGGCTGAATCATCATGGGCATATGATTGGAGTTGGCCATATGTTGCAGCAACACTGCCACAGCAACTGGTTGTGTTCTGTAGTGTCTCCAATTGTTATACAAATACTAGCAATATCGGTGATATCTCTAAAATAATTTTTGCAATATAACATGACAATAGGAATATTCATTTGTCACGTTGGAAGATAAGATAAAAAAGATTTCGTGATCACGATTTAATTTTCTTAAATAAGAAATAAATATTATTATTTATATACACATATATACATATATATATATACACATATATATCTATGTGTGTGTGTGTGTGTGTGTGTGTGTGTGTGTATATATATATATACATACATACATACATACATACATACATACATACATATATACATATATGTGTATATATATATATGTATATATATGTATATAAATAATAATATTTATTTCTTGTTCAAAATAAAATTAAAAAATTAAATCGAATTTTTTTTATTTTACGCAATATTTCTGCACATCTATCAGCAGATGTGCACGAGGTCCCCGGTGTGTCGTACCCACACAGCGCTACTCACACACCCGGGAAGAAAACCTGAATTATTTCACATCGCTTTAATAATTCAGATTCCTGTCCTGAAATCATCTACAGCCATTTGATGTGGCTGTAAGAAAAATATATTTATTTACCTTCTTCATGCTCTTTGAGAAACGTGATTACAATGCATGCTTATGTTGACTTTGACAGGACTTTCAGAAATAAATTGCGGCACAAATACGAAACATTATTATAGATTTTTGGTCCAGGATTGAAAACTGGCCTGTGAGTTAAAGTCATTTTCAGGCCTTTTATAGGGGAAATTCTACCAAAAGACATTAAATGTGAAAGTTCCTGTGAAAGCGAAGCATAACTGTCCAAGCTTTTATTGTCATTTTGTGAGATTACATATAGTAAGAAAGTATAGTATATAGAAGCAGACATGTGTTTTAGGTTCTTTCTGTTTATCCGGAGCCATTTTTAGCGGATTCCCTGTGGATTCGATTAAAGGACACATGAAAGCCAACTCCTTCACATCGATTGAACAATGTCTGCTTGTGTGAGTCACTGTCTATAAGACGCAAGTCCAGGATGCTGTCCTGGGTTAAATATGGTGTTTAGAAAGGATGTAAGTGGTCCAAATGTGAACCTCGATCCATTATATGGACAAATGCTGTTTGACACCTGAGCATAAGAGCATATTGTGTTACATTTTGAACATTAAACCCACATTTGGTCCCGTTTGCAGTTATAGTGACCTCCACTCTTCTGGGAAGGTGATCCACTGGATTTTGGAGTGTATTTGTGAGGATTAGTGTGAGATTCAGCCACAAGGGTGTTTGTAAAGTCTTGTACTGATATAGGTGAGAAGGTGAGGAGGCCTGGGGTGCAGTCAGCATTCACATTCATCCCAAAGGTGTTCAATAGAGTTGAAGTCAAAGCTTTATAGCAGAAGATCTTCCACACCAACTCATGTAAAGCATATCTTTATGGAGCTGGCTTTGTGCACAGCGAACAGGTTTGGGTCTCCTAGTACAATGGAAATCTTCAGGCTCATTGAAAGACCTCCAACATTGTGATAACAGTATGGGGAAGATCCACATATGGCTGGAAAACTCATGTGTCTCAATACTTATGTGCATATTTTTGTGTTTTCTGTGGTTATATTTCATGTCCCACCCCAATCCTGATGTATTATACATTCTGGCACTTGCGTAAAGGCGAGAGTGTTTTTTTGTGGGGGTCTGCGATATTTCCTGAGGAACTGTCTCTTGGTCCATTGTGAGAACCCCAGACCCGACCCTCAGGAAGGAAAGCTATTCATATACTTAGAGGCTTTAACAATATCCTTAAGGACACATGCACGCATACACACCGTCTATCTCACAAAGCTTTGTCCATTGTCCTTCAGGATTTCTGTGGTGTTTTTGCTGGAGCTACTCCGGGTCAGCAGGAGATAAGGCGATGTGTAGAGACTAATAAGACCATGATTATTAAATCTTTATTTACTCCACTGTTGCATTCTGATTGGTCAGAAGTTGATTACGGTTTTATGAATAAACATTTGCTTGATGGAGTCTCCACTGTCCGGGCTTTGCCACAGTCTGAGGTAAAGTTGTTCCCTTACACTGGATAGAATGTGGTTGGTTTGCTGTAGAATAACAGGAATGAAATTTCCAACCTCACTGTCGTTGTTCTATAAAAACACACTCCCTGAAGTTGGTATTTCACACGGCTGTTGATATTCTGTGTCATTTGATCAGATAATCCTGTCAGCCATGTTCTACTCATGGATTTTTCTCACAGTAGCCGTGATGGTGTTTAGATGTGACAGTAATCATTGCGGTGTTTTTAATTGCGTATGTTGAATACATCAGATTTATAATGGCGACGTCTGTAATTAATACTTTACACGTCTTCTCAATAATAAAAAGGCCTGATTCCTGACTCTATTTATGTGTGTCAGAGGAACGAGTTTCTAGTGTGTCGTATTTTCCAAGAGGTCAAAGAGGCGGAGAAGAAAATAGGCACTGGCTCGTATACGAATATCAGTTTGGGCCGAGTGAAAGTTCTAGCAACTATTTAAAAAATGCAATAAGATAAACGAGAGGCATCTAATTTTCGTCTCACAATTCAGCAAGTGTTTGATATCTGATCTGATTAATACCAATTCATGTTAAATACAGCAGTCAAATGTAATTTTTTTGCGAGACATCTGCTTTCAGTCTCGCAGACATGCACCTGGGACTGAATTGCTTTAGATGACTGATGGGTTTGGAGATAAACAGGTCATATTTCACAGGACTGTACTTTTCACAAAGGAGAAAAACAAGAAAGGATATAAATTTAGCGAGCTCCTGTACAGAAGATGGGCTTTACCGATTCTAATACTGAAATTGGTTTGAATTGCTGTATGATGTTTGGTTTTCTGCTTATTTATTATGAATTACATTAAAAAGACAAAAGTATTGGGACACCTGACTTCTCCAGTCATATGTGTTTCCACAAATTTGGAGGCACACCATTGTATTGGGTGTCTTAAATTTTTCCCTTGAACTAGGAGACCCAAACCTGTTCCAGCAGTTGATCTTAAAGTTGATCTTCTCCTGTAGAGCTCTAACCTCGACCCTATTGAACGCCGTTGGGATGAATTGAAACACTGACTGCACTCCAGACTTTATCATGTGTCCTCTGATATCCAATCTAGAATGTTTTCACACCAATGCTAGATATCTCATTGTTTCTAGGATATTGCATCATGTTCCCATCTGCACAGTCAGATCAGCAAGTGTGTGTGCAGTGAGCTCATCAACTCAAACCTTTCAAATCTGACATACGATATGCTGTAAATGGGATGATGCAAATGATCACACACTTCAGCATGTGTAAGTGTGTGAGTTTTAAAGCTACTCAAACTGATCTTGATGGAGAGCCTTCATTCTGACCTCATCTCTGTCTCCAGTTTCTCTCTCTCTCTCTCTCTCTCTCTCTCTCTCTCTCTCTCTCTCTCTCTCTCTCTCTCTCTCTCTCTCTCTCTCCCTCTGTCTAGCCACACACTCAATAAGTCTCTGTCTTTCACTCCCTTAAGGGTTCCAAGCCTCTTCTTCTCTATCTCTAGCTTTGTGTTATTTTATCAATCGGTCTCTCTGGTGTTCTGTAGGCTGTACTTTCAGGAAAACATGGATGCACATCAGTGAATGTCCTCGTGTGGTGGGTTGGAGCAGTATGTGTTGCTGCAGTTTACGGTACAATTGATATTAGCCGAGAGATTCACGTTACGGGCAGAATTTTTTTTTTTGAATACATTCTTTGCAGTCTGCTCCCCACCTTCACATTTTTGGATCCCTGCTGCTCTAAAAATCAGACAAGCAAGTGTCCGGTTTATATACGACTTCTCGAGTGAATGTCTGGAATGAAGCTGGTTTAAAAATTGTTGTGATCCAGTAAAATATGTTTTGATTTGTTTCAGAATTGTTCTGGGTCTAGACATTATTCTATGTGCAATATGTGTAAAAGTATTGTACTGAAAAATACCATGGGTATATGAAGAGTTCCGCTAGTGTGTGTGTGTGTGTGTGTGTGTGTGTGTGTGTGTATATATATGACACTGCCTCGCAATGTAAAAAAAAAAAATGCTTTTATTCTTCAAATCATGCACAACAATGGCAGGGGTATAACAAAGAAAGAGTAGGGCAGTGTCACTGTAACTACTCACTCCGTACCGGAAATAAGATTTGTTTTGCGCATGCACGAAAGCCCTAAAGAATTAATTGCGCTATCGATAGCCGCTAACCAGGAAGTGGCTAGCGGCTAACTTTAGTACTATTACCCGGATGGGGTCTTACAAATGTAGACTATTCAATTAAATATTTTCTATTTATTTAATTTGATTTAATCAATAAAACTTTTACTAATTTAATATATTTAATATAATAAAGTATTGAATAAATGTTTTTAATAAATGTTTAAAAAAATGTAATATATTATTATTTTATAGATTCTCTAACCAAACAGGCATTTGATTGCAAATTGTTAAAAAATGTAAACTGTTGAAATGTTGATGATCACAAATATTAATAATAATTAAAAGCGTTTATTTAAATACAAATATTGTATGTAATTTTGTCATAAATATGACAAGCAATTTTATGTTTCACATTTTGCCTGCATAACTGTGACTTAAAAACCGAGGTGTGTGTATATATATATCTATATATATATATATATATATATATATATATATATAGAGAGAGAGAGAGAGAGAGAGAGAGAGAGAGAGAGAGAGAGAGAGAGAGAGAGAGAGAATGTGTGTGCTAATAACAGTGGGGCAGACACAGCTTTTTAAAAAACACTTTTCGTGTGTGTGTGTGTGTGTGTGTGTGTGTGTGTGTGTGTGTGTGTGTGTGTGTGTGAGAAAGCATAATAGTAGGTTTAGCTTTGTGTCATGTGGGTGTGTGTGAATGTTCCATGCTTTCTGGCTGTAGATTTTCAGGAAATCTTTAACTATAGCTTTAATATAAAAAAATAATAATTTCTTGTTTCAAAATTGATTTCTGGGATATGGGACTATTCCGGGTTTGGTTCACTTCATCCAGTGGTGTGATTGGGTCTATGTACGAGAAGTGTATCGAGTTACGGCACTGAAATGATCTCAGACTGATTCCTCCCTCTTTTTTTTTTTTCATCTCTCTAATTGGGTCTCTCTTTCTGTCCCTCTGGGGTTTTATAGCAGTGAGATTAAATATTAATACTATTATAGACACATTCCTGTAATAATCATAAAAGATGTCTGCAGCGAGACCACCCGGGAGGTCAAAGGTTACTTTTGTTCCATTAAGTCATGATTGTGAACTCTTTATCTCATGATCTATAAGGTTAGGGTTCATGTAATGTGACACAGTAGTGCAGTAGTGTCATGGAAAAGGAAGTACACGTGATTATTAGTGACACCGCAAGCAGAAAACAATCAAATATTTTTGAATTCTTTATTTAATACCAAAGTTGTTTTATAGGTGCAAAAAAAAAAAATCAGGTTATTAGAAGTCATTTTAGTCGACATGTTGTTTTAATAGTAACTAGTAGGGTTGCTAAATTCCAGGAAATTTGAAAAAAATTTTCATGGGAATTAACGGGAACATGTGGGAATTAACGGGAACATGTGGGAATTAACGAGAATTAATCGGAATAAATTGGATTTACAAAAAAAATTACAAAATTGTAGGTTTGCCAATAACAGGGAACTTAAATGTAGTTAAAAGAAATCGTACAAGGATAAATAGGATACTTGTGTATTTGTGTCATCGCTGTGCATTCTGGGGTGCATGCGGTAGCTGAGCGGTTAAAACACCGAACTTTGGATCATCGCTTGTACGCTTGAATGAGCTGAATGTAAGTCGCTCTGGAAAAGCGTCTGCCAAATGTCATAAATGTAAATGTATTCTAAGGGACGTTTTTACTCGTTTATCGATTGCATTTAATCGATATGACTTGATTACATGTAACTTGTGATCCCCCTGATGTTATATTAGTTCTACACCGCACTTCAGGAAACTCGCATGTCTAATAATATTGGTAGGAAATTGCTGGAAACGTGAGCCATTGCTTTAAAGAGGGTCGTATGACCTTGTCTGTGCATCTCATTTTTAACCTTCTCCACCCCCATCTCTCTCTCTCTCTCTCTCTCTCTCTCTCTCTCTCTCTCTCTCTTTCTCTCTCTCTCTTGCTCTCTCTCTGTCTGTGTCTATCTCACATACCCTCCACCATGCACGTCTGAAATATTCTTTGTAACCTTATATGACGTTATTTCCCCAAAATGTCCCATCTTCACTCGTTTTTTTTTCATCCCATGAACCAGGCTGTGTTGGTGAATTGGGAGCTCAGTGGTTAAGGCTCTGGGTTACTGATCAGAAGGTTGAGGGTTGAAGTTTTGGTATCACCAAGCTGCCACTTTTGGGGCCCTTGAGCAAGGGCCTTAATTCTCTGTGCTCCAAGGGAGTTCCATGTATCATGACGGCCCTGCGCTATAACCTGAGCTCCTACTGTAACATCACTGGGAGATGTGAAGAAACAATTTCACTGTGCTGTAATGTACATGTGACGTGAAGAAAACATCTTTTCTTTTTTCTCTCTCCCTTCCTTCTTACTTTTTTCCCTGCCTTTCATTTAGCTTTCATTCCTTCATCCTTTCTTTCTTTCTTTCTTTCTTTCTTTCTTTCTTTCTTTCTTTCTTTCTTTCTTTCTTTCTTTCCTCTTTTAGCTTCTGGTCATTCATTCATTCATTCGTTTCTTTCTTTCTTTCTTTCTTTCTTTCTTTCTTTCATTCATTCTAACTTTTTTCTTATCTTCCTTTCTTTTAGCTTTTGGTCGGTCATTCATTCATTCATTCATTCATTCGTTCATTTCTTTCTTTCTTTCTTTCTTTCTTTTTTCTTTTTTTCTAAATTTTTTCTTTTCTTCCTTTCTTTTAGCTTTTGGTCATTCGTTCATTCGTTCATGTCTTTCTTTGTTTCTTTGTTTGTTTCTTTCTTTCTTTCTTTCTTTCTTTCTTTCTTTCTTTCTTTCTTTCTTTCTTTCTTACCTTCTTTCTTTTTTCTTTCTTTCTAACTTTTTTCTCTCCTTCCAACTTTTTTCTTTCCTTCCTTTCTTTTAGCTTTTAGCTTTTGGTCATTCATTCATTTATTTATTCATTCATTCATTTTTTTTTTTTCTTTCTTTCTTTCTTTCTTTCTTTCTTTCTTTCTTACATGCCTTCTTCCTTTATGCTTTTCTTTTTTCTTTTCCTTACTTTGCGCCTTTCTTTCTTTCTTTCTTTCTTTCTTTCTTTCTTTCTTTCTTTCTTTCTTTCTTTCTTTCTTTCTTTCTTACATGCCTTCTTCCTTTATGCTTTTCTTTTTTCTTTTCCTTACTTTGCGCCTTTCTTTCTTTCTTTCTTTCTTTTTTCTTTTTTCTTTCTTTCTAACTTTTTTCTCTCCTTCCAACTTTTTTCTTTCCTTCCTTTCTTTTAGCTTTTAGCTTTTGGTCATTCATTCATTTATTTATTCATTCATTCATTTTTTTTCTTTCTTTCTTTCTTTCTTTCTTTCTTTCTTTCTTTCTTTCTTTCTTTCTTACATGCCTTCTTCCTTTATGCTTTTCTTTTTTCTTTTCCTTACTTTGCGCCTTTCTTTCTTTCTTTCTTTCTTTCTTTCTTTCTTTCTTTCTTTCTTTCTTTCTTTCTTTCTACTTACTTGCTTATTTAGTTGAGTATATTAATTTTATTGTCTTGCTGTAAAATCTGTGGTTTTGTTCTGGCAGGCTCTGTTCATTATACTTTTATACTTTTAACCAGGGTTATTTTTCAGAATGCAGCTGGACGGAAATAAACAAATTGAGAATATACATTGAAAATGAACAGATTTAGAGTAAATGGTTGAATGTACCAGCAGCAGGATTATGACAAGGTCTTCCTTTACAACTAAAACATTTCCAAATAAATGCGAGACTGCAAATTTCAGTTTACTTTCTCATGTCTGGTTGTAACATGGTGATGTGAGGTGAAGTTTGTTCTCACAGCATGTGTATAATGAGATTTTATTTTTATTTTTTTTTACATTTTATGAGATGATAAAAGCTGCAGGACAGATTATTACAGATTCCTTGTAGTATTGTTGGTTTGTGTATAAATTGTGTGATAGAGAGAGAGAAAGAGAGAGAAGAGAGAGAGAGAGAGAGAGAGAGAGAGAGAGAGAGAGAGAGACTTACCTCTGAAATGGATTTCATGCTGCTGGTATTTCCATTGAATTCCTCACTGGAGTTCTGGCCTCTGACCCCTGCTACTTCCTGTAAGAATATGCGTCACATTCCACAATGGTGTGTTTGTGTCAGTAAGTGTGTTCATTCTGTGCTTATAATATGGCAAGGGATCAAAAAGCCAACGTTCTTTTATTTATCCAGACCAAAATAAACATCCCTCATGAAAAAGAGAATGATCCAGATCTTTACATCTCTCATCCAGCCAGGTATTACAGTATTTGTGCGATTTCTTGAACGATCATCCTTCTTATTATAAAAATGTTTAGCCTGTTTTGTTTTGTTCTCCAATAGTTTCCTCAAGCCCATGCACAAATATTTTCCGAATCTAAATTATAACATTGTGTCTGAGTGGTAATAAAAAAAATCACGAGTTTCTACAGACCACAATGAATCCACAGGTAAAATTCAGACGAATGAAATTAAATATATGTAAGTAAAAGTGTCCTTTTAAACTTTCACTTGAGTAAATGTACAAAAGTATTTGCCTTCAAATGTACTTCAGTATCCAAAATATTATGATTTATTATGACTATAATGTTCCTATTATCATTTTTATCACAAGACTCTTTACATGATCAACTCAGTTTATCTGAAAAGACTCTTTGATCTATTAATAGCATGATATTAATGAGTCAAACATTAATTGATATCTTATACAATTATCATGAGCCAAAACCTTTTTTTCAACTACTTCAGAAATTAGACCACGTGTGTTGTGGCGAGTTTGAGTCTGGAGTTTCTTCATCGTTTATTCCTCTCTAAATGTTCTGCTTGATGTTGGTGATGAGTAGATACACCGAGCACCAATCAAAACGAGTTTAAAACAGAGCTCACGCTCGACCCTGATTGGTGACTTGTTGCGTGTTTGACAAGTTAAGTTTTTTATCCTTATAAATATAAAGGAACGACTGATTTCACTAAACCAAGTTGAGTAAAAAGTGAGATATTTGACTTTGAAATGTAAATTAAAATTCTTCAGTAAAGTACAGATATGTGAAAAAAGCTACTTAATTACAGTAACAAATTATGTTTACTTTCTTACTGTCCAGCGCTGAAAACTACAGACAATATGTAGAAAGCAATAAACTACTAAAAAAAGCACAGAAAATAAATAATCGGCAAACATATTCTAAAAATGAATTACAGAAAAAATACAGGCTAAATTAAATGCACTGCATTTACATCATTTGTTTTCCTTTATCCATAGCGATCTAGTTTTCTAAAGGGTTAAGGGTCTTTCTCAAGGGCCCAGCAGTGGCAGCTTGGTGAGTTTGGGATTGGAACTCATGATCTTTCTATCAAAAGTCCATAATCTCACCTACCACTTCCTTATTTCCCTTTTAGCTACAGGCAAATACAAATAATTATGGACAATCTTTATGGTAGGTTTATTTTAACAGAGAGAGAAAGAATATTTATTACACCGTTGACTGACAGAATACACAAAGTACTTTAAAAAAATAACACAGGACTATTCCATAATTGCTGCTTAATCACGGTACATTTACAATTATGGAATTTGTGGGTGGAGGTTGTAGCTCAGTGAGTAAGGCATTGGATTTGGGATTGGAGGATCACAAATTCATATCCCAGCACCACCAAGCTGCCACTGCTGGGCCCTTGTGCTGCCACTGTTGGGTCCTTGTGCTGCCACTGCTGGGTCCTTGTGCTGCCACTGCTGGGCCCTTGTGCTGCCACACAGGGCCCTTGTGCTACCGCTGTTGGGCCCTTAACCCTCAACCTTTAAATGGCATTAATATGAATAAATGAAAAAGAAATTTTTTTGGGCACAAGTATGGTATTGTGCGAAGTAGAGGAGATAGAGGAAGTGTAGTAGTAATTCTCTGTTTGAAGTAGCTCTAAATAATTAAATAGATTGCAAAGGTGAAAAAAACTTAACTAAAATTCACAATGCAGAACAAAATAAACTGCAAAACGGAATACAAAATGAACTGAGCTATAGACACAATATGGAATGAAACGACACATTTTAGAAGGAACCAGGTTTCCGACAAAAATCTACACACTAGAATAAGTCAAAGAGAAAATTGTTTAAAGGCCGAAATTACACACAGTAAATGATATTATATAGCTGTGTTTGTATTCAGTATCATGTGTAGAACATTGAGAAATGTCCTGCACAGATCATTTTTACATTTTTCATTCTCTGCCTCGTCCCTGTGCTCTGCTATATATATAAATATATTTATTCACATTAAACTGAACATTTTCCTATACAGTGCTCCACTATGTGTGTACAGTTAACTTGTCTGAGTCGATGATGATTTGTGTGCAGCAGGAAAATCGGATAAATCGATTGCGTTACGGCTCTTCTCAAACCTGTGCTGTTTTTGTTTCTGTAAAAAAAAAAGTAATGTTTATTTTCCATCTCCAGTTCCTCACACGATGTTTGTGCCGTAATTGTCGGATTCAATAGAAGCACGGCTATAATTTGCTTGAGCAAATCGTCGGTAATGAGCGCGCTAATCAACCTGCACTCAATCAGCCGCAAACGCCGCCGCCGTCCTTTTCTGTTTGCACTGCTGTCGCATAAACAGATTTCACTTTTTTAACCCGCAAGCATCACGACTCAAAGGGATCAGAGCGAACGTCAAAAGAAGAACGTTCCACTTATAGGTGTTTATCATTACGGACAATCGTTTTCTCCGTGTTGAAATGTTTTTTTTTTCTTTCTTTCTTTTTTATTTTTTTTTAAATCAATGATTGCATACAAGGCGAGTTGTGTGAGAGAGTGTTAAGCCGCAGGCAGCCAGTCACTCAGGCCATAATTACAAACTGAAGAGCGTTCTGATGAGTGTCTGTACACGTTTTAGCACAGTATGGGGTGCAAGAAGAAAAAGGGACAAGTGTTTAGGGCTTTAAAAAAAAAAAGCCTGAGGAGATTAGGAGGCCTCCTGCCGAGCGATAAAAACGCAGCGACTCACTTTGCTTCTATTAGACCGCACTAATGAGGATGATGGCTTTTGGATAAATACGAGCTCTAATTCGACTCAAATGTCATTGCGGAGAAGAGCGCCTGCATTAGCTGGATAAAGCTTTTA
>JBCEWE010000326.1:660262-667762 GCA_039877035.1 Silurus lanzhouensis | reverse complement strand
CTCTACTGTTTCTTCTCTCTCTCTCTCTTTCTTTCTCTCTCTCTCTCTCTCTCTCTCTCTCTCTCTCTCTCTCTCTCTCTCTCTCTCTCTCTTCATCTATATTGTACTTTTGTCCCCTCTTGCTCCCCTGCTCTCTCTCTGTCTCTTTCTTTCTGTCTCTCTCTACTGTATATTTCTCTGTAGTTATCCCTCTATCCCTGCATCCCTCAATCATCCTCGCTTGTTTTATGACACACACTCTCTAATGCACTGGTGTAATCTCCTGCTTCAATCTCTATTTCAGTCTTTCTCATTTGTCTCTTTAGGCACCTACACAATCTATTACAGATGTATTTATAGGCACACATGTGTGTGTGTGTGTGTGAGAGAGAGAGAGAGAGAGAGAGAGAGAGAGAGAGAGAGAGAGAGAGAGACAGTAGGAGAGTCTGTATGTGACAGAGAGAAAAAGGGAGGTGGATCTGAAACCAGTAAATGAGCAACAACCCCGAATTCACCTAACCTTCACCCCTCACTGGTCGATTTGTTGATTTCCACAAACTACAACACAGCTGAACAGGATAATAAATAGATGAACTGATGTAAGGTTGGACAGATGGCATTCCTCCCGAATTAGCCAGGAATGTCGACAACGATTGGAATTTTATATTTTCGGAAACGGTGGTATTTTTGCCAGCTTGCGTCATCGGCGTTTAAATTCCCGCACATAAAACTCATTTACAGCTTTATATCTGTGTGAGTTCAATCACAGCTCTTAGTGGTGTGTGTGAGGAAGTTTCGGTAAATGAATTGGATATTAGATCCCGGAATCAACCGTCTGATTGGCTGACGAATTGTGTAAAAGAATACAGTAGCTCAGTGGTGGTGTCAGACGGGAAGACTATTATAACGTGAGCACAAATATAAAGTGCAAGACTGGAAGAGCTAGTGGGTGTGGCGGAAACGTTTAGGACCTAGGTTCCTTTAGCTAGATATGTGGTAGAGCGTTAAATATTCAGCTCCTCGCTTTAAGAATCCACCGTGAGCTCGGCGCTCAGCACACTGACATTTTCCTAATAATATACGATTCGATTTTACATCAACTCTCTCCGAGGGAATACGTTTTCCCGAGTGTGGCATTTGATCTGTTTATTGGCTATTTGGTTCTGTTAATTATATAACGTTCATTGTGTGATGTTGCTTCAGATGTTTAATTCACATTTAGGTGCCACATCGTCGATGTTATTTTTATATTTGTTAAGCAAAGAATATAACACTTGGGAAGGTTCGTTTACAAATAACCACACAGGATTGTTCAGCATTTGTACGTAACAGCAGAGGGAAATAACACATTGGCTTTAATTCAAATCAATTCACTTCAATTCAGTTTTATTTCTAGGAGCGTTTCACAATGGACATTGTCTCGAAGCAGCTTTAGAAATTGTAAGAATTATAGACCAATAATTGCAATAGAAGTCAATTATGTGTATGTATCCGCCCTCGCCTGTGGGAAGGAAAAACTATCTTAGATGGTATGAGGAAGAAATCTTGAGAGGAACCAGACTCCAAATGGAACCCATTCTCATTTCAGTCACACATTGAGTGTGATTATAGATAAGATGAGATGAGATAAGATTATTTGTCTCACAGTGAGGACATTTCCATGTTATAGATACAGTACAGTATATAAATACAAATGAAAAAACAAAACAACAATAATAGATCAGACAAGCAAACTACAGTGGAACCCACTTATCTCGACCTCGGTTAACTCGCCAACCCTATTAAGTCGAAGTTTTTGAAGTGGAACCGCCAAATTCTCGCTTTGTCTAAGCATTTTTTTAATCGGTTATGTCGTTTTTTTTTATGTCGCCGAACCCTAATATCTCGAGCACAAGGGGGGAAAAATTGGCACTTAACGTTGGTTATGTCAGGAATCCCCCTGCCACGCCCCCTTCGTCGGCGGCATTCCCAGAAGCACCCTGCATCTTCTCCCGTGCGCTCCTCACAGTCATGCTGATCACACACACACCTGACTCTCATTCACTCACTCATCCCATCTCCTATTTAAGCCCCTCACCTCCACACACTTGCGGTCCGTTATTGTTTGTGCATGGTTGTATGTGTTGGTTCATGGCAGTCTGTGTAATCGCGTATACGTATCCAGCTACATACCCTTCTTCTCCGACTGCGCATTTTCTCAACGGCACCCCGGATTACCCCGATCCTGCTGTTTTCCATGTTCACGCTGTCTGCACCATGTTTATCCGTTGCTGCCCAGCGCTGCGCTTTTCATAGCTCGGATCCGTGGATTCTCTACACGAACTGTCTCTGCTTTCACAGAACTTCGTGGGCCGCGCTCCCAGAGCGCACCACTGGATATTACTGCTTCTCTACAAGTATTGGTGGATTATCTCCTGATTATTCTCAATAAACTTTGTTTGCGTTTACTTCTGCTTCCGCCTCCTTATCCGCATTACAGGTTATCTCGATCCGCATGACCAATTAAACAAATCGCGGCAACGCTGTTGTGTAAAAAACCCTCCAAAAACATGTGCATGCACATTCTCATTTATTAACGTACCAGAAAGTCGAAGGCATAGTGGGAAGCCAAGGCTGTGATAAAGTCAGCTTTCCTTACAGCAGACTGGCAGTTCCAGAGCCCACCTACAGTACCACCACTGTTTGAGGTTGAGACAGCAGAGTAGGGTAGATGTGGTTACTGTCAATGTGACCTCTGTTCTGTGGATGAGAGCATCTGTGTCTGTAAGATACACGATTGCCAATTTGAGACCAATGTACGATTTTCAAGAACACAAAAGAACAATCCTACTATGTACTTATACAAACACAGAGCGTTACTGACCTTAGAAAGGTTACCTTCAACCACCTCCAGATACCTTCAATATAAATGAGTAAGCCTGAATCCAAATTCACCAGAAGAGAATAGATTCAAGATAGAGCTAAAGCACACATTTGAGATTGTTATAGCTTCAACACCAACAACAACTTCTCCATACCAGAACCTTTAAATGTTCAATGATGGAGAAACAGCATGTGCAGACAAAGTCTGAAATCTTCATGAAGTGGGATCCAACTGGCGCTGGTACGTCTCTAGATGACGCAGGATCCTCGCTGGGTCGGCATTTTCTTCTTTAAAATATATACACTATATGGACAAAGATTTGTGGACACCTCCTTTCTTTTGGGAAGATGTTCCACTAGATTTTGGAGTATGCCTGTGGAGATTTGTGGAGATTCATTCAGCCACAAGGGTGTAAATAAAGTCAAAGTGAGGAGGCCAAAGTGGTGCAGTCCAATTCTTCTTTCAACCTCAACATGGTTGAAGGCCTCTCCAACGCATGTAAAGTGAATCTTCAGGGAGCTGGCTTTGTGCACAGGGGGCATTGTCATGCTGGAACAGGTTTGGGTCTCCTAGTTCAAGTAAAGTGGAAAATGTCATGCTATTACAAATGTGTCCCTCCAAAATTTGTGGTAGCACTTTGGGGAAGGACCACATAGTTACAGTAGGTGTCCTAATACTTTTGTTTATATGTCCATGTTTAGTGGAATGGCATGAACTCTCAACGTCCACAAAATCATGTTACTAGAAATGGAATGGCTTTGCTTAATGTCAGGAAAAAAAGCTTTTCTTTTACTTTTCCACTGTGGCTGTTTCAATAAAGACAGCTGAAAGGCTGTAACACACGAATCGTGCTTCAGCGTGGGTTTGAACATTCCTTTGTGACAAATGTCACACCCCCCTGATGAGGCCCTTCACTCATTTCAGTGCAGATGCTTGCATTTTTTTGACCAACTGCCAGAAAAAAATAGAAAAGAATGATTCGCCCCTACAACAATAGATTTGCAACATAAGTAGAGTCTAAAGGCCATTTTAAACGCCTTTCCTGTCTCGATTCTTGACTTTGTCCACACACACACACACACACACACACACACACACACACACACACACACACACACACACACACACAATGTTTATTCACTTGTACATTTCCCCCTGAGTTTTAGTTCTGGCTCAGGGGACAGAAAACTGGCCCTGATCACACACACACACACACTCGCCAAGCTGCGAGCTCATGAAGTTGTTTAGATTAGATTAAACTAACTGATCCTTAAATCTGGAATTCAACCCAAAGTTTTTCTTTCCTGAGCTCTTCAGCAGGGCCTCTCCGTGGCTTTCCAACATCTTAGTGAGTGAATCCAGTCTTCTTCGTAACATCTAAGAGAGTTTTTCCTTGCCAGAGTCGCCCCAGGCTCAGATTAATAAACATAATTCACTTGTATTGCTTTGAGACGATGTCTATTGTGAAGAGTGATATAGAAATAAACTTGAATTGAATTGTGTGCTGTCTGATGGATCAGCCATCATTCCTCAAGCACATCTTCTGAACTTACTTTAGCCCTGAAGAAGTCTTGCTTTTATAAAAATATATAAATATATATGTCACTCTCGTGTATTTCCTTGAGTAAAAAACGCAGTTATTTAAATGCTAAAATATGCAATCTCTCTCTCTCTCTCTCTCTCTCTCTCTCTCTCTCTCTCTCTCTCTCTCTCTCTCTCTCATATATATATACATACATACACACACACACACACACACACACACACACACACACCGACCTGGAAGTGAATAACACTGATTATCTCTTTATCATGGCACCTGTTAGTGGGTGGATTTATATATTAGATTTTGAGCGAGTTTGACAAATTGTGATGTCTAGACGTCTGGGTCAGAACATTTCCAAAAATGCAGCTCTCGTAGGATCTTCCCGGTCTGCAGTGTTCAGTGTCTATCAAAAGTGCTCCAAGGAAGGGACAGTGGTGAACCAGTGACAGGGTCACGAGTGGCCGAGGCTCGTTGATGCACATGGGGGGCGAAGGCTGGTCCGTGTGGTCCGATCCAACAGACTAGTTAAGTTATTGCCGTTAACGCTCAAAGGGTCAGGACTGTTTTGGAAACAAAAAGGGGACCAGCACAATATTAGGCAGGTGATCATACTGTTTGGTATGCCTGATCGATGGCAATAGCTATGCCCAAGTTATGCCCAGAAGATTTAGTCTCCATTTGATGTTATAATAATCTCCACTTTTATGGGAAGATGGTCTGCTAGATTTAGAAGAATGTTTGTGGAGATGTGTGAGATTTCATTCAGCCAAAAGTAAAGTCAGGTACTGGTGTAGGTGAGGGGAGGAGACCTGGGGGTGAAGTCAGCGTTCACATTCATCATGTTTTAATAGGATCTTCCATTTCAACTCACTCGCTTCGCAGGGAAGAACCACTTCTTGGAGGAGTCATGTGTCCTAATACTTTGTCCACTATTCTAAAATGTGCATTTAAATTTGACAAAATTATATTAAGGCTGTCTGAGCTCTACAGCAGGAGATCTTCCACTCCAACCATTTTAAAGCATATCTTTATGAAGCTGGCTTTGTGCACATGGGCATTGTCATAATGAAACACATTTGGGTCTGTTAAAGGAAAAATTTCATTCAGAGACGTCCTATACAACTGTGCACCTCTAACTTTGTGGTAACGGTTTGAGACATAACCACATATGGCTGTAAAAGTCATCTGTCCAAATAGTTTTAACCACATAGTGTATAAGTTGGTGTTTGAGGTGTTATAAGCTGTCATATAGGGCAGATCATCTGGGAATAATATTTTCAATTTAGCTTTTATTTAGCTTTTAGCAGTTCTCTTGTGACTGCCTGAAGTGATTTCTCTGCCTGGCAGAAGCCTAAATAATTTAGATTGTGTGTGTGTGTGTGTGTGTGTGTGTGTGTGTGTGTGTGTGTGTGTGTGTGTGTGTGTGTGTGTATGTGTGTCACTGATTTAGTATTTTCAAGTAAACCTGATAAATGTTACAGATTCTATAGGCTATATCACTAATTTACAATTTATTCAAGCCATTTAAACCTTGCAGTGGTAAACCCTATTGTAGCAAGGTGTATTATGGGTAATACACACAACCATACTATTTGGGATATAGCCAGTAACTGTCATCTGGTTTCCCGTCTACCGTTTTAAAGTTTGTGCACACACTTAATTCAACCTGCATTTAGACGGATGTTCTGTAACCACTAATTCAACAGTAAAAGACCTGGGTGTTATTTTAGACAGCGACTTGTCTTTCAAAAATCATATCAATCAAGTTACTAAAACAGCCTTCTTTCACCTTAGAAATATTTCTAAGCTAAGAAATATGTTGTCCATATCCGATGCAGAAAAGCTCGTCCATGCGTTCATGACCTCCAGAATAGACTACTGTAATGCGTTACTAGGTGGATGTCCTGCATCATTAATAAACAAGCTTCAGTTAGTCCAGAATGCAGCAGCCAGAGTTCTTACAAGGTCAAGAAAATATGATCACATAACCCCGATCTTATCGTCCCTACATTGGCTTCCTGTTAAGTTTCGAATAGACTACAAACTATTACTTCTCACTTATAAAGCACTAAATGGTTTGGCTCCCATATATCTATCCAGTCTTTTAACTCGCTACAATCCGCCACGCTCCCTGAGATCTCAAAACTCTGGGCTTCTAGTAGTTCCTAGAATAGCAAAGTCCACTAAAGGTGGTAGAGCTTTTTCACATTTAGCTCCTAAACTCTGGAATAGTCTTCCTGACGGTGTTCGGGGCTCAGACACACTCACCCAGTTTAAGTGTAGATTAAAAACATATCTTTTTAGCAAAGCCTACACATAACACACATCACATCATAACCTTGTGCTCCAGAACATCTGATCACATGCACATTATCAACTTGTGCTGTTAATATCATGAACAGCAGCTACGCTAATTGCTCTCCACTGCTTCTCTTTCTCTCCCCATCCCGAGACACCCTGAGGTTTGGCCAGCTCCAGTCACCTCCCACCTCGTGATGATTACGGACCTTTGAAGAAGTAGATGCCGAACTCGCAAACATCCCGAACCATCTAGAGACGTATCAGTGCCATTTGGATCCCGCTACATGTGTGGAGTTTGGCATTGGACCTCCTGGAGTGTTAAAGGCTCTGGCATGGAGAAGCTGATGCTGGATCTGTGGTGATCACAAATGCTGAGCTCATAAAACTCGGAGCTACTATCCATATAGACTGTATAAGACTGCAGAAAGAACATCACTTATAATCTTATACTCCAGTGCTCATGTTAGCTCTCACTCTCCAGTGTTCTGTATTGTTGAAAGATTTATGATCAAACTCTTGATGTCACCCAAAATGAGGATGGGTTTCCCTTTTGAGTCTGGTTCCTCTCAAGGTTTCTTCCTCATAACATCTAAGGGAGTTTTTCCTTGCCACAGGCTTGCTCATCAGGGACAAATTCACACCATTCACCATCACTGTTGATTTGTGTAAAGCTGCTTTGAGACAATGTCTGTTGTGAAAAGCGCTATACAAATAAACCTGACTTGACTTGAATTTTACACAACTGAACATTTTATCTTTATTAACATTTAAATCTTAAAAAACCTTTTCACAAATTTACGTGGATTTGAAA
>JBCEWE010000326.1:387500-656719 GCA_039877035.1 Silurus lanzhouensis | reverse complement strand
TTTCCTTTTTTTAATTTTGCATCCATCAATCGAGTTGCACTTTATGGAAAACAACATGGCGCCTGTAATCACTTTCTTTATAAACTGCATAAGTGCATATTTTTTCTTTCCCAAACCTTTTTCGGCTATCACTGTTCACCTTAATACAACTAAAAGAAAGAAAGAAAGAAAGAAAGAAAGAAAGAAAGAAAGAAAGAAAGAAAGAAAGAAAGAAAGAAAGAAAGAAAGAAAGAAAGAAAGAAAGAAAGAAAGAAAGAAAGAAAGAAAGAAAGAAAGAAAGAAAGAAAGAAAGAAAGAAAGAAAGAAAGAAAGAAAGAAAGAAAGAAAGAAAGAAAGAAAGAAAGAAAGAAAGAAAGAAAGAAAGAAAGAAAGAAAGAAAGAAAGAAAGAAAGAAAGAAAGAAAGAAAGAAAGAAAGAAAGAAAGAAAGAAAGAAAGAAAGAAAGAAAGAAAGAAAGAAAGAAAGAAAGAAAGAAAGAAAGAAAGAAAGAAAGAAAGAAAGAAAGAAAGAAAGAAAGAAAGAAAGAAAGAAAGAAAGAAAGAAAGAAAGAAAGAAAGAAAGAAAGAAAGAAAGAAAGAAAGAAAGAAAGAAAGAAAGAAAGAAAGAAAGAAAGAAAGAAAGAAAGAAAGAAAGAAAGAAAGAAAGAAAGAAAGAAAGAAAGAAAGAAAGAAAGAAAGAAAGAAAGAAAGAAAGAAAGAAAGAAAGAAAGAAAGAAAGAAAGAAAGAAAGAAAGAAAGAAAGAAAGAAAGAAAGAAAGAAAGAAAGAAAGAGTAGAGATGTGATATTCTATAAAGTGAAATAAGTTGACATCCTGTAAGATCCTGATAGTAAACCAGTCTGGTGCCGTGACCCGAGTCTGTGCTGTGGGTGTGATTAGGCAGGTTTGGCCTCCCGGGAGAACCCTGAACAGCTCCTCGTCGCACTGGAACCCGAAGCCGCCTCCATCTACTGCCGGAAGCTCCGCGTACATCAGATGGTCGACCTCAGTGAAAAGACGTCCATCAATGGCTACAACCCACCTGAGAATGTGGGGGCGGGAATGGCGCATGGTTGGTACCACCTTCTTCCTCTCTCTCTCTCTCTCTCTCTCTCTCTCTCTCTCTCTCTCTCTCTCTCTCTCTCTCACACACACACACAACCACACACATCATATGACCATCAATGAGATGAATAAGAATCATATATGATTTTATCTTTTTTAATGAAGTTTAATCAGAAAGTTACAGGGCAGACCAATAGATGCTACCAAGTCACATGACTTTAATATTCAGTTTTTATATATTTAGTTATATATCACACAAGTACACAAAGACCACTTTATTTAAGCTCAAGTGCTTCATCAGAATTTTGAGTAAAAGACAGGAGGTGGAGCTGGAGGTAGCAGAGCTGAAGATGTTGAGGTTTTGGTTGGGAGTGACGACGATGGACAGGATTAGAAATGAGTTTATTAGAGGGACAGCGCATGTAGGATGTTTTGAAGACAAGGTGAGGGAGGCGAGATTGAGATGGTTTGGACATGTGCAGAGGAGGTACATGTGGTATATCAGTAGGAGAATGCTGAGGATGGAGCCACCAGGAAGAAGCAATAGGAGGTTGATGGATGTGGTGAGGGAGGGATGATCCGCTGTGGCGCCCCCTAGTGGAAGAAGCCAGAAGAAGAAGACTTTCGTCAGAATTCTTTTTTTGTCTAAAAGAGTTCAATCCGACTCAGAAATACGTAGGTAATTGTTTGCATTCTTTTTCGAGACAATTTTTGTTTTTCGATAATCTTCTATGGATGGAAAAAAGAACGGAAGGAAGAATGAAAGGAAGGAAAGAACAAGGGAGAAAATAACTTTTAAATGTTTTGTATAACTTGCCGTAGTTCTTTCATCAACTTTGACTGTAAAGAAGTTTGCTCCCAGACAACCGTAATAAATGTTTGTATCGGAAATGAAAGCATAAAAAGCGAGTAAAATTAATTCTGCACATTTTAGAATCGTTAACACTGGTGCAATATATGGACAAACGTATTAGGACACGTGACTCCTCCTATATGTGGATCGTTCCTGCAAGTTGAAGACACACAATTGTATACAGTACGATGTATTTGGATACATTTTCCCTTCACAATACGATTTGTGTATCAAGTAAATAATGATTATTATTTACACCTTTTATGCTTTTTACCAAAATCAAACGATTAAGAAATCAGTATAACAGTGTGATCTCTAAAACAAGGTTTTCTAGTGTGAATACTGAAACCTTCTTCTGATGACACATAATGCTGATGGATGTATATGTTGAACTCTTTCTCCCTGTAGCGTAGATGGTAAATTAGTAAAACTGCCATGTAGGTGCTGGTGTCAGGTTTGATATCAGAAAGCTGATGATATCAGCAGCTCCAGGGGTTTTTACTGCCCCACAGAAACGCTGTGTCACGCGAAAGGAAGAGAGAGATGAGCTCATCGACTGGAGAGATGGATATTTAGCCCAAACCTCAGAATAGAGATCGAAAGAGCAAGAAAGAGGGGTTTAGATTAAACTCTTTGCCTTTAAAACTTTAACTCAGTTTTGTTTACATCTAATGATTTTAAAATAGTTTTTTAACAATTAATTTTAAGAGTTTTAAGATAATAAGGTAAGGTATAAGGTAATATTGCACAGTTTAAAAATGGTGTTATTTGTTAAATATATGTGCGCCCGGGTCTATGGGGTCGGGTACAGAAGAATTTCTGTTTTTAAAATACAGAAGAATTTAAGAATTGAATTATAAAATTATTTATATATTTTAAAGTACTGAAGAATTAAAGTACAGAAGAATTTAAGAATTAAAGTATAAAATCATTTACATATTTTAAAGTACTAAAGAATTAAAGTACAGAAGAATTTAAGAATTAAAGTATAAAATCATTTACATATTTTAAAGTACTAAAGAATTAAAGTACAGAAGAATTTAAGAATTAAAGTATAAAATCATTTACATATTTAAAGTACAGAAGAATTTAAGAATTAAAGTATAAAATAATTTACATATTTTAAAGTACTAAAGAATTAAAGTACAGAAGAATTTAAGAATTAAAGTATAAAATCATTTACATATTTTAAAGTACAGAAGAATTTAAGAATTAAAGTATAAAATCATTTACATATTTTAAAGTACTAAAGAATTAAAGTACAGAAGAATTTAAGAATTAAAGTATAAAATAATTTACATATTTTAAAGTACTAAAGAATTAAAGTACAGAAGAATTTAAGAATTAAAGTATAAAATCATTTACATATTTTAAAGTACAGAAGAATTTAAGAATTAAAGTATAAAATAATTTACATATTTTAAAGTACTAAAGAATTAAAGTACAGAAGAATTTAAGAATTAAAGTATAAAATAATTTACATATTTTAAAGTACAGAAGAATTTAAGAATTAAAGTATAAATCATTTACATATTTTAAAGTACTAAAGAATTAAAGTACAGAAGAATTTAAGAATTAAAGTATAAAATCATTTACATATTTTAAAGTACAAAGAATTTTAGTTTTAAAATACAGAAGAATTTAAGAATTAAAGTATAAAATCATTTACATATTTAAAGTACAAAGAATTTAGTTTAAAATACAGAAGAGTTTAAGAATTAAAGTATAAAATCATTTACATATTTTAAAGTACAGAAGAATTTAAGAATTAAAGTATAAAATCATTTACATATTTTAAAGTACTAAAGAATTAAGTACAGAAGAATTTAAGAATTAAAGTATAAATAATTTACATATTTTAAAGTACTAAAGAATTAAAGTACAGAAGAATTTAAGAATTAAAGTATAAAATCATTTACATATTTTAAAGTACAGAAGAATTTAAGAATTAAAGTATAAAATAATTTACATATTTTAAAGTACTAAAGAATTAAAGTACAGAAGAATTTAAGAATTAAAGTATAAAATAATTTACATATTTTAAAGTACAGAAGAATTTAAGAATTAAAGTATAAAATAATTTACATATTTTAAAGTACTAAAGAATTAAAGTACAGAAGAATTTAAGAATTAAAGTATAAAATCATTTACATATTTTAAAGTACAAAAGAATTTTAGTTTTAAAATACAGAAGAGTTTAAGAATTAAAGTATAAAATTATTTATATATTTTAAAGTACAGAAGAATTTAAGAATTAAAGTAAAGAAAAATGTATATGGTGTAAAATGCACAAAGTACAAAATATGGTTTAAAAGTACAGAAAAGCACATATTTTGTATTAAAGAAATCAGTATTTACTGACTGTAATTATGGTCAAAACAAAATTTGTTTTTGTTGTGAAAAGCAGTGATATTTCGCTTCTATTGTGTCTATACTGAGAAAATATTTTGAGAGAAGTGAAATGACTATGCGCCGGATACTTGGTGTTCTAATCACTGGATTTATTCCCAGACAGTTATTACAAATGGAGGCACACAACTGTATAAAATGGATTTAAATAATTCCTTAGATTGAACTTAGAGACCCAAACATGTTCCAGCATGACATTGCTCCTGTTCACAAAGCCAGCGTCATGAAGATATACTTTACAATGTTTGGAGTGGAAGACCTTGAACATCTGGCCTGCTATAGAGCTCTTAACCCTATTGAGATGAATTGAAACGCTGACCTCGAATCTCCACAAACACATGCCAAAATCATGTGGGAAATCTTCCCTGACGTGTAGAGGTTATTACAACAGCAAATAAGGATTGAATGTGGAATAAATTTGTCAAAAAGTGCATACGAATCTTATCAGTCAGTCAGTAATTAAAAACAATAATAAAAATAATAATAATCCCAGACTTTAATTTGTAGCCCAGATGTTGTAGTGAAGGTCAGCAGTTGGGAAAAAGCCTCCAGATATCGACATGTTGTTTCTCCCTCATATGGAAAACCATTCCTTGCTTTTATAATTTGCACTTCCTTTCAAATTAAATTCTGTTTTTCATTATTATTATCACGTCAGGTTTTAAAGCAGCAGGTCATTATGCGAATGTTTAAACGTGTCCCGTGTCCAAAGTTATCCACTTTATATATTCTTGCCGAGTTCACAGGAAAGTCCGCGTGAGATTTCCATTTGAGTGGAAACATCAGCTCAAAATCCACACTGATACACACTCAGGCTGCTAAAGTGAACATTTAAAGAATGTTTTTTATTATATGTATTATGCTTCATTCAGATTTCTAGTTGGTGAGCATCTGCATTTATACTTTATACGATTTGGTGTCATAATAACATCTGTACAATTCCCATACAAACCGTACACTGCATAACGTTTAATATATATATATATATATATATATATATATATATATATATATATATATATATATATATATAAGAAATAAACACGATTTAAGGAGATAAAGAATAGAAACAAGTCAAATGATCTGCCAGTGCTGTAAGATTATATTTGAATATAGTTTTATACTTGATTTTTATTTATCTTTATGTTACTTCACTCTTTTATTTTTATCTTTATATTGTATTTCTTTTCATGTTTACAAATTACAATAAAATTCGAATTTGATGTGAATTTGAATAAGATAAATGCACTTGGTAAGATTTCCTGACATCAGAAAACATATCTAGGCTTTAAAAGAACCAAAAACCCAAAATGCCTTGAAATAAGCATTAAAAAAAGACAGCAATTTAGTCGAATCAACTTAAAATTATCTTGTTAATGATTTTTTTCTAAACATTACACTCTTCATAATTTGTGTAAGAGCTACTAAACTATTTTAAGAATCGTCATCAGTATATATTCTGTTTTAAAATGAGACAAATCATTTTTAAACAAGATTACCATTAAAATCTATCACGCATACAAGCGTATTGTCGATCATTTATACAACTGAGGACGGTCTGGTAACACAGAGTATTTACAGCGCAAACACAAAACACAACTGTTACTTGCCGCTTCTCAAAATACTTCAACTTATTGAAAAACGTTATTGAACACTGACAGATATTCGACATGGGACACTGAAATCAAACTATGGAACAATTTAGTAAAAAGCCATTAGTACTTTGTATAAAGAACAAAGTAAAAAAAAAAAAAAAAGTGTAGTGACTTTTTAAAACTTTCTAAATATTGTTTGTTATGAGGTTGTAATTTAATGTGATGGTGTTGACATAAAACAAGCATTGGGAATAAATAATATGTAGCTTTTTTTTTTTACTGTGTAATCTTAAAACCGTTGGTTATTACAGCTAAAATTAATTCTTAAAAGTTACAAGGCTTTATATGATGTCTCGTGGTAATTCAGCTCAATTCGCAGGTTAAACAACGAACTTTAAGCTTTACTAAATAATACAAAGAAAGTTTCTCTTTTAACAAACACTCATAATAATCTCACACAGCCTGCGTACAGTATTTTATTCTAAAAATAAGATCAATAAGACTTTTATTCTTTTTTTCACGTTTTTAAGTTGTTTTTTAAGTTTTCACGTGTAGGCAGTGAATTCAACATTTTCAGAAAGACAATTCCAGTAGTCTAGATGCTTCTGCTGTTTCTCTGTCATCCTGTTGCACTGCTGCTCTAATGTCACACAATTCACACACAGCTTCACGAGCACTTTTTTTCACTTCCTCACACACACTCCCTCTCTCTCTCTCTCTCTCTCTCTCTGTCAATAACCAGCCAAGGAACACGTGCGTCGCAACCGGCAGAGTCGCACCTTTCTGGTGGAAAATGTCGTAGGAGAGCTCTGGTCTGAACTCAGTGAAGGTAGAGTTTTCTCCCTTTTCTCTCGATCCCTCGCTCTTTCTTTTGGTTTGATCTACGCTTGCTGTGAATGCTAATCTCATCACACACAGATTCACTCACATGCCCTTTTTATTCTTTATTATCCGTCCAACTTTTCATTCACGGTTCATTGTTGGATTTCGACGCCAGCATGACGCATCCCCTCCATTCTGACATGAATATTAATTGGCCATATCGTGCATGACATTTACGCACCAAAACTAGAGAGTTCGACAACAGAAAAGACCAGATTATCATTTTTTTCATCTTCAACTGTCAACTGTTTTAGTGCCTCTGTTCCTGCTGTAGCTGCAGATTCCTCTTCTTCTTCTCACAGGAGTGTAACCTGGTGTGTACATTTTGAGATGCTTTTTTTTTCTTCGCTCACCAAGTTTGTTGTTGTTTTTTTCTTTGTTTTTTTTTTTTTTTTTTTTTCTGAGTAAAGACACTCGTCCTGTCAGCTGATCTCGCTAAGGCATGTGCTGATTTTTTTGTTGTATGTCAACAAATCTAGAGACTGCTGTGCATGAAAACTCCAGGCCATCACTAGTTTTAGGGGGAAAAAATCAAACTAACCCCTCAAGGTCAAAGTAATAGAGATCACATTTCCTCCATTCTGATTTTGATTGGGAATATAAACAACACCAACGTCTTGACCTGTATCCGTATACATTTTTTCATTGTGTTCCTGGCAAATGATTGGTTTGGATTTAATACCCTTTATGAACAGGTAGGTGAATAAATGGAAGGTCAGAAAGACAAAAGGATTAACAGGCAACATCCCTCTTTTGCTACCAAAACAGTCCCGACCCTTAAAGCATTAACAGCATTCAGTTTTTCAGGATTTTAAGCAATACAGCCGTCTGTTGGATCGGACCACACGGACCAGCCTTCGCTCCCCACGTGCTACAACGAGCCTCGGCCGGCCACGACCCTGTCGCCGGTTCACCGCTGTTCCTTCCTTGGAGCTCTTTTGATAGATACTGAACACTGCAGACCAGGAACATTCAGGAACACTGCAGACCAGGAACATCCTACAAGAGCTGCAGTTTTTTCGAGATGCTCTGACCCAGACATCTAGACGTCACAATTTGTCAAATTCGCTCAAATCATTACAGTTGCCCATTTTTTCTGCTTCTAACATCAACTTTGAGGACAAAACGTTCACTTGCTGCCTAATAAATGTATCCACTCACTAACAGGTGCCATTATGAAGAGATCATCAGTGTTCGCTCATAATGTTCTAATGTCTTAATGTTATGGCTGATCGATGTACATAGTGGTGTTAGTAAGGTGTTGCACCACCATGACCTATGAGAACAGTATTAGTGCCTTACCATAGATTCTACAAGTCTTTATAACTATACTGCTGGAACAAACACCATTCTTCCAAAAAAAAAAAAAAACCAAAAACATTCCCTTTTTTATTTTATTTTTTTTTTACAATGGAGGTGGCTAACTTAACTCCAGAACTCTCAAAATCAAAAACACATCCTCATGTTGAAGACCAGGAATCATGAATAACATCAAGCTGCCATTAGAACCTGCACCAATCATTGGATGTTATAGATTCAATAAACTCCTTGTTAAGAGGCAGGTATTTCATCTTCATATCTTCATCTAAAAATGAAATATCTTCCTTTCTAGTGAAAACGGAGCCCTGAGTCTAGTAAATGGAAGGATTGGTATGTTGTAGGATGGATGGATGGATAACTTGAGATAAATGGAGGAGAGCACCACCACCACTAGCTATAGGAAAAGCAGACAATTGCCTAAGGCCTAACCTAATCTTATACACTAGTTCAAGATGTAGTGTAAAACTAGACTCTTTGTACATATAAAAAAACTTCTCACCTGAAGTGTAAGGTGATAATATCACTGTTTTAATGTGGGTCTCCAGCCTCTGAATGCATGAAAAGACTGTGTGATGAACAAAATAACATTTTTCTGCATACTGACCTGATGGCAGCAAACAGAATGCATCCCTCAGGGCTAAAAGCTGAACCAGCAATTTATTTATCGTGTATTTAATTAAATACACAATATTGCCAAAAGTGTTGGGTCACCTGTTCATAAGTACGGTATGTGTTTTTTGAGAATCGCATCCCACATTTAGTCGCAATTTTCTTTTTTAATTCCCTCCACTCTTCTGGGAAGATGTTCCACTAGATTTTGGAGTGCGCTTATGGATATTTGTGTTCATCAGCCACAAGGGTATTATGAAAGGCAGGTACTGATGTAGGTGAGGAGACCTGGGGTGCAGTCAGCGTTCACATTCATCCCAAAGGTGTTCAGTAGGGATGAGATCAGAGCTCTATAGCAGACCATTTAAGATCTTCCTTTTCAAAGCATGTAAACCAGATCTTCAAGGAGCTCACTTTGTGCACAGTGGCATTGCCATGCTGGAACAGGTTTGGGTTTCCAAGTTCAAGTGAATGTCAAATTTTATTACAGCGCATTTAAAGACGTCCTGTACAATTGAGTGGCTCCAGTTTTGTGGTAACAGTTTTTAAAAGAACCACATAAAGCAGAAACGTCAGGTGACCCAATACTTTTGGAAATATAGTGTATTTTAAAATATTGATAACAGGATTTGTATAAATTAAAAGGTTAAAAATATGGAAATGGAGGGAAGGATAATATAAAAGTGTGGGTCTAGAAGCAGTCCTGGAGAAAAGAAGGACAAATAGATAGATGGGCAGGTAAACAGGTTAATGGATGGAGGGATAGCTACACAGATAGCCGGTCACCACGTCCACCAATGAACAACTGCACTAGAATATTGGAGGAGGTCCGCCTTTCTTAACAGCCCAAATCTTGCAGCTCCGGGACTGAGAAATGCTGAAGTAGAACAAGTGGCTTGTTTCGTTTGTAAATGATTGAGGTCAATTATCGATGCATTTATAATGACCTCCCACGACCTCCATTTCCTGTTCCCAGGTGACCGATACGTGGTGGTGGATTGTGGAGGAGGGACCGTGGACCTGACTGTGCATCAAATCCGCATGCCTGAAGGTCACCTGAAGGAGCTTTATAAGGCCTCGGGTGAGTCGTGTTTATTTCGCATTTGAAAATATGACCAGAGAATGCTAAAAACAGGACGCTGAATAAAATGATGCCAATCGTAAATGTAGAATTTAAAATTAAAGTTATTCATCATCCATTCACACAAATGTAAATACTTATACAGTATTAACTGTTGGTTATTAATAGACAAGCACGGGTTTAAACTGTTTTTATATAAAGTTTGGCATCGAAAAACGAAGCCAAAGTAGCTACATTTTAAAAACGGCGATTTAGCAGCCTTTCGAAAACGGTGGAACGTATTTCAGTCATTGCCGCGACATTTCAAAAAGAGGCGGAGAGTAAATGAACAACAGGCGTAAATGACGCGGGCCAAACCGTCTTACGTTTTGCTCAAAAGTTTTTCGTTTCAGGCGTTTTGGTGTGGATGAGCAACATTTAGGAAACGATCGGAAACGAACGTGTGGACGCAGAGTGTATTTAAATGGAAAACCCCATTTTTAAATTTATACGGATTTGCGTAGACATAGTCCTCGAAAAATACCACAAATGTTATTATTTCAGAATAAATTATCTTCAGATAGAAGTTTTTAATGTTTTTACTATGAGATTAATTGTAACCTGTGTAATTAGCCACAAAGAGATTTTAATTGGGGGTTTTTTATTATTATTATTATTATTATTATTCCAGAACTGTATATACTATGATTGCCATTTTCAGCATCAACTCTCCGTTGTTACTTTGTGGTATGAAAGAAGCCTTGACTCACTAACCATGTAAGATGATTAGTATTGATCACTCTCTCCCTCCCTCTGTCTCTGCAGGGGGTCCATATGGGTCGATTGGCGTCGACTATGAATTTGAGAAGCTGCTCTGCAAGATTTTTGGTCAGGACTTTATCGATCAGTTTAAGATAAAGAGACCTGCTGCGTGGGTGGACCTGATGATAGCTTTCGAGTCACGTAAGAGAGCTGCAGCACCCGACCGCTCGAACCCCCTCAACATCAACCTGCCCTTCTCCTTCATCGACTACTACAAGAAATTTCGTGGCCACAGCGTGGAGCATGCGCTGCGCAAGAGCAAGTGAGTGTGAAGAGTCATGCGGTCAGGTGACTTCAGTGACGTTTAGTCTTTGTGTTAACATCAAGGCCAGCAAGGCTTTTTCAGCTGCCTCTGTATTGGTCAAAGATTTATGATCACACTCTTGATATCACCCAAATGAGGATGGGTTCCCCTTTTGAGTCTGGTTCCTCTTAAGGTTTCTTCCCCATAACATCTAAGGGAGTTTTTTCCTTTCCACAGTCACCATGGCTGCTCATCAGGGATAAATACATATTCACTATGGGATAAATACATTCACCTTCACTGTTAAATTCTGTAAAGCTGCTTTGAGATAATGTCTGTTGTGAAAAGAGCTATATAAATAAACTTGACTTGACTTGACTTGACTTGACTTGACTTGACCTGACCTGACCTGACCTGACCTGACCTGACTTGACTTGACGTGACTTGACTTAAACTCAATAAGACTCACTGACTTACTTTTTATATATATATATATATATATATATATATATATATATATATATACATAATGTCCATAAATTTAAATACAAATCTTTTCCTAACTGTCCATAATTTCATAGCATCTCTTTAGCAGCACCGCCATCAAGTAAAAATTTTGGTTTTGAGTTTTTATTTAATGCCTTAAGGCCAACACACTGGGCACTGAAGATTTTTTTTTACCAAAAACTCTAGGTTGCTTGCAGCTTTTGCTTTACGATTTAACCACTCCAAGTCCCCCTCTCCCAGCAATCATTACACGTCGTGATCTTCACGTCCTGTGATCGGAACGTCAGGGAGTGCGCTAGTCAACTCGCAACCCGTATCTGCTGCAAACTGCACGACCTCAAATATATTCGTGTAGCTGTTTTTTTTTTTCATTCAACAGCGAATGACAAAGGAGAAGAAATTGATTTGGCAGCAGTTACACTTTCAAGGACATTGACAAGACAATTTTTCAAGAAAAGCTGAACAAAACTGTTTAAAATCGTTGTTCAGCTTTTTCCATTTATACTTTGCCGTTTTATTTCCCATAGAATTTGCATTAAAAAACACACAATTTGCCTTAAGTACAAATCCCCAGGAAAACTATAACGCTCTGGGGAAAAAAATTCAGGGAAAACCCGGGGTCATTTTATAAGATTAATATCGTTGCTTCTGCTAGAGATGGTGTATACGGGAGATGCAGTTGTGGCTACAGTGAAAGGAGACTTGTTGAATTGTGTTCATTGGGTTTCTTGCTTTAGTAATGCATTCACTCTCACTGAGAGATTCCTGTTCATGATGCGGCGCTCTGTTATACTGCGTTTCTCTGTAACATTGATGGTTTCCAGAGCCGTGGTGTCATAATGATGGTATTAAGAGGTGGATTGACTCAGGAAGGACATCACTGAAGGCCTAGGTGTGAAATACACAACTTGCCACTGGAGGGACGTCAAACATGTTGTGTGTGTGTGTGGAAGCAATGCGTCTAGACATCAGTGTAGGATATAGAAATATAGACATGTATGGATAGATGGACAAATAACTCCCAACACTGTAACTTAGTCATTAGATTTCCAAAAATATATTTAAATGGTAAATAAATGAGAAACATTTTTATCGTGATAATGGATTACACAAGAAAATTATTTCTTGATCCCGACCACAGTGGTCTGACTCAGTGTCCACTCTCAGCCACACTTCCAGAATTGCTTTATCACAGATGGTTTGCATGAAGTGTGTGAACGCAGACGTTCTCACTTGCTGACTCATGGTTTGTCAAGTGCCTCACCATTATAGATTGGGTCAGCGATGTCACGGCCTGCTGTGTCTAAAGCAGCTCTGTTCATCCTTTTAAAGAGAGCATAATCTATGCCAATTCCATCACTGTATTATTGCCCAGTTAAGTGTTTTACTTGAAGGTTTTTGCACTTTTGTTTTGATCCTCTAGTGCAGGTGCTTTAGGGCTGATGGCTTTGGGTTAAAGAATCCTGTAATTCTGAAATTTGACCTCTGGAGGAGTAAATGGAAAATGTACAGAACACGGGAAATTAGCATGCCCAAATTATATAATAAAAAATACAAAAAAAACCTGACTGAGCTTTTTATGCTTTGTTGTTCTTTAACTCTAAAAAAAAACCAGGCAGTTTAATTCGTGGGGTTTCAAAGGGGCAGGAAATTTCCAGTAAATTATCTACGGGATAATCTATAAGAACTTCATCTGAGGGGTTTTAGAAATATTCCAAGTTGAAAATTTACCTTGTCAGAATTAATGGGAATGAATAAAAAAATTTAGAAAAAGAAAAATATAAACTGGTATATATTGGACATAAGCTGACATTCATGCAAACTAATACAGACTTTGATTTAATTGTAAGTAAAATTTTGTTGCACAGTATCTTACACACAGCACAAGGATGGAACATAAATGCATGTAATATTTAAGTAACGCGAATTCATTTTTTGACGTTATTTTGTGTGCAGGATTCAAGAAATGATGTTTGTTACGTTTTAGAGGAACGTGCAGTGCATGTAGGGGGTGTGGCCTTAGTTAAAAGTAATTTAAGTTCCCTGTTATTGGCTAACGTGCAATTTTCGTAAATTAACACTTTATTACAGTTAATTCCTATATGTTTCCATTAACTCTCAACCCTTGAAACGGTTTTATTTCTAAGTTTCATGCAAATCCATTACCCAGAAGTCAGATCAGAATCTTGACTTAATGATGGGAAAAATCTTATTCCCTTCATTATTATTTCTATAGTTTCTATTCAGTGTTGTGTGAGCTTGATAATGATTATTGATATCAGTGATAAAGTGCATCTCTTTTTTTTTTGTAATCCTGTCTGTGTGTGCAGTGTGGATTTTGTCAAGTGGTCATCTCAGGGCATGCTGAGGATGAGCCCAGATGCCATGAACTCTCTTTTCAAGCCCACCATTGACCACATCATCCAGCACCTCAGTAAGTGTTTATGTTGTAAACCCTTTTTCTTGTATCAAGCAAACAGAATTAAGTTTCGTCTGTAACCCAAGTTCAAGCTGATAACAGGTTCAAATCGTGATAATGCTATTCGCCATCTTGGGAGGAATGTATTCGACCCTGCGTTAGATTAAACAAAAGGGTTACAGGAAATAAAATAAAAAATCACCACACATGATAACGATAATCTTTAATCTAACAGAGACTGAATGCTAATGTGGTAAAATGCTAAAAACAGGCATAAATAAAACTTGTGAAAGTGAAGGGAAGAAGGATTCTGTTAGTTTTTCCTGAGAAAAAATGTGGTATATGATTTTTCCTCCCGACAGAGGAGCTGTTTGATAGACCCGAAGTGACGGACATCAAGTTCCTGTTCTTAGTGGGCGGTTTTGCCGAGTCGCCGCTCCTCCAGAAGGCGGTGCAGGACATGCTGCAGGGGCAAAGCCGAGTCATTATCCCATATGACGTGGGGCTGACCATCCTGAAGGGAGCCGTGCTGTTCGGTCTGGACCCGGGCGTGATCAGAGTTCGCCGCTCGCCACTTACATACGGTGTGGGTGTGCTGAACCGCTTCGTGGAGGGAAAGCACCCACCCGAGAAGCTCCTGGTACGCGATGGCACACGTTGGTGCACCGATGTGTTTGACACGTTTATATCGGCCGACCAGTCGGTGGCGCTGGGCGAAACGGTGAAGCGAAGTTACACGCCGGCCAAGCCGTCGCAGCAGGTCATCGTCATCCACGTGTACTGCGCGGAGCGCGAGCGCGTAGGCTTCATCTCCGACGCTGGTGTGCGCAAGTGCGGCACTCTGCGCCTCGACCTCAGCGGCACCGAGAGTCCGGCAGCGGGGGTACGCCGCGAGATCCAGACGCTCATGCAGTTCGGCGACACCGAGATCCGAGCGATGGCCATCGACGTGGCCACCAATCGCACGGTCAAGGCCAGCATCGACTTCCTCGGGCAGTAAAACGGAGAAGAGAAAATAAAGAAAGGGCGTTGTATTTCAAAAATCGACCAAACCCTTTGGCTGGAGATCTACTTTCCTGTAGAGTTTCGTTCCACTGCAGTGTGAATCACACCGTCCTGAAGGCACTGGCTGATTATTCTATTAAGCTAAAGCTGGAAAGTGGATCTCCAGGAAAGGGATTGGCTGCTGGGGAATTACTACAGGAACCTGAAGGAAAACTCCAGCATGTTTCAACCTCATCTCTATGTAGTACATCTATTGTAGCTGCATTATTACCACACCATAGATATATTTTCTTTATTTTCCCCGGTATACAACTCATTTTTTCATCCCTGACTCTGCAGAATTCTTGATCCTGCATATGTTAGTGTCTTCTCTGCTCTAACACCCAGGACGGGATGTTAATTAGCCGGCTAGCTGAATCGTCGCGCGGGTTAGAGCAGGGAAAATGCTCCACGGGGAATCAGGTTTACTTAAAAAAATCACTTGTAGCCTACAGAACTGTCTCAGAGCAGTTGTTAAGGTCGTCGATAAATAGTTAGGTAATGGAAACATAGGAAACATAATTATAAAAGGAATAATCCGTGCTTATGTTTTTACCAATATAATCAGTGTAGCTCAAAAAAAACACACCAGGTTCCAGATGGAAACTTCAAAGCTTTCAGGACTCCTGAACTTAAAAGCATTGAAAAAAAAATAATTTCTCAAAATGCACAAGCTACGTTTTCATCTTAGCAACGTTTACGTGTTCATTCATTGCTAAGTCTGGAGGTTTGGTGGAAGACATGCAGGAGTTTTCTTTTCCCAGCTGCAGTGTATTAGTTCGAGAGTGTGGGAAACTAGAGCAGGTACCCACTTGGGGCAGTTTGCTGATTTTACTGTGGGTTCATTCTATTGACCTCTCAAACCCATGAAACGTATTTTTATTTGATTTCATTTGTAAAAAAAAAAAATTATTACTCACAATACGGTTGAAGGTTAAACAGAACTTGAGCTGCATTACATGTTCTGCCAACAGCTTCCACAGTCATGTAAATGCATTTAGCTGGTTCACATCCCTCCTTTTTTCCCCCCTCCTGATCAGATCGGTCTGATGGAAGCATTTATACCGTAATGGCTGTGAGTGTGTGAAAATTCGGTTTTCAAGACTTCATGACATAGAGCAGATAGATCAGGTTTTGCTCAAAATAGCAAAACCAGTTTTCCGATTTAAAGGGGGGGTTTCTGCTATGTGTAGAACCAGGCAACCGGGCTTTACCTGCAGCACCTATATAGATTTGAACCTTTTCCTAAAATCTAGTCAGCAGGAAAAAAACTGTTTGGGAGGTGGTAGCTTAGAGAATAAGACATTGGATTATGAATCACAAGGTCATGAGTTCAAATCTCAGCCACACCAAGATGCTGATCCCCTTGAGCAAGGCCCTCTCTGCTCTGGATTTGATCATCTGCCAAGTGCCATAAATGTAAACTCAATGTACAACATTTACAGGTAGAGGCAAATTTTAATTTGTTGATTGATACCTGTGCTACAATTCAAGGCCACTAGAGATTCTTAAACCAAGCTCCAATACCAGATGAATGCATTCACAACCCAAATCATGAATGAAATCAAGCAAGATTATCCATAACGATTTACAGCCAAAGAGTTGAGGGTCTTGCTCAAGGGCCCGACAGCTTTGCGGTGCTGGGATCTGAACTTGTGACCTTCCAATTCCAAATGCATGAACAACTGAGCTACCACATTATTTTAATCGGATGCATCAATACCACGGACATCAGAAATTCTGCAAAAATCGGTCCAAATAGCAAAAAATATTTAATTTGTGTTTAATTACATTTAATTGTTGATTAATTGTAATCAATTAACGTCACCGCAAAATTCCAAAACGGACCACAGACAGATTGCAGATAAAACGTGAATCCTGTCAGGATAGAGGGGGAAACAAGTGTGACGTGAAACATGAAAACCAGCCGCCTCTCTGAGCCACCATCACACCCTATTCATGCTTTTATTTATGGAAAGGAAATCATTGAGATGTTATATGTAGGGTTGCAAAATTCCAGGAAATTTCTAAAATCTTTTCACAGGAATTAGAGGGAATAAAATGGGAATCTACAAAAAGTTCGGGTTAGCCAATCACAAGAAGTTTGAATGCAATTGAAAGCAGGATAATTTCGGTTTAAACAACCAGATTTAATGCAATTTCAATTGAATTTCTACATGCACATTCACCAATCACATGCACACAGCACACGTAGTGCAGGGATACTGAGGCCACGCCCCCTACATGCACTGCACATTCCTCCAGCACATCATTTTTTTTAATCCTGCACACAAAATATAAAAAAAAATATATCAGTCTTGGCGAATATTAATGCAATTTATATAAATATTAAATCATTATTATTAAAACTTCTTCGCGCTGTGTGTAAGATATTGTGCGACTAAATTATGCAAATGAAATGTAAAAAAAATTGAATTGGAAAAAATTATCGGTATTAGTTTGCACACGTCAAGTTAAGACTAAACAAAATGTTTGTATATGATAAAGTTTATATAATTTTCCCAAAATTTACAAATTTATCCCCATAAATTCCTGGTATATTTCCAACTTGAAATATTTCCCAAAAAAACTTTCCCATACAAATTCTCCAGAACTTTTCCACCCGCTTTGCAACCCTAGTTATAAGTAAGGAAATCTGGACCTGTGGATGGTTCTGAGAGTGTATAGGATGGAGATCAAGTGACTCTAATTAAACTCCAGAACGCAAAGCTGCAGGAGTTTTCATTCATCAAACATTTTCTTCATTATATTAAACTACGGTTTGGGAGGACAAAAGACGAGGTCAAACCACTCACACCTCAGCTGTTAGTAGCAGAGCTCCGAGCTCATCCTTCCATCACGGTCGATAGAATACGACCAAACCACAACATGATCCGAGTTCCTCTTTGATGTTATTTTTTAATTTCCTTTTGATTTTTTTTAAATGATTGATCATCGGTGCTTAAAAATGGTGTCTGTGCAGCTCTTGATAAGGACTAACAGTTTTTTATTTCTCTCTTTTTTTTTTTCCACTAACGTCATACTTTATAGGTCAGTATATCGTGCTAGAAAAGGGAAAAAAAGTGGAAGCCACAAATCCTGGAATGTGAATATTTTTTTTTACAGCGGGCGGTGAAGGAGAAGCTGCTCGTCGCATGTGGAGGGAGTCGAGCTGACACATAGCCGTCGCAATGCGCTTGCTGCCCTTTAGCTTTCTCGCTCATCAGAAAAGAGAACGAGACTGACCTTGATTTTATTTTTTTGGTTTGTTCGATTTTCATTTTATATTCTTGGTTTTATTTTTTTTCCGGTGGAAGTGTGAAAAAAAAAAACCCCCGCTGTTTATTTCTGTAAATATCATATTTAAAGATTATTGTACAGATTTATAGAGTTGCGTTAGCGCTGTGTTAGCAGCTTGCAGAGCAGTGCGTGCGAGGGTGCTTGCGTGCGTGTGGGCTTCGAGTCATTCTCACCAGCCTTTGCATTTTACACACACACACACACACACACACTTATTGCTCGTCTATATCAAACCACAAGACTTGAATCCTTGCTCTAAAGATCATTTATTTTAAAAAAATGTATTTGGGTCAAGAGAATTAGAGACGCCAGCGATCTGGATGTGTATGCGGTCTGTAGCTTTAACTTGTTAGTTCTACATGTCGATTCCTGAGGACGGAGCCGGAAGTACTGTTGATTTTAGTCAGACGCTAATTCGGTTAAGGATTGGTGCAAAAACATCTGTGCCAGCCGAAAACCACGATCAAACACAAGCAATAAGGCATTATAAAGTGTACGCCATGCGCCGCCTGGGCTACGCTGAAGACATCACATCCGGGCGAAAGCTACGGCTAAGAACATACAATGGAAACGTCCAAATCATTTACCAGATTCACACGATTCATCGATCGGAACTAGTCGATTAATCTGCTGTCAAAATTTGTGTATCGCAATGTTGCATTGAGAAAAAAAAAAAACAGTCAGCCAGCATGAAAGGCCTTTTGATTCCTCACATGAACACATTTCATATTCGAAAGGTATTAGACGCTAAAACATCAGATCAAACCGAGCTGCTTCGTGCTAATGCGGCTTTGTGTATTCGTAATACTGAAAAAGAGAGCGAGAGATCTCGCTCTCAGTTCATCAACGCTTCAAAAAAGACAATAATATATCGCTAAATTTCGTATCTGTATTAATAGCATTATTACAAGTATTCCAATTTAACCTCGTTTCATCTGCTGAGGCGTTTATTAGCTACTCGTGTGACGTTTATCAAACCCTCGCCAAAACTGTGGACCATGTCGAACACTTGAACAGCCGGAGCGCTGAGACTTGTTTTTTTTTTTTTTTTTAAATAAGTGTGTTAAAAAAAAACATTGCTTGCCTTCATTGTATTCGCTCAGTTGCTGATATAACGGTCATCTCTGGTGACACAATTTGCATGAGTATCTACAAGCCAGAAGGGATAAACAAGCTTCTATTTTCGCTGTTATTGGCTGTGCATGTTAAACAGGAAGTGAGGTAAGCGGCTTAAACGTGGACGCATACCGTAAGTTCACCTACAAAATCAATCTACAAAATCACACTCCGAAAATCCGACTTTCACGAAAGGGCCGTGTTTCCTTTCGTGATTTCATTTCTACACAGAAGCGATACATCTACAATACGATCTGATTAACACTTCCAAACTGAGAAACACAAAACACTAACCTTTCCTGCTCTCTAGTTTACTTTTCTCCTCTGCGCTCCAGACATAACAAAGTCTTGTTGCGATTCCTTTCTGCTTTGCTGAAGGATCCCTGATTCTGCCTTTTTTCACTCTTGTTAGCCTTGCATGATCAAGAGGCAGCGAAAACATTGACCTGGATATACAACCACACATGCTGTACTCACTTGCACATACACACACGAACATGAACATATATATACACACACTACGGTCTCCTGTCATGTACAGGGCAGGAATCGTGACCTTAAGCATTATGTTTAAGCGATCAGAACCACGTATTGCCTCTTTATACTCTAGCTAATGCAGTGTTGCGCTTACGCGGTTAAATAAAATAGGATTAATAAGCCACTGTTTACATCCTGTTATGAATGCCATGCTATGTACTGATTGTTAAACGCTTGATTTGTAATTTTTTTTTTGCTATTGTTTTGTGAGAGGCAGCAGCTAGCAGCGAATTGAAATCGACAGATTAGCAAACTACGCCGATCCGATTTCGCTAAAATGCGAATGCTCATCGCGTGGCATGACTGACGCTCCTCTTTGCCAAACATGAACACACTGAATCCTGTCACGTGTCTCTTTGGTTGTTTTTTTGTTTTTTATTTTTTTTGTCCTGTGCCCACTCATATGCTGTCTGCTGTGGTTCCAGAGCCACTTCTCCTGCTATTTGCACAGAAAATAGATTACAACTGTATTACAAATCAATGCCAAGTACCCAAACTGTACTCCAATAAAATGTGTATTTAAAAAAAAAAAATGACTCTTTTCTTTTCCATGGAATAATTTACAGAAGGTAACGACCCTCTATCGAAGGTCACTGAAGTTGGTACGCAATTTAAGGTGCTGTTTATATACTTTATAGACTTCACATAATTTTTAATTTGCTTTAACGACTGAGCAAAAAGTGTATGATCACGCTAATGCCTTGGAAAAGATATCACTTCAAATCAGACATTGGTAACATCATTATGCAGCCTGGAAATAGGCTCCGCCTACAAATATGCAGATAGATAGATACATAGATAGATAGATATGTGGGGGAGGGGAGGGCACTAGATAGTCAACAAGGGGGTAAGACAACTTTTATATTCTTTCACACACAGAAAACACTTTGTAATAAAGTCCTGTCGAGCGTGAAATCATACATTGACCACCCCCATATAACCAAAATGCCATGATCCTTGTTTCTTAACACCTCTGTAAAGATTTGACTGTGAGATTGTTAATCTAATCAATTATTGTTATTAAAGTTCTCTACAAATATCAAATGCTCCTTAATGCCTAATTGATACCTAAATCAGTTTATATAATAATATTTAATCTTCAAGAAAACTCAATTCATCTACATTTATTAGAAACCCATATTGATATAGAAATAGTCAAACTATGCCACCCCAGTCAGGAAGTTCAGGATCCAGTTGCAGAGGGAAGTGTGCAGGCCCAGTAGGCTCAGCGTATCGATCAGGTGCTGAGGAATGATTGTGTTGAATGCTGAGCTGAAGTCTATGAACAGCATTTGTACGTACGTGTCCTTGTTGGTGGTTGAGGGCCAGATAGAGAGTCGTGGAGATGGCATCGTCCGTGGAACGGTTTGGATGCTACGCAAACTGCATAGGGGCTAGTGAGGGTGGAAACTGGGTCTTGATGTGCCTTATGACGAGCCCCTCGAAGCACTTCATCATGATGGGTGCGAGCGTGACGAGATGATAGTCATTAAGGCAGGAGACTGTAGACTTCTTCAGCACAGGGACGATGGTCGTTGTCTTAAGGCAACAACGTAGGAACAACGTTGCTGCTCAGGGAGATGTTGAAGATGTCGGTAAAGACATCTTGACTCTGCATAGAATTTTTCTCACTTTAGTTGTGGATAGACAGGGCACATGGTCACTGGGAGGAGGGGTGGTCTTCCTCGCCTCCACGCTGTTCTGCACCTCAAACAGGGCGTAGAATTCGTTCAGCGCATCTGGGAAGTAGGCGTCACAGTCACAAGCAGGTGAAGTTGTCTTGTAGTTTGTGATCGCCTGGATGCACTGCCACTGTGGATTCGCTTGGTGTGTGCACAATTCGCCTCTCAGATGGCAATGGGCCAGTTTGGCCCCTGCTGTTCTTATGGCTGTCTTGGAGATGGTCACGTCATCAATGTCCTTGCTGATGTAGCTGGTCACTGATAATGTGTACTCCTCCAAGTTGATGGAATTACCAGAAAGTAACCAGAAATAGGTGCTCTAGTGTAGACATTTTAGGACTCTATTGGTTACAGAGCTTGGGATAGTGGAAATTTGCAGAAAAGCGTCCTTTATTCATGTGAGAAAATAGGCTTTCTTTTTTGAGGAAAAAAATTTCAGTAGCATAAAAGACGACTACAAATAAACATTTTGTACAGTAGATGTTTATGATTAACACAAAAGCCTATACACATGTCAATACGCTTACAATAAGCTCACAATCGCTTATGCTTCTCAATTAATGCTTAATGCTTAACGCTTAATGCTTCTCAATAAGTTAGACGTGGAAATATTGAGGTTTCCATAAACAGCTGCCGTGTCACCAAGATGGCCGCCACAGTTAAACCGAGCAAACCATGTTTTTGAATCATGCAGAGACAGAGACAATCAATAGAAGAAGAAAAAAAGTGGTAAAGAAACCTGTATTTGATCACTTAAGGGATCTAAATCTGCAAAGAAGTAGATTTCAGTGTCACTACAGTCACTATCTAAATAAGTCATTATTTTCCCCAAGTGATGCCTATTGAGAAAACTTGAAAGAATTTGTATTCGGGGATGTTTTACAAAGCTAAACAATGAAGCCATGTCGTAAGTTACTAGCCTGCTAATTTATCCACTGAATAGTGCTTTGATTAAGATATATTGTGGTTACAGCCTGGAAATATGACCTGCAGCGGTGCTTCGAAAAACCAAAAAAAAGCTTTTCATTCTCACTATAATGGTCATGATGAACGAATGTTCAATAGACCACATGGTTTATTTTGACAGGAAGGAAAAAAAGAAGACATTTTCTTCTAGTCTGACTTGATCTTTGATTTAGTTCAGTGACATGCCATTGAAAACGATTGCTGATGTAGATTTGTCTGAATACCTTTTTTTTTCTTAAATACAAACAAAAATATGTTTTTATTCACATTGGGCTTTTCAAGTGTGTGGCTTTGTTTAGAAGCAATAAGGCCCTTAAGTTTTTATGTGGGGGGGCTTTGTTTGCTTCAAGAGTGTTTTAGGCTCTTCACTAGCGAGTGGTAATGTATTAGACATTGAACTGTAACCTATTCTGTTCAATGGAGTTTTTATGTAGCATGCAGAAGAGTAGTACTTAACTCCAGTGTCCTGTTAAAGAAAAACGGGCGATTCAATTCGCAAGACGAACGCCATTGCTTTGCGGTCTGAAGGAGGACCGTGTGTTTGTTTGTTCGCCTAGTGCCACAGACCTTGGTGCATCCTCACTGCATTACGGGAGGATATTTTTTTTAAGGATGCTCAAAGGTGCAAGAGATTCAAGGCAAATATTTCTCCCGAGTTAGACGCATCCTTTCTTGTTTTTGTGAGGAAACAATTTCATTAGCTGATTGTGTCAGGTGTTTGTTTTTAAAGCCACACTGTCCTCTAGTGTCTCTACATGGAATGTGAGAACTTTTGGGCTTAAAACTGGTTAGTATCTACTGTATATAAACCAAATACAAGGAATTATAACAAAATATTAGGTTTAACTAACAGAGATGATCTCAGGTTAAGTCAAGCTTTTATTGTCAGTTCAACCATATAGAGATGACGCACAGTGAAATGAGGCAACGTTCCTCCAGAACCTTGATGCTACATAAAACAACATACAACATAGAGCTACATAACAGAACACAGAGCTAAGGACTAAAGTAACTTGTCCTCACCACATAAAGTGCATCGTGTGCAACCTGGTGCAAACAGACAACACAAGGCAGTGTAGGACAAATACACCAAACACAAAATAGCACCTCCAGTAAACCTACTATGTTATACAGTACAGTGTGCAAAAGAGAACTGTATACAGAAGGGGACTTTTAAATAAACACAAAATGTAAACACAAGAGGTGGATGTGGGAATTGAGTATTGAGTGTGTGTTTAAGTTCAGATTTGTAGCAGCATTTGTACCTGTTAGGATTACTCAGGGAGAAATAATGAAACACAATAAGCATCAACAGTCCAGAAGATACATTTCAAGAGATGACTCTGGCTCCTTCATACACTATATTGCCAAAATATTGGGTCTCCTGACCTTTCCTGCTATATGTGGTTCTTTTCCAAACTGTTACCACAAAGTTGGAGGCACTTAATTGTACAGGACGTCTTTAGATGCACTATAATAGCATTTTGCATTAACTTGAACTTGGAAACCAAAACCTGTTCAAGCATGGCAATGCCACTGTGCACAAAGTGAGCTCCTTGAAGATCTGGTTTACATGCTTTGGAGAGGAAGATCTTGAGTGGTCTGCTATAGAGCTCTGATCTCATCCCCACTGAACACCTTTGGGATGAATGTGAACGCTGATTGCACCCCAGGTCTCCTCACCTACATCAGTACCTGCCTTTCATAATACCCTTGTGGCTGATGAACACAAATATCCATAAGCACACTCTAAAATCTAGTGGAACATCTTCCCAGAAGAGTGGAGGGAATTATAAGAGCAAATTGGGACTAAATGTGGAATGCAATGCTCAAAAATCACATACCAGGTGACCCGATACTTTTGGCAATATAGTGTACAATCGAGTACAAAAGAGGCACAATGATTTTTTTTAATATTGTCAAGATTCTTTTTACTATGTTACTGTTTGTATGCAAATGAATCAATAGCCATATTTTTTCTGCATGTCATATCTCTTAAAGCATATGTTCTGATGACAAATTTTTATTGATCATCAGGTCTAATGGAGTCCATTGCAGTTAAAATCAATGTACATATGTATGAGGTACAGGTGCAGATACCAGTTCAGTGCAGATTTATAAGAATACGATACAATATATATTACAAATAATACAGTACAAGGTGTAAATGCGACTTTAAAGAAAGAAGGGTATTATTCGAAATGAGGTGTGTGTGTGTGTGTGTGTGTGTGTGTGTGTGTGTGTGTGTGTGTGTGTATGAGGTGTGTGTATAAAATGACCACTGACCATAGCAGTGCAAAAAGGTAACATGTACAACAGTATAATGTGCAACAGTAAGAGGCAGTAACAATAAGAGGAATCGTAGCAAACACGTGTAATGTCCCACCCTAGAATGTGACATGAAGAGAAAAAAAAGACAAAGAATGTTATGCAATACCCTGAAAAGCAGATGCATTTTAATAAAGTACAACCATACAAAGCAAGGAACCGGTAACCTTAACATAAAGACGAGCAACTTACAATAACAACAACAATAGATGACAAGCATGAGACAAAGTGTACTCTGAAAAATGAGACTTATATACATGTGCTAAATACAAGACAATTGCTTAGAGATAAGAGATTATAGCAGCATAGTATGTGAGGGTGCAGTAGCTGATGGGAACCAGAGTTTTTGCCCTACTTGTTTGTTTGTTTTTTTACAAACAAAGCGATTTATAACTCTTATTTATACAACTGAGCAGTTAAGGGTTAAGGGCTTTGCTCAGGGGCTCAGCAGGTGCATCTTGGCAGTGCTGAAATTTCAAGACCTTCTGATCAGACTTCACTTTTATTTAGTCCAACAATGGACATTGTCTCAAAGCAGCTTTACACAGATCAATAGTTGTATATATTTAGTGCCTAGAAGTTTCTTCCTTTTAATTTTCAGTTTGGCGAGCCAGGGTCAACTGTGGCAGGGAAAAACTCACTGAGATGGAACCTTGAGAGGAACCATATTAAAAAAAGGAACCCATTCTCTTCTGGGTGGCACCGAATGTCCATTCATTACAGTTCCATCATTGTTAAAGTGTACTGTTCAGTGATAGGCACTTAAATGCAGAACTGTTCATATTAATTAAATATTAATTACAGTCCGAATCCATCCTCAAAGTTCTTTAGTTACCCAGCAACTTTATGGATCAGAAGAAGTGAGCTACAGTACCACTTCTCTTAATTATTCTCAGTTCTTATAGTACAGGGCTTAAATTCTGACAAATAAATAAAACGTGTCACATGACCCTTTCCTATGTTCCCAAACAAAAGAGTTTAAAGTTTCCATAGATTTATAGCAAAGAAAATTGAGGAAGAATTGAGTATTTAACCATTTTTTTAACCTTTAGGGGTTAAAAAAATGCACCACTAAATAATCTATGTGCTTATATATATTTTTTTATTGATACACATCTGGATAAAAAGGAAACGATAGCTGACTGATTTGATGCAACGCTCGCTCTCAGAGAGGGCCAATATTTTTATTCAACTTCAACAAAAGCTCTTGAGTTCTTACAGTTTTTGGAATTTATTCGAGCTCTTTTTGGACTGAAAATGAGGCCAGCGGTGCTAAAAAACAAACCAAAAAAAAAGAAGTCGCTCACGGGCAGCAGATGTGTGTAGGGGAGTGTTGAGCCTTGATTGACATCTTTGACAAAAGTGCAAACTGTAGTTAGCTCATTATCAAGTAAGCTCAGATAAGATAGACCTTTATTCGTCCCACAATGGGGGGAATTTCTATGTTACAGCAGCAAAGAAAAAAAGAAAAAATATATCATGTCGAAACACAGTACAAATATATACATCACAGTGTCGAAATACAAAAGCTAAAATATAAAGAATAGTAAAAATATACAAAAAAATTACTACTGTAAAGAACACTAACGAGGTACATTTGTTCAAATACTTTAATCACTGTTAAAACTCTGAAGTGAACAGACCATTTTTGAGGAACCATGTAGAGGTCAGTTACAAGACATACACTTACAAGACAAAATCAAAGCTGCTTATTGTAAATCAATCCACAAATAACCGTACTCCATTAGCCCTTTTCCTCACAACACATCTATATGGAATGGAAATCAACTTACTGAACATTTCTATTTAGTATAAATCAGGCTTAGATTGAATTTCATTTCTGTAAGTTTATTATAAGAGTAGTCAGAACACATTTACATTTGCAACATTTAGCAGATGCCCTTATCCAGAGCGACGTACAAAAGTGCTTTGAGTCTCTAGTAAGGAATAAATCTACACTGGTAAACAAGATTACAAACTTAATATAAATATAACTCTTGAATTCTACAAACTTGGAAAGTGCTAATTTAAGTGTCTCAGAAAGAGGTAGGTCTTCAATCATCGCTTGAAGATAGTCAGGGACTCTGCTGTACGGACGTCTAGGGGAAGTTCATTCCACCACCTCGGTGCCAAAACAGAGAAAAACCTTGAAGTGTACTTACCTCTCATTCTGAGAGAAGGTGGAACCAGCTGAGCAGTGGTGCAGTGCGAGATGTGATGAGGTCTCTGAGGTAAGATGGCGCTGGTCCATTTTTGGCCTTGACAAAACAGACAGACACTGTTGGGTTTCTGTATGTAGAGCATTGTGACTTGCGTTGTGAGTGCAGACATTGGTGCAGAGACTAAATAAGCATCTTAACTACAGTGTTTTAATAGTAAGATTCTAATATCATTCTAACATTTAAACCTGAACGTGTGATGACATTCGTGCTGCTCTGTGTTTTATTGGTATGTGAAATGACATGGCAACGTTCTGCTGTCGGATGATGAAAGTAGTTCATTCGCCGACTCATCTTGGTTGTCTCTGTGCTAATGAAACGATTTAATGTGTGCAGTAATTAGCGTCAGAGTGAAGCACCCTTGCTCAAGGCTCCAGCGGGACGATTCAATTTACACAATCGACGCAGGCGGCTCTGTTATTTTAACAGAGGACAAAGTGGAGGACCACTCGACCTCCAAACAGGACATGTGTGTGTATGTTTCACTCAGCCTGGTTTAGGTGTGTGTGTGTGTGTGTGTGTGTGTGTGTGTGTGTGTGTGTGTGTGTGTGTGTGTGTGTGTGTGTGGGCTACACAAGACAAGAGAGATGAGATCACCACATCAATAGCAACCAGGCCTTGTTGCTATGCAACAGCAAAGTGCCTCTGCCCACACACAACTCTGTCCACTAATAGCATCATGGCCTGCCCGAGTACACCCTCAATACACTCACACCTTTATTAAGGAATCCTGAAATTAGTTCTTTTTCTCGTTTTAATAATAGACACGGAGCCCAACTTCTTAAAGCAGTCATTTAGACAGAAATTTGATGAGCACAATTCTACTGATCAACCAGGATATACACTATATATACAAAGGTATTGGGACACACCTCTGAAATGATTAATTTTAGGTGGTTCAATCAGACTCCTTGCCACAGGTGTATAAATTCAAGCACCTAACCATGAGGAACTACATTTACACACTTGTAAAGAAAATTAGTCCCTCTGAAAAGTGATTTCAAGCTTGAAACTGAGATAGAATACCACATTTATCTTTTTGTGGCAACTGTAACGAGAAGGGATAAATGTGTGGAGCTGTTTTTATGGGTTGGTTTTAGACCCCTTACTTCCAGTGAAGGGAGGTGGTAGCTCAGTGGTTAAGGCATTGGACATTGAATCGGAAGATCACAAGCTAAAATCCCACCACCACCAAGCGACCACTGCAGGTCCCTTGAGCAAGGCCCTTAACCCTCCCATACTCATTTGTACATTGCTCCGGATAAGGGGGTCCGACAAATGCTGTAAATGTAAATAAAGGGAAATTTGAATGTTTCGGTAGACCAAGACTTTCAACTTCCTTCCTCGTGGGAAACATTTGAACAAGGCGTTTTGCTACAATGTGGTATCAAAAGGTTTCGAGGCTAACCGTGCTAACTGATGCTATTTTAACTAACTAACTGATGCACCACATCTGTGATTCATCATGAACATCAAGTTAGAACAAAGAGCAATTGTGAAATTCTGTGTGAAAGTGGCCAAATCTGCCAGAGAGACGTTTGCCTGCATACAGCAAGTTTATGGTGATGCTGCAATGATTTGTTTGAGGTGTTTTGAGTGGAACGTGCGCTTCAAGACCAGAAAAACATCGCTGGAAGACGACCAGGGATCAGAAAGACCTTCAAGGAGCTCAAACCATAAAACCCAAAAACATCCGAGAATGATCCACATGATCTCATTTCTGCACCCATCCTACTCGGCAGATTTGGCTCCTGTGGACTTCACCCCCTTTCTGAAGATAAAGATCTGTCTTAAAAGCTGCCATTTTGAGACCATCGCGGAGATTGAGTGCAAATCGCTGAAGAATCGAAAAGACAGACTTCCAGGACACATGCCTGAAGTGGAAGGAAAGCTGAGAGCACTGTATTGATGTACAGGGTGACTATTTGAAGGTGATTGTGTGTAAACGTAGATAAATAAAGTACCTTCCTGTAAACAGAGCAAAAAACAAGGTCTATAAGACATGGCTGTGTGAGTTTGGTGTGGAAGAACTTGACTGTCCTACACAGAGCCCTGACCTCAACCCCCACTGAAAACCTTTGGGATGAACCAGATGGAGATCACAAACCAGGCTTTCTTGTCCCACATGGTGAATGGGCAAAAGTTCCCTCAGAGACACTTGAAAAGCCTTCTAAGAAGAATAGAAGAGATTATAGCTGTGAAAGAGGAACCCACTCTATATTAATGTATATGTATTTGTAACATTAGTGTAATGGTCGGGGGTCTCAATACTTTTGTGATTGATTTGTAGCTATAAGGTTAATGCTAAAGTGAACAAAGTAAGAGCATCACACACTCAACTGGTTCAGAATGTAGCTTCTAACACTGTATTAAATAGCAGGTTTAAAGAAAAATGAAGGTTCCAGAGCTTGAAAACTCAAAAAGCTCACCAAACACCAAGTTCAAACTGTAGTGTCACGGTTGTTATTGATACACAATAATTTATATATCGGACTCATGTCTATGTGCTGTAGCTTATTAGCATGTTTTACATGATATACAGTACATACACTATCTATGCTTTTTTAACCGTCCCATTCCACATTTAGTCCCCATTTGCTGTTACCTCCACTCTTCTGGGAAGATGTTCCACTCGATTTTGGAGTTGCAATGGATGTAAATTCCTAACAGGCTTTCATTTGTCTTGGACTTCTGTCTCGTCAATCGATCACAAATCCCTGGTCAGTGAAGTGTCGCAGTGACTGGTGACCTTCTGCAAATTTTCCCATCTCCAAACATGATCTCTGGTGCTCAACCAGAATGATCATCAGGTTCTTGGGCACCACTCTTCTTAGCAACAAGGCCCTTCTTTATAGATTGCCCAGTTTGTACAGGTAGGTTGTTCCATTCTGTTTCCATTTAAGGATTATGATATTCCATTGTGAACTTTCAGCACATCCGACGTTTTTGTAGCTTTCTCCAGATTTGTGCCTCGACACAATCCTGTCTCTGAGCTCCTTCCTGAGGCAGTTTCTGTGACCTTATGGCTTGTTTAATGTTTTGCTACGCATTTGTTATGTTTACATGCCTTTTCAAATCATGTTGTAGAAACATCTCAAAGGTGTTCCAGAGAAATGGGATGAACCTGAGATACATGTCCAATGTCATAGCAAATGGTCCGAATCTGTGCCTTCGCTTTGTCATATATGGAGTGAAGATGTATGTGTAAGTCGTCATCTTTCAAACACAAATCCTCATATTGGAGTTTCAGGGCTTAGCTTGATTTTAGTGCATATTTTTACCTCAGAAAGTGGTGAAAGGTGAGGTTTTTAAAAGGCCGATTATTACGTTATTTTATTCGTACTCCACAGGAATGCAGGAGAAATTCTGAAGTTGTGATGTTCAGTTCGACGCAAATTGTTTACTCCGATTCATTTCCCAGAAAGGTCCTTTCCAGGCATGTTATACAGTGTAGAGATCCTAATGTGAATTTCTCAAAGGAGAAGTGGAGAGTTTTTTTTTGTCGTTTTTCACTTATAATTTTCCATTTGCCAGTGGATTATTGAAAAACAGTATATGTGTGTGTGTGTGTGTGTGTGTGTGTGTGTGTGTGTGTGTGTGTGTGTGTGTGTGTTAGAAACATCTCACTCAGAAATAAGCTCTTAAAAAAAAGGGACATTTTCAAGACGTTATAGCAAATGGGTCAGAATTACTGTCTATTATTAATGCGGGGTCAATAAAACTTAGTCAGTTTTTCAAAAAGAAGTAAATAAGACTTCGAATCAATGGTTTGTCCCGGTGTTTGGTGAAGGAAATGACATGTAACGCAAATGCTACACGCTTTATTATATTTAACTGAAAGCAATAAGTAACACATTGAAAATAACTTCATTGTGGCTGGTTTTAGAGTGTCGGTTCCATGCTGTGTCTCTGGGTTTGTTTTCACTGATGGCTTTGAAAGCTTAAAGGGCTTTGCAATGAGACGTTGTCAAGCACGAGCTGACCGCTCTAATTACTGAAATTAGAGAGCCGTTTCATCGTTGGCATTACTCGGAATGAAAGGGAGAACAAGGGATTGAGAGCGGGAGAGAGTGGGGGGGTGACTGATCAGCTCTGATGAGGGCCCTCCTTTCAGTGTTTTAATTCCGATTTTAATGCTATAAAACGCTCGTGCTTTAAGGATCCTCTGGTGGATATTGTGAGGGCTGATGGTTAGGATGAGCAGAAAGTCAGCACGTGCAACCCAAATGCACTCCCGTTAGCGTCAGCGCGGACGTGAAAATGCCAGCGCTTCGACTTTTTTCCGACGTCTCCTTGCCGCGGCGTTGATTACAGGGTGTGTGTTCGAATAAATGAACACGAAAACAAAGAACGGGCAATCAGCACTTCATCGAGCAGGGACAGAATAATGAGAGAGCTCACGCACATGCGTGCGCGTGGAGTCTTTTGAAATGACACTCATGCGCGTGACACATTAGGCAGGCCTTGCACTTTGGGCCGAGATGTGACGCCGAGTGGCATAATCTTAATATGTAAATGAGCGCGGACTGGTGTCGACACAAAAGCCAAGCACCACGCCTGTCATGGCAACAGAGGGAAACACATCACGCTCGTACAATGCCAGCTGTCAGCGGGAAAAGGAGAGGAGAGCGTTTGGCGTTGAGCACTGGAGTGATGCATTCTCCATTTAAGCGCTGTTTGAGAGAAAGTCAGTGAAAAGGCAGTGAAAGTGCAGCAACAAGCTATATTCAAAATATCCAGACTTCTGATCTGCATTCAAATCCGGATTATTTTATTATAGAACAACAACGTTGTTGTTTACGGCTTTAGAACAGATATATTTAATCAGAATCAGAATCAGGTTGATTGGCCAAGTGTGTTCACACACAAGACATTTGGTTCCAGCTGTTGTTAAAGCTCAAAAGTGCAAACATAAATAACAACACGTATCATTTATCTTAGAATATACAAACAATACAGATGTGTAAATATGTGTAAATATGTATGTGTGTGTGTGTGTGTGTGTGTGTGTGTGTGTGTGCAAAAATAAAAATTAATAAAAATAAATAAATAAATAAATTAAATTAAATTAAATTAAATTAAATTAAATTAAATTAAATTAAATACAATAAAATGTAATTTAATTACATAAAAGAAAAAATATATAAATAGCACATCTTTTAGCTTAGAATATACAGACAATACAGATTAAATGTGTGTGTGTGTGTGTGTGTGTGTGTGTGTGTGTGTGTGTGTGTGTGTGTGTGTGTGTGCAAAAATTTAATTTAATACAATAATATAAAATAAAATGTAATTAAATGTATTTACATAAAAAATATATATATATATATAAAGTCAGGTCTCCCAATACATTTCATTATAACAATTAAAAGAAATGTATATATATATATATATATAAACATATTTCAAATTAAATATATATATATGTGGTTCTTTCCCATACTGGTGGTAAGCATAAAACTAGGAACTGGGAGACCCAAACCTGTTCCAACAGGTTTAAAAAAACACAAAACCATCTCCATAAAGATATGCATTAGAGTGGAAGATCTTGAATGACCTGTTAAAGAACAACCCATATGAACACCTGTGGGATAATGTGAATGCTGACTGCAACCCAGGCCTCATTAACTCACTGAATAAGCTCAAATCTCCACAAGCACATTCCAAAGTCTTGCGGAACATCTACCCAGAAGAGTGGAGGTTATCGTAACAGCAAATGGTGACTGTATATACAAAAGGAATATATTTAGCATCTTTTGTTTGGCCATTTTATTGTGCAACACTGTACATTCTGAATCACAGAAACAAGAAAAGCCTCCTCAACATAAGATGCCATTTTGTTGGGCAATTACATTCATAGTGTCTGCTTTTATTTGTTTGAAACCTGTTGCTTATTCATGTCCAAGCGGAAACATGCTGCATTATTGCTTACGGTCATGAAATCTCAAACTAAACCAGTTGTTTAATGTAGTGCTCATCTGTCTTATGTCACCAAAAGAAACTGTAGAAATCCTATCAGGTGCAACACGTCTGTCCAGTGTCGCTAAAAAATTGAGTCTAAAAACACAAAAATACAAAAAACAAGTATACAACCATGACGAGGAAACGTTGAATTATTTTTTTTTCCTCATAAATAAGTGCATAAAATATATAATATATAAATATATCTGAAATAAACACCTATCTAGTGATCTATAAAATGCAGAAGTACAGTATAGTCTAATGGATTAACGAAAATGGTGAAATTCCTCCCTCTAGTGGTTGCAAAACAACACTGCAGTGTAATGCATCAAATATCATAGATCTATATATTGTTATAATAAACCTTCTCACTCGAGAAAAAAATTTATCAATTTCAATATAGTACATTTAATAAGGAATATGCTGACTGTAGCTTTGCAGTGATTTGTGGGGAACAGCATCATTTAAATTGAGGGGGAAAAAAAGCTGTACTGGTGTGCATTATTAACATAATGTTTAATTCAGTAAAGGAGGGGGGAAAAAAAGAAAGGTTTTCTGCCTGCCATGCAATTTCCTTTATTCTTAATTGTTTCCTTCTTTAAAAAAAAAAAAAACAGAGACAGAGACAATCAGTTCAGAAAAAGAGTTCAAAAAATCAAATATATTTATATGACATTTAGACAATATAATAAGATTTACAGTATAATTATAGTATATATTATTTGCCTTTTTTGATATTTAACAGTAAAAAAATAACATTCAATTTAAATGCAAAAAAATTCTGGGCATTTCTAGTTTTTAAAGCATTCATTTATTAAAGTAATGATTTTTCTCACAACAAAAAGTATTCTTAGAACTATGATTAACTATGATTAAAAGTATGATTAGAACTTCCGTGAATATAAGGGTCCCCTGGAGCAGAGAGGGTTAGGGGCCCTGCTTGAGGGCCCAACAGTGGTGATACATGGGTTTGAATCTTTAACCTTTTGATCAGTAACCATTAAACCACTACTTGATAAATAACTACACTTGATAAATTATAGCTAAAATGTATAACCCAGCCATTAGGGTTGCACAGACCAGTGCACTCTTAGTGCCGGTCCTAATAACTATCCCAGTCCTGAGTAAATGAGAAGGGTTGCATTAGGAAGGGCATCCAACATAAAACATGGGCCAAATTAAATATGCAGATCACGAATAAGAATTTCATACCGGATCGGTCGAGGCCCGGGTTACCAACGACCGCCACAGGTATCATTAGCCAACAGGGTACCGGTGGAAATTGTTGGCCGAAGGAGAAGAAGGAGAGGAGGAAGACGTCTACAGAGATGGCAGGGAAAGGAGCAGTGTAGGAGAGTGGAGGTTTGGGTTGGTACTTTAAATGTTGGTACTATGACTGGTAAAGGGAGAGAGGGAGCTGATATGATGGAGAGGTGAAAGGTAGATATGTTGTGTGTTCAGGAGACCAGGTGGAAAGGGAGTAAGACCAGGAACATTAGAGGTGTTTATACTGTTCTATCATGGTGTGGATGGAAAGAGAAATGGTGTAGGGGTGATTCTGAAGGAAGAGTACAGTAAGAGTGTAGTGGAGGTGAAGAGAGTTTCTGATGAATGTGAAGCTGGAAGTTGAAGGGATGATGATAAATGTCATCAGTGCTTATGCTCCACAAGTCAACTGTGAGATGGAGGAGAAGGAAAGATTCTGGAGTGAATTAGATGAAGTGGTAGATGGTGTACCTAGGAATGAACGATTGGTGATTGAGACTTAAATGGTCATGTAGGTGAAGGTAACAGAGGTGATGAGGAGGTGATGGGTAGGTATGGTTTTAAGGAGAGGAATGTGGAAGGGCAGATGGTGGTAGATTTTGCTAAAAGGATGGAAATGGCAGTGGTGACACTTATTTTAAGAAGAAGGAGGATCATAGGGTGACGTATAAGAGTGGAGGAAGGTGCACACAGGTGGACTATGTGCTATGTAGGAGATGCAACCTGAAGGAGATTGGCGACTGTAAGGTGTTGGCGGGGGACAGTGTAGCTAGACAGCATCGGATGGTGGTCTGTAGGATGGTGGATTTTGGAGGTGAAGAAGAAGAGGAGGAGAGTGAGGACTGAAAGAAGAATAAGATGGTGGAAACTGAAGGAGGAAGAGTGTAGTGTGAGGTTCAGGGAAGAGGTCAGACAGAGGCTCGGTGGTGGTGAGGAGGTGCTGGACGATTGAGCAACTACTGCAGGAGTGATGAGGGAGGCAGCTAGAAATGTACTTGGTGTGACATTTGGAAATAGAAAGGAAGACAAGGAGACGTGATGGTGTGACATGTGAGGAAGTGCAGGAGAGCATTAGGAGAAAGAGGTTGGCAAAACAGAAGTGGGATCGGCAGAGTGATGAGAAAAGTAGGAGAAGTACAAGGAGATGCAGCAGCAGGTAAAGAAGGATGTGGTGAAAGCCACGGAAAAGGCATATGGGGAGCTGGAGGAGAGGTTGGACACTAAGGAAGGAGAAAAGGATTTGTACCGATTGGCCAGGCAGAGGGACCGAGCTGGGAAGGATGTACTGCAAGTAAGAGCAATAAAGGATGGAGATGGAAATGTGATGACAAGTGAGGAGAGTGTGTTGAGAAGATGGAGGGAGTATGTTGAGAAACTGATGAATGAGGAAAATGAGAGAGAGAGAAGGTTGGATGATGTGGAGATGGTGAAGCAAGATGTGGAAAGGATTAGTAAGAAGTTATTGAGAGAAGCGATTAAAAGGATGAAGAGTGGAAAGTCGGTTGGTCCAGATGACATACCGGTAGAAGCATGGAGATGTTTAGGAGAGATGCAGTGGAGTTTTTAACCAGATTGTTTAACAAGATTCTGGAAGGTGAAAAGATGCCTGAGGAATGGAGAAGGAGTGTGCTGGTACCGATCTTTAAGAATAAGGGAGATGTGCAGACCTGCAGTAACTACAGGGGAATAACGTTGATCAGTCACACCATGAAGTTATGGGAAAGTGTAGTGGAAGCCAGGCTGAGAGAAGAGGTGACCATCTGTGAGCAGCAGTATGGTTTCATGCCGAGGAAAAGCTCCACAGACGCATTATTTGCTTTGAGGATGTTGATGCAGAAGTATAGAGAAGGTCAGAAGGAATTGCATTGTGTGTTTGTGGATTTAGAGAAAGCGTACGACAGAGTGCCAAGAGAGGAGTTGTGGTATTGTATGAGGAAGTCTGGTGTGTCAGAGAAGTATGTGAGGGTGGTGCAGGACATGTATGAGGACAGTGTGACAGCAGTGAAGTGTGCAGTAGGAACAACAGACTTGTTTAAGGTGGAGGTTGGACTGCATCAAGGATCGGCTCTGAGCCCTTTCCTGTTTGCAGTGGTGATGGACAGGTTTATGGACGAGGTCAGACAGGAGTCTCTGTGTACTTAAATGTTTGTGTATGATATTGTGATTTGTGGTGAGAGTAGTGAGCAGGTTGAGAAGAGAAGGGAAATGAAAGTCAGTAGGAGTAAGACAGAGTGGAGTGGTGCGGTTGCAGGGAGAAGAGGTTGGAGAAGGTGGAGGAGTTCAGGTACCTGGGGTCAACAGTGCAAAATAATGGAGAGTGTGTTAGAGAAGTGAAGAAAAGAGTGCAGGCAGGGTGGAGTGGGTGGAGAAGAGTGATAGCAGGAGTGATTTGTGATAGAAGAGTATCTGTGAGAGTGAAAGGGAAAGTTTATAGGACTGTGGTGAGACCTGAGATGATGTATGGTTTAGAGACAGTGGCATTGAGTAAAAGACAGGAGGTGGAGCTGGAGGTAGCAGAGCTGAAGATGTTAAGGTTTTCATTGGGAGTGACGACGATGGACAGGATTAGAAATGAGTTTATTAGAGGGACAGCGCATGTAGGACGTTTTGGAGACAAGGTGAGGGAGGCTTGATTGAGATGGTTTGGGCATGTGCAGATGGGGTATATCAGTAGGAGAATGCTGAGAATGGAGCCACCAGTAAGGAGGAAAAGAGGAAGGCCAAGGAGGAGGTTTATGGATGTGGTGAGGGAAGACATGCAGGTAGATGGTTTGAAAGAGGCAGATGTAGAGGACAGGGGGGTAAAGGCTGCATAGAAACGCACCTACCAATCGCTACCTATAGAGGGCACTAGTGTAGTGAGATGGAAGCAGTTTGGGATTGAGCCCTTGAGAACAGCTTTAGGTACCAGTGTGTGACGGAAAGTGGTGGAATGAAAGCATGTATGTAAAGACCTGTTAGACAGGCTTGCACAAGTCCTCATGAAGTCCAGGCATCATGAGCACCAGGTTTGTTTGGGTTTTTTTTTTTCCATCTGTCGTTTATTACTTGCACATGACCTTTATTTATTTTCTTTATGCTTTGTAGAAAATGAAACTCATCCTTATTATCGTGTCGGATAAACATAATATACAACTTATACAGTATATACAAGAGATTATCACGCGCTGATGCTTTTCATGAAACCCTATAAATATCGTTAAATATAAATATGTCCGTGGTCTCGTGAATTCCCGTGAAAGTATCACTTAGATGGCAATACTACTACTAATAATAATAATGAATTAAACGCGGTCTATCGATCAAACAAAATAAAATTCCAACGTCCCAACGCAAATCAAACAAAACCCGGAAAAAGTTCTCACCGTCTTCCGCTTGATCCTAAATTCTGCCCACCTGTTTTCGCACCTCGTAAAGAATCATAGCGAAGAGGGAGGAGTTTCCCACAAAACGAGTGGGTTAACAAGTTCTCCCCATTACGCCGATAATAATCCAAGATGGCCGCCGTGCGTGCTCTGTGATTGGCCACCGAGTAAGCCGAGACGTTGCCTGTTTTCTATTGGTTTTTCTGATGAAAGTAGCGCGTCGTTGATTGGCTGTTGGGTGGACGGGTTGTATTGATCAGCTGCTCGCTGCAGATATCTGCACTTGTGCGAGAACAATGTAGAAGATCAGTTTTAGACACAGGAAAAACCAAAACAAACAAACGTCATCGCTGTCCAAGCAAGTCGACTGATTTGGATCAGATTCGCCACCTGCCTCCTGCCGTCAGGAAAACAGACGCAGACTGATACATCCGTTCCAAAAAAACATATCATTTCATCTGGTTCTGATCCGTATATTTTCCGCATCTGGTCCGGTCCTGTCATTCCAGCGATGCGAAGGCGGAATAACTCCCCCACCGAAGAGCACGAGAGCTCCGCTTCGGACACGCTGCAGAGCCGGGGGACGGAGCTGAAAGACAAGGGAGACGGTCACACCGAGACCCAGGAGAAAGCTATGGGGCGAAAATACAGGAGGTAAGATCTGCATGATGCGGGGGGGGGGGATGATTAATCGCCCGATTAATCGGTGCCGTTCTGCATTAATGCATCAGTTAGAGAATCGTGATACTGGTCATTGTTTTTCTGGATTACAGGTCGCATCACCTTTGTTTTACTCATCCGCATGATACAGACTTAAAAAAAACAAAACCCGATTAATCGCTCGACTAATCGGTTCCGTTCTGGATTTAGGCTTTATTTCGAGAGTCATGATGCTGTTCGGATGCTGTTTGCTGGGTGTCAGATTGCATTAGCTTTGTTATCTTCACCTGCACGATGTAGACATGCAAAATAAACAAAAACAAACAAACTAATTAATTCTGCATGTAGGCATCATTTCCAGAGTTTTGATGCCGACCAAATGTTGCTGGATGTCAGATTGCATTAGCTTTGTTATCTTCATTTGCATGATGTAGACACACAAAACAGACAAATAAATCTATTAATCAGTACTGTTTTGCATTTAGCCTTCATTTCGAGAGTCATGATGCTGGTCTGTGTGTTGCTGGATGTCAGGTTGCATCACCTTTGTTTTACTCATCCCATTGATGCAGAAGAGAAAATAAAAAAATTAATTAATTAATCACTCGATTAATCGGTATGGTTCTGGATTTAGGCTTCATTTAGAGAGTCATGATGCTGGTCGTGTGTTGCTGGATGTCAGGTTGTATAAATTTTTTTTATTATTATTTTACTTTCATTGCAAAATCTGAGGACATCAGACTAATGAACTATTCAGCTTTTTTAGTAGGTCAGAAGGTATTCGATTCAGATTATCTCGAAACAGGAGCAGAATCAGCAGGTTCTGACTGAGTCACGCTATGCAGTCAGGGTCAAGATGATAAAGCTTGTTTATTCTGATCTCTGGTATCAGGAGTTCAGAAGTACTTGTGAGCATAAGCTCCTTTAGCTCAGCACATGGAATCCCACTTGTCGTGAGCAACTGATACAGACACACCCAGGAGAACTCTGGAATCTACAAATGCTTTCAAGTAAAGCTGAACATCATGCATTCTCAAAGTGTTTACTGTACACATGCAACACAGGGCCTTTGTAGCTTTCCTTACACATTGTAGAGGAATGTGCAGTGGAAACATAAATGAACCTTTAGACAGACTTATTGATGCAGCCACGTTTGCGTTGTTTGTATTTTAGAGGACAAACCATTATTTCTGACAGCACAGTCAGGGTAGGCATAGCTGCAGGATAGATAGTAGCTTGAGTGTAGATTGAGTTGCTGCTGAATTTCAATATCAAGGCTGAGAATTCTGGAATAATATGAGACTGTAAAACTCATTTATAGTAGTCCACATCACCATCTATGCAAAATCACATAATTTGATAACAGAAGATGTGATTAGAGGACGACCGAATCGTCGGTTTTGCTGCGGCTATCTGCAAAAATTCATACCGATAGTTTTTCCGGGTTGCGTTATACATATGAGAGTGACCTCTAGAGGTGAATCACTGACACCATGTGCTGTTTATTTAAAGAGTCTTTTTAAATTAAACTTTCTTTCGGCTTCTCCCGTTAGGGGTCGCCACAGCGGATCCTCCGCACGTTTGATTTGGCACATGTTTTATGTCAAATCCAATCGGTCGATCTGTAGACTGTAGTTTTAGCAAAAAGTTTCTTTCAGCAGTTTCTTTCGTCTTGCATTTGAGAAAAAGAGGTGTGACGGAGATGAGATTACATGCATAACATCATGCGAAAGTGTTCACACCAGTTCACCACGAGTGGGAGAGATGATGCTGTGTGGTTTTACCAGGAAATCAAAATCATGTAGATGTAGTAAATGCAGTTATTTTTGGAGGTGGTAGCTTTGTGATTTCAAATCTCAGCCCCACCACAACAAGTTCATTTTGGGGCCCCTGAGCAAGGCCCTTAAGCCTATAGCTGCTCAGTTCTATGAATGAGAAGTCATTCACTCTGGATAAGGATAAAGTCACTAATGTAATGTAAATGCTGTGTGCTGGAGGAACCAAGTGGGTTTGCTAATAAATTGATAATTTGTTAAACGCATGAATCAGAAATCTGGCTTTGTGCTAAATAAAAGAGAAGATCGCTTTCGACTGAAGCACTTTTCTTGTTCGTTTATTAATCTGCCATTGTATTATAGCCTCTTCGGGAGGATGTAGTTTCTCTAATCTCTCTGTAAATAGATCTCTGAGGACCAGAGTGCTATGAAAGCTTAACACCAAACGCAGCCCGTTGTTGTCGCAGTCGTCATTGTTTTTTTAAATCTTTACAATAAAATTCTATGTGAATTGCATCGTTTTGTAGATACAGAGACGCTGAATTGCACATTGAACACGTTTTTCAAGATCTTTATATATGAGGTGAAGAAACATTTACACATTTACATTCATTAAATTTGGCACACGCCCTTATCCAGACCGACTTACTTTTATCTCATTCATACAACGGAATAGCTATAGGGTTAGGGGCCTTTTCTCAGGGGCCCAGGAATGTCTTCCACCAGAAGTGGATTTGGATTTGTGTGTTTTTGCTCAGTCTTTTCGGTTAACTTGATGAACGAGTTATGAAGCTGTGATGAAAAAGGGCCACATGCAAATGGGAATAAGCTGTCTGGTTTCACACAAGGTCATTTAGATCCTAATCAGGAACAATCGTGTTTCCGTTGACGCTGATTCTCCAAATTTCAGATCTCTCTGAAGTTGAAGTGTTCACAAGTACAGCAGTTTGTTTCACGTCATGCACTTAATTTAAAATGCTTTCTCATTATAAATGAACCACTCAGGACATGAACATCGGACTGAGAGCACCTTCCTCAGACCCCACTGTCTTCTTACCCGCCTACGCGCATTTCGGTTCACATTTGCTGCGACATTTGGTAGAGGTCGAATCAGTTTTGCGGAATAATCAGCACCGATAGTTTGCTTGAACTATCGGCAAAAATCCATACCGATAGTTTTTCCGGCTACCAGTCTGCTGTCTTTACAAGAGCGGCCTCTAGAGGCGAATCACTGAAGCCACGTGCTTTGTTTTTACAAACGAGACTGCGAGCTTTATTAGATTTATTATTTATAATTGATTAATTATAGAATTATATTTATTAATGATTATATTAATATTTAGTGCCTTTCCTTTTAATGATTGTTTAAAAAAAAAATGATTGCAATTATGTTCAATACTATTTTGTGTTAAGTGTTTTGTTAGTTATTTTTTTTTATCCAGTATCCATTTTTTAAAACCATCCGTTATCAGGAAGTACGACCCAAACTGGCTATTGTATCGGTCGACCTCTAATCTTTGGTAAGGTTTCACTCACATCTCAGCAGCTGAAAATAAAAGATCTAAATAAAGTGAAATAAAGAGTAAATATCTGGTGGATTAATCTAATGGAGGTGTGTGTAGGGGGAAAGAAGAAAGTATTCAGGAAGGGTGTATGTATATGTATGTATGTGTGTGTGTGTGTGTGTGTGTGTGTGTGTGTGTGTGTGTGTGTGTGTGTGTGTGTGTGTATATATGTGTATATGTTGTGTGAGTGTTTGTAAGAGAGAGGGAGAAGGGCTTTCTATTTTTGTTACAGAGGATAAAAAAACAGAAAGCGGGTAGATGAGAGTGGATCTTTGTGGATCTTTTTCCGCCCCGGCAATATGGCCGCATGAGCTCAGCATGCAGACACTGAATCACTGAATCAGCAGAAATACTCCTCCATTTAGAAGAACACACATCTCATCCTGCTTATCGAACAGAAAAGGAGCACGACCTGCTAATGTTCAAGCTTTGTGGTTTTGGAAGCACAATCCTGGACCTGACCTGCTGATTGCATGACTATTTATAGTCTGAAGATTTTTCTTCTTGAAGTGTTCTGGAAAGGGTTCTTCCTCCACAGTAGGCTGTGATTAAAGCTGATTACAGGATCAGTGGGCTACGATTTACATTTGAGCAGCGGGAGTGTTTAAATGGACCAGTTAGACCAGTTTATCCCATGTCAAAAGTATTGGGACATCTGACTTTTTCCAGCCGTATGTGGGTTTTTCCCCGAATTACCACAAAGTTTGAGGCACACAATTGTACAAGACTTTATCAGATTCACTTAATCTATGAGACTTGAACCTGTTCCAGCAGGACAATGCCTCTGTGTGCAAATCCAGCATGAAGATTATGCTGTACATTGGTTGGAGTGGAAGATCTCTGAACACAATCCTATTGAACAGTGAAATCATACTCAAGAATTGCAAACGAGAACGAATTTAAAGAACCAGAAGGAGGAAGTGAGGAATGTTCTCATCGGTCTCTTTTAATTACTAATCACCAACTCACTTCTCATTCGAGTCAAATTCAGATAAAGTATGTGTCCGATTGAAAGGAAAGATTCGACCTTATGGGAAGCAGGATTCCTGATTACATGAAGACAAGTGTTGCATATGTTTTTCAGATAAGTACTGAACAATAAAGTGTTGACTCAGCGTGTTTATCTCTTGTTGTTGGACTTCTGCTCTCCAGCTTGATGACGTGTTCACGTAGGAGATAAATATATTAGCCCCCAAAAAAACCCCAAAAAACAGCAGAGTAGCCCCATTATTCAGAATTTAAATGACATGCTCTACTATAACACTTCTACTTATAATTATTATTTATACATGTTGACATTTTAGATGTTATTTTGTGCTGTGATTTCTACTCACACTAGACTACAATCCGAATCCAGTTCTTCTGTCTGAAGGGGAAAGTCACCAATTCACCATTCAACATTATTAATATTGTGTGTGAGCACCATCCAGCACTGCCTTAATCCTCCTGGGTGTGGAATTTATCAGAGCTGCACAGGTTGTTGCTGGGATCCTCTCCCACTCCACCATAATGCCATCACGGAGCTGCTTGATGTTAGACACATAGTGCGGCTTCACCTTTCCGCTTGAGGCCCATAGGTGCTCAATAGGGTTCAGGACTAGAGACGTCCTTGATCGCTCAATCACCTTCAGCTTCCTCAGCAAGGCAGTTGTCATCTTGGTGGTGTGTTTGGGATCATTGTTATGTTGGTAAAACTAACAATCAGCACAGTTTCTGAAGGTGGCATCGTGTTCTGCTTCAGAATGTCAAAGTAGATGATGGAATCCATGTTTCCTTCAATGAACTGCAGCTCTCCAGTACCAGCAGCACTCATGCAGCCCCAGACCATGACCACCAGCATGCTTGACTGCAGGCATGACACAGTTTTCTTGGTTCTTCTCACCAGGGTGTAGCCACACATGCTGGACACCATCGGAGCCAAACAAGTTTATGTTAGTTTTAACAGACCACAGGACATGGTTTCAGTAATTCATGCTCTTGGAAAGGTCGTCTTTAGCAAACTGTTTGCAGGGTTTCTTGTGAGCAGCTTTAAAACAGGCTTCCTTTTGGGATGACAGCCATGAAAACCGACTTGTTGCAGTGTTTGGCGTACGGTCTGAGCACTGACTAGCAGATCTTCCAATTCTGCAACCTTTAAAGCACTGCTGCAGCACTTCTGCACCTGACGCACAGCACGAGGACTCGACTTTTTTGATGGACCCTTGTAAGGTCTGTCTGACTGGAACCTGCTTTGGTAAACTTCTGTATGGCCCTGAACACTGTACTGTAACTCAGTTTCAGGGTGATGCTGATCTTCTTATAGCCGAGGCGTCTAATTCTAATTCTCAAATCCTCAGAGAGTCTTTACCATGAGGTGCATGTTGAACATCCAGTGGTCAGTATGAGAGAATTGGACATTTTAACTGCTTTTAATACAAATTACACAAATTTACATGGTCCTGTCGAGCAGCTTGAATAGTTGACATGAGGCTTTACACGGTTACATAACGTTCAGCTGATCTCTGGAGACCTGACCAGTGCAGGTCTCTACTGTTATCACTGAGGGTGTATTCACCTTTGTTGGCAGTTATTTAGACAATAATGGCTGTATGTTGAGCTACTTTTAGAGGACAGTAAATTTTATACGAGCTGCACACGGACTACTCTAAAATATATTCAAGTTTCATTTCTACAGTATTGTAACATAATGAGAAGATTATAATATAATGGTGCTGTGAGGATGAGGTTCCCCTTTTGAGTCTGGTTCCTCTCAAGGTTTCTTCCTCATAACATCTAAGGGAGTTTTTCCTTGCCACAGTCGCCACGGCTGCTCATCAGGGATAAATACACATTGTTCACCTTCACCTTCATCGTTCAACTGTAAAGCTGCATTGAGAAAATGTCTGTTGTAAAAAGCGCAATAGAAATGAACTTGACTTGCTGTGAGGGGTGTACTCATTTTTATTTACCGAACTGTATAATATCACAAAATTTCCCCTGGGGTCATCTTGGTTAAAAGCAATTATTACTTCAGTAATATTAGTCATAATGATGAGGGAAAAACATGTGCATTTGGAATTTATATATATATATATATATATATATATATATATATATATATATATATATATATATATATATATATATATATATATATATATATATATATATATAAAAAGAAAAAAGTCCCTGTAATGTTGGAGTCTGACCTTCAGGCTCTATGCAGAGACGAGTATTAAGACTAATCGCTAATAAAGATCCAGTGTAGTGTCGTATTGTGTGTCATTGTATTAAAGGAGCTGTAGCATAAATTACGTCCGAACTGAAACAGAATCCGTGTGGTGGTGTGCACCAGGGGCTGCAGTAATCGGACCCACTGTCATTATTCACTAAAGGTCTGAGTATGAAGTACAGTACATGAGGCGAGGCAGGTAAAGTTCACTTTAACTCAGGCCAATTCAGGAAATTGAAACTCCAACTACTAGTGCCAGCTGTCTCTGAGGGAAATGATGCTTGCATTGCTTATTTATAGGTGCAGTAAGTGAAGATGAAATTAAATAATACACTATAATAATTTTAAACTGATCGTCAAGAATCCAATTCCACATTTAGTCTCCATTTGCTGTTATAATAACCTCCACTCTTCTGGTGAGATGTTCCACTAGATTTTATGGATTTGTGTGAAATTCATTCAGCCACAAGGGTGTTAAAGTCAGGTACTGATGTAGGTGAAGTGAGGAGGCCTGGAGCACCATCTTGATGTCTACCAGATGAGGATGGGTTCCCCGTTTGAGTCTGGTTCCTCTCAAGGTTTCTTCCTCATAACATCTAAGAGAGTTTTTCCTTGCCACAGTGGCCATGGCTGCTCATCAGGGATAAATAAACATCGGTCACATTAACTAGAATTCTGTAAAGCTGCTTTGAGACAATGTCTGTTGTGAAAAGCGCTATAGAAATAAACTTGACTTGACTTGAGATTCCAATTCATCCCAAAGGTGTTGATGCCGGAGCTCTATAGCAGACCACTGAAGATCGTTCCCACATATTCAAATCTATGTCAAGAATATCTTCATGAAGCTGGCTTTGTTTTTCTTTTCTTTTTTTGGTAACAGGTTTGTGTCGCGTAGTTCATGTAAAAAAAAAACAAAAAAAAAAACATTTGTCATTTAGTTCATTCCTGTATTGACATTTACATTTGCGGCATTTAGCAGACGCCCTTATTCTCTCTTATCTCTCATTCTTATCTCTCTTATTCTCTCTTATCTCTCATTCTTATCTCTCTTATTCTCTCTTATCTCTCTTATCTCTCATTATCTCGAGTTCCGAATCTACAACATTTTGGTTTTGTTAGCAAAAACGTTCTGCTGTATAAAAAGGTGAAGCTCTTCTTCTCTGCAAGCTGAGGTCCCCCCACCCCCCCGTCTCCCAGGAGTGAACTTCAGACCTGTGAGACGACACCATGTTCCAGATTTAGCATCTTATTTCAACTCGATCTATTACTCTGAGGACGGGTCTTTACAGCTCAGCCACTGAGCCTCTGGAATAAGTGCTGCCTTTGTGAAAGATCTTACAGGAAAGTGAAAAGAGTTTTAAAAGTGTTTGAAATGCTGCCTTGAAATTCCAGTCTTATATTTACATCATACATAATGCATTTTAAAAAGTGTCCCATTTTTTCACTATTCACCGGTACAGCATACACCTGAGAGGTTTTCTTGTTTGCAGAAGTTCAATCTTGCGTATTTATTTTTTTATGCTCAGGAAAAAAAAACTTCCTTTACATAAATCTTTTAAATGAATTCTACTTATTGGTCGAGAAGGACAATGACGATCTTGAATAACTCTAATTTTCACCCACTTTTTATAGTGCTTATTTTCTTACAATAATCTCTGCAGTTTTGCTTATTGAACAAATGTAGGACATTTTGTGTTGTGGATGCAAAGCATAATTTGGGCAAACATATAGGTTGGAGGTGCTTGTCAAGGTGCTTGTCAAGAGAGAATCTGGTGTGTACGTGGAGAGAAATCTATCCATGGTTACGTTTCAAGCAATTCATGATATTAGTTTGACTAGTTAGTAAACCACTTGACAAACGGTATGTTCCTGTGGTGTATTTTTTTTAATATAACACTGTTATCATGCACACCAATAGACGTTTGGAGATTTGGTTTTGCAGATGAACCAATGAGTGTTTTATGTTGGTATATGATTTAATTCTCTTCAGTTGCAAGACAACATTCTGGACTCTGAAGACAGGGAAAGATCAAAGGACCTTGAAGGTGTCCTAAAGGGTTGTTAGCCAGCGGGTTGGTCATTCATGTCTCGTGTGTGTGTGTGTGTGTGTGTGTGTGTGTGTGTGTGTGTGTGTGTGTGTGTGTGTGTGTGTGTGTGTGTGTGTGTGTGTGTGTGTGTGTGTGTGTGTCAGAGCACTAACTTACTCAGGCATATCTGTCAAAACACATCCACCAGGGTGCACTGATCTATTTTTTCTTCAGTGTAAAGAACATTGTTGGATGAAGTGCACAAACCATGTACTAATGTTTCTATCATCATTTTTGTCATAAGACTCTTTGCTTCAACAACTCGGTTTTTGTGAAAAGACTCTGTTTCTCTCAGCACACTGATCTATTAATAGAATGATATTAATGAGTCAAACGCTGATTAATTTCTATAAAAATGATCATGAGCCCAAATCCTTTTTTTCAACTTTTCAACACTGAAAAGACTGTGTCTGAGTCCCGAACACTGATTGGAAGGCTGTCCCATAACTGTGAGGCTTTTAGAAGAGAAAGATCTTCCCCCTGCTGTAGTCTTCATTATATGAGGTACCAACAAATAGCCTGCACCTTTTGATCTAAGTAGGCGTGGAGGACCATACTGGTACAGAAGTTCACTCAGATACTGTGGTGCGAGACCGTTAAGTGTTTACATCAGTAGTAGTATTTTATAATCAATGCGAGATTTGATTAGGAGCCAGTGTAGTACTTACGTCTTATCCGAGTTGAGCAGAAGGAAGTTATCAAGCATCCACTGTCTAATGTCCTTTACACACTCCTCAACACTGTTGTATGTAAAATGTAGTTGAGTCAAAAGATATTTGACTTTGAAATGTAGTGAAATTAAAATCTCCCCGAATGGAAATCATTTCATTTCATACATTTGCTTTGTTACTGTCCACCACTGGCAAAAAGAAATTTATTAAAAATCTCACGTTTCCCTGTATATCCGTTTTATGTAAAAGCGCAGGTGGATTGTACAGTATTTGTATAAAAGTCAGGAAGTGGAAGAAAACTAGCTTTAGCTTTTATACAACAAAATTATAATGACAAAAAATAAACAAGTCGCAAGAAGGTCTCATTTTAATACAAATTTAAAACAATTATTTCTTTTTCTTTCCAGACTTTCTATTCAGACTGCAGGTGATCTTCCGCATTTAAGTGGATTTAATAGCTCTTTTTTCTTTTTGTTCTACAAAAATAAGAGAGGAGAAGAAATTGATGTATGCTTATGAGGACATTTCAAAGATTTTTCGTTTCTGTAGAATTTGCACAAAAAACAAACAATTTGCCTTCATTTCAAATCCCCAGAAAAACCGTAATGCACGAAAAGATGCATGTTATGCGGTTTATATCGTGGCGACCCCTAACGGGAGAAGCCGAAAGAAAGTTTTATATCGAATCTTCTGCTAGCGATGATGTAGGCAAGAAGGTGCAGCTGTGGCTGCAGTGAAAGGAGACTTATTGAATTGGGTTCATTGACATGCATTCTCTCTGTACAAGATTTCCTGTCTGTGATGCAGCGCTCCATTTCTACTGCTTTTCTCAATAATATTGATGGTGTGAAATGTGTGGCCTGCCACTTCGTAGCATGAATAGTGAGCAGTTTAGGTCGAGTTAGTTATGTTATAGCACAAAGCAGTTTGGAACGAAATGTGCCTTCCCTAAACTCGTGCATGTCCTTTTCTCTAGAATTCATAGATTTTCTCTATAGAACTCAGAATTCACATTTTATTGCATATTCAATCTCATATAAAGGTATCTTTTGAGTATTTACCGTTATGTAATGAATAAATCTGTTTTGTTATAAGGTGCTTTGCCTACTCAGCACCTACGTTTCCTCCTCCTCCCTTCGAACCTGAAACATCTCCCCTAATTCTGCCCTCCTTATTGCTTTTCATGCTTCAGTCAACTTTTTGTTTGGTCAGACCAGACTGACAACATTTGTGTCGCAATTAAATCTCCCATTTCAATGCACGAGTCTGTTCTACACGGCATTACCTGCATAACCGGTGCTGCAAGGTGGAGATCTTCTCAGTGTTACAGGGTATTGTCAGGGTGTCGAGGTGTGGTCCGAATACCTCTTTTGTAACACGTTGTGTATTAATGTGTTAACCGAGCTGTTGTTTTTTTGTGTGTTAGGCACCAGAACCATTGATGAACTATGAAGAATAGTCCAAATGGAAGATAAAAGCTGGGGCTGGTTTCTTTCTATCCCAGACTGTAGATTCTTTTCATTCTGCACAGACGATTATACTGAGTGAATTTGGGTTCAATTGAATTACGTCAGACAGGGTTTCTATGCATTTTGGAAAAGTATGGATAAAAGAACACTATTGAAAAAATGTTGTTTCTATACATTTACTATTATTTTCCAAAATAATAAATAAAGAATTTGTAGCAATATTTTTCATGAAACAAAGGCTACAACCGGACGTTTATTAAAATCTCATATATACGTCTAAAAACGCTTTGCGTTCACACTTTCAGGTTCAACCGGTCCCCGAAAATTGCTCATCCACACTGAAACGTCCCTGTAAAACAAACAAACAAAAAAAAAGTAGACGATTTGACTTGCGTTTCCACCTGCACTTTATTTACTTTCCTGGCTTTTTAAAACGTTGCTGCAACGACTAAAAACGCGTCATAGTTTTTAAAAGCCTCCGTTTTCAAAAGGTGTATGGACTTTAGATCTGTTTTGTAGTTTCTTGATGAATTGCACATAAACAATCCCTCTGTTGCTGTAGGATTGAAGGTTTACAGTTTAAAAATTAGATTTATGATTGATAAACTTTGCACTATTTTAGAATCGCAGTTTTAGTAAAACGTCGTGAACGTGGTTTGGGGTCATCATACGGTCTAAACAAATTCTGCATGTTTGAGTCTGGAAAAGTTTTGAAATGAAAAAACGTAAGGACCCTGGTCAGCTTTTTCGGTACACGCCATCAGCAGGGATTTGAGAAATGCTGAGTGGATTTGCTGGAATGTTGGAAGGCTAAATTTAGTATTTTTAGGAAATACAACATGAAGCCAGGAGGACTTGACAGACTTGAGATGCTAAAAATAAAAATTCCGATTACTACTTCCTGTCTCATTGGCTGTGATCATTACATCATTCTTATGTGGTTGCAACCTGGTGATGTAACATACAGGATATTGCTCAACCCTAATAGATTTTTACAACCAGCCAGAACCATATCTATGACGGTAGATATGATATCATGTCATCTAATGATAAATCTTCCAGATTCTCAGGGTTTTAAAATGTGATTTTTGAGGTATTTTCTGAATTTTTAAGCAAATTTTTTCCCTCTTAAAAAAATCAAATAGATACATTTGTGTTTATTTTCAGAGGACCGTGTTCTCACTGTATGAATGTGTCGTATTTATTTTCTTTGCGCTTGATGGAGGGCTTTTTGTGGTGTCAACATCAATGGCGCTAAACCATGATGTGTTGAAGGTGTCTGTTGAAGGTTGGATTGCTGCTTCACCATGTGACCACTAAGTGTGACTTAAGCACAGGGCCTGGGTTTTGATTGCCATGATGCATAAACATTACACATGGGCAGCAAATCTGGAAGCGACTGTGGGCGCTGGTTAGGACGCGCTACTTTTTCTACTTTGGTGTGAAATTTGATCTAGTACTGCGTCTTTGTTCGTGGGGAGGGGGGATGAGATATACAAAGAGCCTTTGCATTTACACACACACAAACAATTTTTGTTCTTAATCTAATTCTTCCTATTCAGTTGAGTGAATACGAAGAGTTGTGTACAGGGCATTATTATATTATACGCATGCGTACAAACACATTATTGTTTGACTCAAGAAAACAAATGTGTTGTAATGGTGTGTAAATGCAGCATTCATGGGATCATGAGTCATTAATAAAAACAAATTTGTGGCCAAATTGTTGACGAATAACAATTGTTTATTGGTTTAGTATTCAAAAGAAATAAGGTGGTCAGTGTTCAGTCAGGAATGTGTGTGTGTGTGTGTGTGTGTGTGTGTGTGTGTGTGTGTGTGTGTGTGTGTGTGTTTGTCAAATACAGGCACAAATACTGGGACAGATATACAGACGTTTTGCATTGAATGAACACAGACACGTTCGCAGTTGCTTGTGTTTTACACACACACACACACACACACACACACACACACACACACACACACACACACACACACACACATTCTGTTTTTTGTATTTCTGTTAGGAACTCTATTTCTGCAAATAATTAATTCCACTTCATAATTCCAGTAACCGGAGGATTTTTTGTTGAGTTGAAGTTGGCCAAGTTGAGTTGAAGTTGAAGTTGAAGTTGAAGTTGAAGTTGAAGTTGAAGTTGAAGTTGAAGTTGAAGTTGAAGTTGAAGTTGAAGTTGAAGTTGAGTTGAAGTTGAGTTGAAGTTGAGTTGAAGTTGAGTTGAAGTTGAGTTGAAGTTGGCCAAGTTGCGAAGTTGATGGCTTCAGATGAATATAGAAAATAATAATAATAATAATAATAATAATAATGATAACAAATATATATACAATATGTCATTTTAGCAGTAATACATTTATCCTGGAATATTTACTGTGTGTGTGTGTGTGTGTGTGTGTGTGTGTGTGTGTGTGTGTGTGTGTGTGTGTGTGTGTGTGTGTGTGTGTGTGTGTGTGTGTGTGTGTGTGTGTGTGTTGCAAGTTTGGAAATCTATATATTCAGGGAGAGTGCTGTAACTGATCCTGTCTGGTGAGAGCTGAGAGCAGAAACTGACTCCTCTGGCCTCATGACTTTTGCCCCAGACTATTTCACCTTCTGCATTCTCCTTCATGTGATCTCTCTCTTTCGCTCTCGCTCTCTCTTTCTCTCACTCTCGTTTATTCCTTTTTTCAATCTTGGTTACAGTATCCTTTTTCTCCCCAGCTTTATTTGATCTGATTGTAATTTTATGAAATAAATTAGCCTTTAGTGTGTATGGGTCAGAAGCAATACATTAGGCCTCTGCCCTATAGCATAAACAACACATAAACATTCTGGACATATACAAAAATAAATAATAATTCATATCTACACTGTTTTTGTTTATTGTGATCACAAACAGTCTATTCATTATACCATTGAATGTACTCGAGCCAGTCTTTGATCAAGAAATGAAAACATGTAATTGTGTGTGTTATTTGCAGGAATGGTTTATTGGGGAGGTTGAGGAGGATCTTCTTTTGGGTTTTGGGGATCTACATTGCTATTCCATTCATCATCAAGATCTGTCCTTCTATCCAGGCCAAGCTGGTCTTTTTAAACTTTGGTGAGTAATTGCATTGCTACTGTAAAAACCAACAAATAGTTGTCTTTACAAGATCCCATTTCACATTAAGTCTCTTTTTGCTAACCTCCACTCTTCCAGGAAGATGTTCCACTAGCTTTTGCATTGTGCTTATGGAGATTTGTGCTCATCTGATGTAGGGTGCAGTCATCATTCCATTTTATCCCATAGATGTTCAATAGGGTACCGTAATTTCCGGACTATTAAACAAACCCAAATATAAGCCGCACCCACTGAATTTGACAAATATTTTTATTTTGAACATAAATGCGCCGCACCTGTCTATAAGCCGCACACTGTCTACACTGAAACTAATGAACTTTACACAGGCTTTAATGAAAGACAGTGTCTGTTACACGGCTTGTATCTAAACAGTAGCCTACCAAGAAAGTCATTGTTCACTGTCCTCCTCCTTCCTTTCACAACTATTTCTCTCAAGAGTTTATCTTTTGGCATCGTCGTGCGTTTAAAAATCACCATCGGTGAAGCTTTTCTCCCGATGGCGTGCAGCTCAGGACACAGGTGAAGTGTGTTTTTTCATGCCCGGTTGTTTTCAGCGTGACGAATGATTCGTATTTCCTGTAGACAGTCCGAGTGAGCAGCAGGTCAAACGTCAGAGGAACATCATCCATATTTATGATGTGGTGCGGCCCGATTCAGTGGGAGCGCATCTGATTTAATATAAAGAGTTTCATTGGTTCACCTGAACCCGTTTGGGAATTTTTATTGGTCTAATGTTATGGGGCTCAGTATTTTGTATTGAAGTTTGTGAAACCGGGAAAAACCCAGGAAAAAATCCATAAATTAGCCGCTTCATTGTTTAAGCCGCGGGGTTCAAAGCGTGGGGAAGAAGTAGCGGCTTATAGTCCGGAAAATACGGTACTCTAAAGCAGGCCACTCAAGATCGTCCACTCCAACCCATGTAAAGCATATCTTCATAGAGATCACGGTGCACAGGGGCATCGTCATGGAAGAGGTTTGAATCTCCTAGTTTGAATGCAGGAAAAATTTCATGCTACCACATCCAAAGACATGCACATCATGTACCTCCATTTTATTGTAACGGTTTGGGGAAGAACCACATAATGGCTGGAAAAGTCAGGTGTCCCAATACTTTCGGCAATATCATGTATCTGAGGGGGGGAACAACGGGGAAACAATTAATTAGTGATAGAAAGATCAGATCATTTTGATCAGATTCCCAACACGTCTACGTACACGGACTATGACTTAAGTTCCAATATTGAAGTATAACAATGCAGCCAAGAACGAACGAAGCAGAGGACTCCTGGTAATGAACTACTCAGTTTTGTCTCCTGAACATAACCTATGGTGATTTGAGATGCTTTGCTCATGCGCATACAGTAGAAAATAAAATAAAAAACGCTCTTGGAGACGATTCGTTCTACTGAGTCACATTAAAGACTCGTTGGAAACGAATGAATCTTTCATGAATGACTCATCACTACAAGACATTTTGCTCGATTTTAGGTCCATTTTTCTAAATTCTTAAGCATAAAATGGAACTTAAAGCATTTTTCATGTTTTTACAATGTTTTGATTTACATTTACTCATTTGACTTATGGTCTGGTTCAGACAGAGCACCTTACATTGCTGAGCAGATGAGCCTTGCTCAAGCTCCCAACATTAACATGTAGGCAGTGGGATTCAAACTCCCAACCTTCTGCTCAGCAGACCCTTAATTACAACCAATGTTTGTATTTCAACTAATCGAATATAAACTATATATTTGCAAAGTTAGCTGATGAGTTTTAAACCTGGTGGCAGAGTGACCTCAAGGGTGGTGTTCTAGGGTCCTAAATCCATCCAGAGCTGGAGTTACTGCCTGTGCAGATGTTTGAATGTTCTCCACAAGATCATCTGGTTTCTCAACAGGTTCTTCAGTTTCCACAAAAATCAACAGAAAACTGATTTTTTCCTCACGCTATATATTATGTGGCTTTATTTAGTCACATGTTGGAGAAAACATGAGGAACCCTGTGAGCTGTGAGATGAATAGTATCATCTACACTAGTGTATACTTGTGTCAAACATTTGCTGATGCAGCCTAGGAAGTGAAAGTGTGTGTGTGTGTGTGTGTGTGTGCTTGTCTGTACAGAAAACCTAAAACACATGACCGTCTTCCACTTGACTAATTTGTCATTTTGACGCACGCAGTAATGAGGTTAAAGTCACAGGGCTTTGTAACTGCCAAAACCTCACGAGTCTAAATATCATTTCTCTTATCTTTCAGAATAAAATGAAAAAGCACAAAAGCTTGGTGTTGAAACTGTGAGAAAGTGGAACTGATACCCTGTACTTTTTCATTAGGCGTGTTATCATTAGGCTGTGCTCTTACCTATCTGGGGTTTTTTTTCTCCAGTGAGGGTGCCATATTTTATCGACCTAAAGAAGCCGCTCGACCAAGGCCTGAACCACACAAACAATTTCTACCTTCAGCCAGAGGAGGGCGCTCAAATCGGAGTGTGGTAAGAGCTCCGTCCTGCACCGGCTTCATCAAATGATTAACAAATTACAGTACACTACCCCATACTGATCACCATCCCCTACAAGCAATTTTGTTTTGCACAATTAATTAACCCCTAATAGTAAACAAAATTTAACAGAACCATGATAAAACAATTGAGGTACGTAGCGAACTGTGCGTTTTGTGTACCGTTACACCTCTACTAGGCCATGTCTCGACTTTTTTAAAGTTATGATCAAGTCATCAGAACGCATCAAACTCAAAAAGACTTGAGGCTGTAATTGGTGTCAAAGGAGCTTCAACAAAGTATTGAGCAAAGACTAAATATTTACGTGCATGTGATTATTATAATTGTTTTTTTTTTTTTGTTTGTTTGTTTTTTTATAGATTTGCAAAGTTTTCAAACACACTTCTTTCATGTCGTCATTATGGGGTTTTGTTTGTAGAATTTTAAGGAAAATAAAGAATTTACTCCATTCTGGAATAGGGCTGTAACGTAACAAAATGTAAATATTTGTCATTTTGTCATGTCGCTCTCATCATTATAAGAACAAAAAATCGTAAGTCAGTCAATCAGAACATCTGTATATTCAAAACCGCAACTTTTTTATTAACCTAATAAAAATATATCGGTGTGCAGAAATACACAGTTTGAAATATAAGCATTGTAACTCCAGTAAAGCATTGCTAAATATATATTTTTTGCTGCTAACTTACTGTAGGTCGCCACTCTAATACTTTATAATGCTGTAGTGTGCATGTTTTTATTGCATATAAATAATATTAGGATTTTCAGTCTAGGAAGAGTCCAATTGTTCTGATAAGTGAAAAACTACCAATATGTATAAGTAGTAAAATCTGCAGTGAAATGCTCACCACCTGTTTACATGTATATAATAAACCTGGCAGTGATTGTAGCAGCTCTTTTTTATGAGGAAAAAAAAAGGTGATGGTGAGTGTTGACTATCATTGGGACAGCTTTTTGTTGTTGTTGTTGTTGACATTGTCTTACTGAGGACATTAAGAAAGTTTGCTTAAAATTCTGTCTGCCGTTTTTCTCTGTCTCTCTGTCTTCAGGCATACAGTACCAGCCGTGCTATGGAAGGAGGCACAGGAGAAAGATGGAAACTGGTACGAAAACAAGCTCCACTCCTCTCATCCAGTCATGTTCTATCTACATGGCAATGCAGGAACCAGGTATACATGCATACATACATATATACATACACACACACACTCTCTTACGCTTGTTTTTTTCTTGTGAAGATTTTGCACTGATCTGCACATATGGACAAAAATTGTGGAAACCTGAACATAAGATGTGCTTTATTTTTTTTAACATCCCATACCACCTTCAGCCCTATTTCCTGTTTTAATAACCTCAACTCTTCTGGGAACTCGATTTTTTTTTGAGTGTTCTTGTGCCACTGATGTAGGTGAAGTGAAAAGGTCTGGGGTTCAGTCAGCATTCAAATTCATCTCAAAGGTGTTCAATCGGGTTAAAGCTCGATAGTAGGAGATCTTCTACTCCGACTCAGTTCAAGCGAAGGGGAAATTTCATGCGTTTCATCCAAAGACGTTCCTATACAATTTTGTGTCTCCAGGTTTGTAACAGTTTGGGGAAGAATCACATATGGCTGGAAAAGTCAGGTGTACTAATAGTTTTGTCCATATTGCGTAAGTGTTAATCCAGATCATTATTATACCTAAGCCTTAATCTGTAATTTACCTTAATCTTAGTAACCAAACATCAACACAAAAGAAAAAGCCAAAAGCCGCCCAGGAACACTTGGTTATCATGAATACAAACATAAGGGTTTGCCAGTGTGTGTAATGTTGTCTTACTCGGTTGTGGTTGTTTTTCAGGGGAGGAGACCACAGAGTGCAGCTCTATAAGGTAAAACACACACACACACACACACACACACACACACCATTATATACACTTCAGTACTATAAACCATTTTTTGTTACATTTTTTGTCGAATGTGTAAAACATTTCTGATGAATTTCTGTCATCACATTGTAGTGTTTAATTGGAGATAAAAAAGTGTTCAAAAATATAAATTACAGACACTCCCCACTTTACGAACTTTAGCGGATACGAACAAACCTGTCCTCAAAGTAAAATGAAAAACGAGCCGCGAGCTAGTCCTCGACCGTAACGAGTGTTTTTTGGAATTTTTTTGTATTCCTTTCCCCTTTTTTTTTTTATTACTTAATACAAAATATTGTATGCAGTATTGCGATTTGTTTTTAGTATATTTTATAGTTTATTTAATGGTATTTATAGCTCTTACATCATTATTAGACACACGTAGTCAATAACGAACACGGTAACAACCTACGAACAAATTCGTGGTACGATTTCGGACACAAACGCACGATATGCTCCAGAAACATTCACAAGATTGTCTCACGGTACAATTACGCCTTGAGAAAACCGTTGAGATCGCGAGAAAATTAAGTCGTAATAACGAGAAAACGAGAAAGAAAAAATATTATAATGCATTGCTTCTTAGGACTTTAGTTTAAATGACTTTCAAGTTAGCGAAATGCTTTTTTTTTTTTATTCTTTATAAATTGTTTGTGAAACTTCTAAATACTGAACCTTCTGTTTCTCTCACATTGTTTGGTCTTTCAGGTCCTTAGTTCATTAGGCTACCATGTAGTCACATTTGATTATAGAGGTAAGTAGCTTTATTTATTTTTTCCTGAAACGAGTCAAGAAGCTTTTGTCATTTCAACCCTATATAACTGAAATGAGAGAACGTTTCTCCAGAACCCTGGTGCTACATCAAACAATACACAGCTACAACATAGAGCTACATATCAGAACACAGATATAAGGACTAAAGTTGTCCTCGCCACGTAAAGTGCATTGAGTGCAAACGTTGAAGACAAAATAGACAAATTAATACCAGCAAAACAACTGTATAATATGTTAAACAGCACAATGTGTGTAAAGAGGACTATAAACAAGAGTGTAAACATAAACACAAAATTGTTGTGCGAAACAGCAGGTAAACAGTTACGATGTGGTTATTAATTGAAATGAGTATTGTGCGTTTGAGTTCAGGTTTGTAGCAGGTTTGTTGTGGGGTCGTCCACAACGCAATTTGGCTTTGGTGTAAATGTCCGTGATAGAGAGGAGACAGACTCCAATGATCTTCTCGGCCGTCCCAAAAATCTTGTCTCGAATGTTATTTATTATACGACATAAGTAAAGGTATGAATCTAAATAGTTTATCTTGAGAAAGTGGGCCAAATTTGAGACCTTGATAATACATTTTTTTCCCCCTTTAATGTAAATGATGTATAAACACATGGTGTATGTGTTTCAGGTTGGGGGGATTCAGAAGGAAGCCCATCTGAGAGAGGGATGACGCAGGACGCTCTCTTCCTCTACCAGTGGCTGAAACAGAGGATCGGCAACAAGCCACTCTATATCTGGGGCCACTCTCTGGGAACCGGGTGAGTCTCGAGTTCCCGTTAAACAATCCTGGAAGCTTTTTTTATGTCCAGCCATGGATACACCATTTGAAAAAAGAGCAACTTATAAATGACCTTAGTCCCCATTTGCTGGTTAAAATGACTTTCAGTCTTCTGGGATAAAAAACTCCACGATATCTTGGAGTGGTTGTGGAAATTTGTGCTCATTTACTACTTATTCACACAAGTGAGGTACTAATGATGGTGATGATGGTGCCTGAGGGGTAATCAGTTTTCACATTTATCCCAAAGGTGTTTGATAGGTTGAAGCTCAGAGCTCTATAGCAGTCGAGATCTTCAGCTCCAACCCATGTAAAGCAGATCTTCACAGAGCTGGATTTGTGCACAGGGTTATTGTCATGCTGGAACCGGTTTGGGTCTCCTAGTTTCAGTGAAGGGAAAATTAAATTCTAGCGCCTCAATGTCCATATAGCGTAGATTACAGCCAAATAAAACCGTTGTGGATAAAACACTGTTAAAGAGGTGTTGTAATAGAATCTAGTCCTTTTTGGCACCCTAGATTCCTGTCGTCACCCTGGCTCCGCCCTCCCACCACAAAGCTCCACCCCCATACCATACATATTATTCGCAACATTCCATAATAATGTGGTTAAACACATTTTTTGTGTTTAAAATTGCAATATATACTGTATATTAAACTTTAGCAGAAAAACAGGTAAATAATTCAAATGGGCGGCAGCCGGACAGGGGGCGCCATCGAGCGCCTTGTTTTTCTATGCCTGGGATTTAAGGATTCAGAGCATATGGCCTTTAATGCTACAGCATGCCAAAGTTTCTTAAAATAACTGTTTACAGCCGAAAAAAAACGAAAGACAATTTGGACTCCACAACCACACTTTTAGTGGAGCTTCTTCAGTAATACGATAACACAAATTATTTTCAAATGACTGACATTTCATTTTATTCTTAAGTTCACTGTTAATACATGAAGCACATACAGAGATACAAAAGCAAGACGACGATGTCAGACAATAAATATGTCTCTCAATTCAATTCCGTTTCACGTAGGGCACCTGATGGACAGGACAGCATATTAATGTTCACAAGAAGCATGAAAAGAAGCAGGACGGTAGTGAGTTGGTGCATGACTCACTGTTTCATTTTTGTTTTTTGTTTTTTTCCAGAGTGGCCACAAACTTAGCCAGGCGTCTGTGTGACAGAGGTGAGTGCGTGCATGTGTGAGCAAAAACTACAGGATTATACAGTGGAAAAACCCTTGAATTATCAGTATGCATTTCCAAATGACTTTGTCTGTACACGCTTCAATAATGTAACGTAATATAATACATCGGAGGCAGACATCCGTAATTCGTGGTACAGTTGCCGTTTTGGAATCAAGCATCAGCTTCCTTGTCGCAAATCCTTGGAATTTCAAATCCTCGCTTACCTGCTGTTTTTTTAGGAACACCACCTGACGCTGTTATCCTAGAGTCTCCTTTTACCAACATCAGAGAGGAGGCCAAGAGCCACCCTTTCTCCATGGTGAGCCCACTGCATCTTCTGTCTGTGTTCATGCATGTCCAAGAGGGTGCAAAAAACATCGTGTAATTCAGACGACGTGTAAATGGTCTTTGGTTAATCTCTGCTTAAACGGATTACCGAAGAAATTTACAAATCTATCAGAAATATTATTATTTATATTCTATTCTTGTCTATATGAGCAGAAATGTGTATATTGTATTCGGATTGTAATCGGGTTTGTTCGTGTATAACAGGTTTACAGGTTTCTGCCAGGCTTCGACTGGTTCTTTTTGGACTCCATCACTGCCAATGACATCCGATTTCCCAGCGATGAAAAGTAAGCGTTTGTGAGACAGATGAATGGACACACACACACACACACACACACACACACACACACACACACACACACACTCAGTTTCACACTGTATTCTAATGCAAATGCTTCTAATGTCTTGAATCTTGTTAGTAAGTCATTGTAGCACTCTGTTGGACTTAAGACTTAGACTTTCGCAATGTGTTAAGGGAGGCACATTATTAGGTCAGAGGGTCTTTAAATGTTATGACTCATGTCCACAATACTGATAAAAGAAAAAGAAAAAAGCCCCTGCCGCAGAACAAACCTTTTCATTGCTTAGGAAGAGTTTATTGATTCAAAGATGTTTTGTGTTCAAAGTAGCCTTAAAGCAGAGATCTGAATGAATAAATTGTTAATGCAATAAAAGGTCTGTCTGTCTGTCTGTCTGTCTGTCTGTCTGTCTGTCTGTCTGTCTGTCTGTCCCTTTTATGTATGTCTGTCTGTCCCTTTTATGTATGTCTGTCTGCCTCTGTCTGTCTGTATGTCCCTTTTATGTATGTCTGTCTGCCTCTGTCTGTCTGTATGTCCCTTTTATGTATGTCTGTCTGTCTCTGTATCTCTGTCTGTCTGTCTCTGTCTGTCTGTATGTCCCTTCTATGTATGTCTGTCTGCCTCTATCTGTCTGTCTCTGTCTGTCTGAATGTCCCTTTTATGTATGTCTGTCTCTGTATCTCTCTCTGTCTGTCTGTCGGATGGACAGACGGGCAGGTGGGCGTATAAAATGAAAGTATAAATGGGTGAATGGTTGGGAAGGGTGTGTGAATGGATGGAAGAATAGATTAATGGAAAAAATGAAGGGATGGATAGATGGAAAAAAGGAAGGAATGTTATTGGATGGATAGATGGTATAATTATATGAATAGAATGAAGGTATAAATGGGTGAATGAATAGGGTGGGTGGATAAATGGATGGGAAGAATGAAGGTATGATGGATGGGATGTATGGATAGAATGAAAGTATAAGGGATGAATGAATGGGAATGGTGGGTGGATGGATGAATAGATGGATGGGTGGATGGGTGGAATGAATGTATTAAATGATGGATGGATAGAATGAATGGAATGAATGTATAGAATGAAGGGATGGATTGCAAGATGGAAGAAATCCACTGTGATAAATAACAAAACCCTTTCTTTTGCTGATATTTGATCCCAGGATGCTGTTTATTAATAGAACTCTATCTGACTGAAACAGACTTGTGCATCAGTGCCCACTGTTATTATAAAGTGTACCGTGTTCCGCACTAAGAGCAAGTGAGCCGCTGATTCTGACAAAACGCGCGCAATCAGCAGAAATCTGAGCGTTTTGTTACCGTGCAATAGTATTAAGAATAAAAATAGAATAGTGTAGGCTGGTATACATGTGCCCAGTCTGCATTTATTCCTCTTCGTTCCCTATTTACTCGGTACACATTCATTTGGAATAAGAGTCTCACACGTCTCGGTGTTCAGCTTTCAAGAACTTTTCTGAACGGAAAATAGTAAACATCGCATGACGCATATTTGAATGAAAACATCATGCCCTGCTTCTGTGGTGGACAGCCAAAAGTATTGAAACACCCAAAACCTCCAATTTAATCACAAACTTGGAGGCACACCATTTTATAGGATGTCTTTAGGTTCTAAAGCATGAAATTTCCCCTTCACTTGAGGAGATCCGAAACTGTTCCAGCATGACGCTACCCCTGTGCACAAACCCTGATCCATGAAGGTTTGTGCACCATGAAGCTCCTATTGAACACAGAGCAGGGTATTGTAACAGGAAATGGGACTAAATGTGGAACAGGATGTTTAAAAAAGTACCACAATTACTTATACAAACTCATAGCTGCACTGATAGTTGGATGACAGCGATGTCATGACCTCTGATTTGCCCTGAAAATGTTCTGAGATGTTTGATGTTTTTAACTCTTCTAGTGTGAATCACATTTCATGTCCAGTCCTGATTCTCCATGCAGAAGACGATCCCGTCGTCCCTTTTCACTTGGGTAAAAAGGTAAGAAACGTACACTCAGATAGACAAGACATTAACCTGCTGTTTGGTTTGTTTGTTTGATGTGTAAGTTCTCAGTAGTTTGTATTTCATGTATATGTGCTTTGTTGACTGTTCTTCTGAGCTGCTTCAGACTGCACGCTTCTTCCTTCTAATGACTTTTTGCCTATTTTCCTCTCCTTCAGCTCTACAATATCGCAGCTCAGTCTAAGAGTCTGAACGGACACAAGGTGCAGTTTATTCCATTTCCCAGCACTCAGGGCTACAGGCACAAATTCATCTACCGCAGTCCCCAGCTGCCTCACATACTCAGGTAATGAGAAAGAGAGGGGGAATGAGAGAGGGGAATGAGAGAGGGGAAGAGAGAGAGGGGGAGAGAGAGAGGGGGAGAGAGAGAGGGGGAGAGAGAGGGGGGGAGAGAGAGGGGGGGAGAGAGAGAGGAGGGGGAATGAGAGAGGGGGAGAGAGAGGGGGGGGGAGAGAGAGAGGGGGAGTTAGACTAGTTATAATTTACTCAATGAGCCAGTGAAAGATGGATGGATGGATAGATGGCTGGATGGAAAGAATGATATAGATGGGGATGGATGGATGGATGGACGGATGGATGGACGGACAGATTTATGGAAAGAATGATGGGGCTGGATGGATGGATGGAAATAATGATATGGATGGATAGAAAGAATGATGGGGATGGATGATGGTTGGATGGATCGAAAGAATGATGGGGATGTATGGATGGATGAAAAGAATGATCGGGATGAATGGATGGATGAAAAGAATGATGGGGATGGATGGATGGATGCATGAATGGAAAGAATGATGGGGATGGATGGATGGATGGAAAGTATGAAAGATGGTGTTTATGGATGGAAAGAATAAAGGTGATAGATGGATGCATAGATGAAATGACAATACCATACACAATGTTCCCATATCTTTCTCTTTCTCTCTTTCTCTCACTCTCTAGTGATTTTCTTAGCATGACTCATCCCCACGTATAGCTGCACACTCGACCAGATTGCCCCACCACCACCACCACCACCACCACCACCACCACCGCCGCCCCACACAGATGTACACCTGTACATTCCATACATCAGTAAATCACGTGACAAGCAGAGAACAGCCAGCAGGCTGAGGAAAGAAATGGGGGAACGGCAGCTTGAGCACAACATATGCAAAGAAATATGCAAAACCTGCACTGAACAGAATCTGGATTTTTGTAAGTGACGCTCAGTAAAGTGGCGTACGAGTGTAGAACTTATAGAACCGTGTATTGATTAGCCGTCAGTTCAAGCTGGGGTTTTGCATAACTCCAAAAAAAAAAAAAAGAAAGAAAAAAGGCAGATTTATGCAATAAAAACACTTTTAACGTGTTTAAAAAAAAATAAGGGGAGAGAAACTAATTTAGAAAAAATCAGCCTTTTTTTTTAGCTTGCTAGTGATGACAATCTGCGTTTAGTTCGTAAATAACTGCGTACACAACCTTCTAATCTCCTCCCATTCACCATGATTTCAGATTTTACAGGTTTGATATGTTTTATATCATTTAATTATAACACACATTTAATATTATAACACATTCCAGACCGTTTGAACTTTTTTTTTTTTTCCTTTTTTTAAAATTTCGAAAACTTTCAAATCGATAAATTGTCTGATATCTTTCAAATTCTCTCATCCAATATAATAACTGCTTCTAGAGATTTACAGGAACGAATGTCGAAAAATTCGCAGATATAAAAATAATATGAATATGTACCAAAAATCTAAATATACAGTATGTGTGTATAAATCTTTAAGGTGAATTATCGAGGGTTATGTAATCACGTGTCCCAGGATTCGCTACAAATATTAAACTGGTGTGAAACGGTATTATTGAGAAATCCATGGTTTTTAAACGAGCATTGTAGAACCGAGTTGCACTATACGTAAATAAGTACAAATAAAACAGTCCCTAGAAGGCAATCAGATGGTTTTTTTAGTTTCTGTTACGACAAAATGATGTATTTCATCAGCTAGCTATAAGCTACAACTACTGCAGAAAGCAATTCGCACGTTTCTTTGAAGCCATCAACCTTCTCATGGGCTGTGGAGCAATAATGTACTGTACTGCTTCATCGGGACTTTCAACAAGTTCCCATTATGAGCCATAGGTCAATGTGTTCTGAATGTAGGATTGTACTGTGTGTGTGTGTGTGTGTGTGTGTGCAAATTGTAAAAGCATTGAGAAACCAGATTATATCTAAAAAAACCTTGAATCGGAGAGAGAAGAATTTCCATTGCGTAATAATTTTGGTCCATATCTCTATTTTTTTGGGGGTCGACTCGATTACAATGAGCAAAGGACGGTTTTACAAAAGTACATAACGTGATCACTTGCTCTCGTTACCTAGGTTTTTAAATTCTAGTTTCTTTATTGAGATCACCTGCTATGCATTTCAACTTTTCTCCATAAAATTTGAGGTTGAAAGACTTGAACTTGAGCATGTTTGTATGAAGTAGATGTATGAAGGGAAGTGTGTATGCACATGCATGTTAGCTTAACTGGCCTCCGAGTCTATTTTTTTATTTTTTTTATTTTTTTCTTTCTTTCCCCCCAATTAAAGAACGTGCTCTAGCTTAGGGTCCATGTCCTTTACATATTATATACGCAAATCGGAAAAGCTAGACCTCCTTTTATTATTATTATTATTATTATTATTGCCAATTCTGAAAGTAGCTCATGGCTTGAGGATTAATGACTAAAGTCTAAACTAAAAAAAATACAAAATTATGCTCACTTTAGGTATCAAAAACCATCATATTAGATGTAAAATTAATTTGATGGATTCTTGCTTTTTGGAAACATTCCTCAGTCTCTGATTATGTTGTGAGACTCCACTGTTTCTCAATTCTTTTTCTTCCTATAAATGAGTGACCAAAATGTTCAACAAATCAAATGAACCCCTCTTTTTTTTTTTCCTCTCCACATGATAAGGCATCCGACGCATGTTCAGATCTTAAATCCCGATTAGTTAATTCCAGAGCCGAATCAATTTTTTCTACATCGATTCTTTCTGTAGTGTGTAGTAATGTAGAGAAAAGACTGAGCTCTCTGCTCAAATTCCTTTCAGCTGCCTTCGTCGAAGACCAAACACACCATATTTTCAGTCTGTTTTAAATACTTTTATGAAATCTCTTGTTATTTAAAGATTTACTACCTTTTTTTTGGGCAAAATATCATGTGGTTTACAGTTTTCTTTTGGGTTTTTTTAGCTGCTGTACCTTACTGTACTACTGGAAAACAACAAGATGATGTATTATCTGTTTGTACATAATAAAGGATTGAACTCACAGCTGACTGGATTCTTCAGTGCGTTCACATTCGTCAAAAAGGAGTTCGATTGGGTTTAGAGCTCTATAGCAGGAGATCTTCCTCCACTCCAAAACCATGTAATGCAGATCTTCATGGAGCTGGCTTTGTGCACAGGGACGGTGTCATGCTGGAACAGGTTTGGGTCTCCTAGTGACAGGAAAATTCATGCTACTACATTAAGAGACGTCTTATATGATTGTGTGCTTCAAATTCTGTGGTAAGAGTTTGGGGAAGAACCACAAAACCACACTTTTATTCAGCTATAAAGAGTTGTTCCCCTTACCAGCCTCTCTCTATCTTTCTTATTCTTTATCTGACAAAAGCACATGTAGGACATTTTGGAGACAAGGGGAGCGAGGTGAGATTGAGATGGTTTGGACATGTGCAGAGGAGGGACATGGGGTATATTGGTAGTAGAATTCAGAGGATGGAGCTGCCAGGAAGATGGAAAAGAGGACGGCTTTTGGATCTCAGGGAGAAGGTTTAAGGATGTGGTGAAGGAAGACATGCAGGTAGTTGGTTTGAAAGAGGTAGATGTAGAGGACGGGGGGGGGGGGGGGGGTATGAAGACGGATGATCTGCTGTAGCACCCCCTAATGGAAGAAGCCGAAAGAAGAAGACCATACTGATGACATGCAGATAGTGTTTACTCAGACCTGGACCGATTTTTAAAAAAAAAAAATTTATTTCCCTATTGGCAAAACAAGTCAGGTCTTGGTCTGACATACCATTTCCATCTCATACATTATTCATGAGCTCAAGATCCTTAGGAGTTCAATGTGGGATCAGAGCTAGCAAGGTTTTGAGGTTCTTAGGTGGTAGGAATTATGCTAGCATGACGTATGTGTTTTCAACACGTGAACTCAGTAGAAGAAGAATACTGTGAACATCAGGTAATTTTCAATTAGAGAATCTGTGAAATAAAAAATGCCCATAATCTGATATTAATCTATATGAATATGAATCTATATAGAAGCACCTGTTTATCAAGGTTAGGTAACACAGTGCATCTCAGTCAGCTCCATAGTTTAGTAGTCAGAGCACTGATCAGGAAATGGGGCTTTCTCAATCCTACAATGTACCACAAAAAATGGAACTGTTGGACTTTTTGGTTTGTCATGAGTTCAAATCCCAGCACTTGAGCAAGGCCCACTTTGCTTGACGCGCTTCACGGCTGCTCCCGTTAGAGGTCACCACAGCGGATTATCCGTCTCCATACCCCCCTGTCCCCTACATCTGCCTCTTTCAAACCAACCACCTGCATGTCTTCCCTCACCACATCCTTAAACCTTCTTCCGGAGATCCAAAAGCCTCCTCTTTTCCTCCTTCCAATTTTCATTTCTATAGTTTTGTCTCTTGAGAAGATTTTACTAAAATGATTGCTGAAAGGTGAGGGGTGTACTCACTTTTGTAAAATGCTGTAGATAGACACCTGAGCATCAAGTTTATACATGCTTCTTGAGCATCCTATTTTAGATTCACTCTCTTTTTCCCCCTTATAATAAGCTCCACTCTTCTGTGAAGTCTGTCTGGTGGATTTTAGAGTGGTTGTGGAAATTCGTGCTCATTCAGCTACAAGAGCAAAAGTACCTATGGAGGTTCAGTGAATGTTCAGTTGATCCCAAAGCCATTCATTGGGTTCGAGTTCTTTCACATCTGGCTTTGTGTACAGGGGTATTGTCATGCTAGAACAAGATTGGGTCTCTTAGTTCCAGTGAAGAGGAAACAGCATCCAAAGACGTCCTGTACAATTGTGTGCCTCCAACTTTGTAGTAACAGTTTGAGGAAGAACCACATATGGGTGTGACAGTTAGGGTTTCACATACTTTTAGCCATACGGTGTGTGAATATGTTCATGTATAGATAAGCTGGATCTCTTCATGCTTTTTAGACATAACGAAAAAGCTGATCCGTAAGAATTTACACGTTTTCTGGCTGAAATTTAAAAACCATTCACATATTAAGAGTTTATCATGGTCAGGGACATGGTGGATAAGGAATCTGTCGTGTGTCAGAGTACACGTGCACACATTTACACAGTGAGTTATTCATTTACAGCAAATATTAGAGACCATACTGTTGTTTGTTTAAGAGGTAGAAGGAAACCAGAGGTTCCAGAGAAAACCCTTGTACAAAAGAGAGAACATGCAGTAAGAATGAACAGACATTAACATGAGGATCAATGCCAGAATGCTACTTGCTAAATATTTGGTCTCACTTCATCTGTTCATCTTTTCATTATATCTTCAACACATGTCCAGGAAAAGCTGTTTGTTTGTTTACGTTTTGCATAGTCATTTCGATTCAAAACTACTTGTTCAACCGCGACATCGTTTGTGCGCATCGTAAAAGCATTTCTTGTTGCTTTGATCGAACCGCGAATGCTTTCGTACATCATTTAATCGATTGTGTACGAGGGTCTGCCGTTTCCTACGTTATCAGTTGTTTATGTTCATGTTGATCAAAATATTTTATACTGGTTTTTCACCTGAATCGTCTAAACCCCCAAAACATCTCAGCATCAGTTTATTGTATACGTCATTAAATGCAAAATGGTTAAAACAGTCCAACCAACCAACCAATAATCAACTAGTTCTCTAAAACAGGTCAAAGGTGAATCTCATGACCCTTCAATTGGCAACAGAGCAAAACAAAGAATTACTATTTCTAAAAATGGATGAACAACTAAGAACTGAAACTGTGCATCATACTGAGAACACGACTAAACATTTTGACGATCTTGTCTCTGAACAATGACAAAAGGACTTTTTATTTTCAAGGGCAATGAGCTGTTCATTGACACAAATACTTACTTTCGAGAGATGAACTGAGGATTTTGAGAAAAGTTCAGGTTTTTGAAACGCTCCAAAGAAACTGAGAAAAAAGTGTAATAATTTTGTATCAGATTTGTGTTGTGTTTAACAAGAGGGCGCTATTTTCACACTGTATAGAGCATGAACATTATAAACAGCATTTCATGATTGCCGTAATTTCCATTACACAATTTATTACAAATTTATGACACAATTTTCTATTAATAAAGAGAATAACAAGGTAATGAAAAAGAAAATAAAAGAAAGATAGAACAAAAACAAAAAAATAAAGAAAGCATAGAGAGAGAGAGAGAGACATAAAAATTGTATATAAAGAATAAGAATCATCGTATTCCTACCGCTTTCTTGTCATTTTATTTTTATTTTTGTACATCAGGCAAAAACACACAAACACACACACACACACACACACACACACACACACCTTTTGACCATGTGTAAGTATCTGTTTTGCTTTTTACTTCTGCTACTTTCATTTACTAACCACGTGCGCAAAGTAGCGATAAAGCATGTTGTGATGTTTCGCCAATTTCTGCTAATGCATGTGGCTGCTGAACATGTGCTTTTTCTTGACACACTGCAGTCTTCTACACTCCCAGCAGACCCCAGTCTGTGGTCAGCATACCAGCTGGTTCCTGTCCCCCAAGTCTCCAATGCTTCTACCCAAACGGACATATGCCTCCCTGATGCGAACCCATTTCCAGATATTGATAATGACAGTGTAGTGTCATGTATTAGTGTAAATAGTCATGATTACAGAGCCACCTCACCTTTATGTGAGGCTCTTACTGGTCAGGCCTGTGGTTTGCCTTCACCTGCACTTTTCAAGGTCAATCTGGTCCAAAACGTTCACTCTCAGGTGCAATGCGCTGTTAAATAAAAATGCAAAACAATCAGCTCCTAGCTGCTCTGTCCTCCTTTTGCTCCTAAATTTAGTGTGTGCAGTTTTATTCTAGAGGCATCTGTTCCTTCAATCATCTTCAGTAACTTCTAAATCTTTATAAGGATCGAGGTGAATACAAAGACTTTCCAGGAAACATTTGACAAACTCTTTAAGGGAATTGCAGCCCATTGTTGGATTTTCATATGGCATCATTTGCTCATTTACTTTGGTGTGCAGGAAACTGTTTAAAGAGGAACTGGACACAGTTGGGACTATTCATGAAATGTTTAACATTGATTCTGCTCAAGAAATCAAAGGAAAAATCTGTTCCATATCAATTTACCTTTAATAATACCCAAACCAATGATTTTGTGTTGAGATCTTTTTTTTCTTCTTCTTCTTCTTCTTCTTCTTTCAGGCTGCTCCCGTTGGGAGTCACCACAGCAGATCATCCGTCTCCATACCCCCCTGTCCTCTACATCTGCCTTCTACAAACCAACTACCTGCATGTCTTCCTTCACCACATCCTTAAACCTTTTCCCTGAGATCCAAAAGCCGTCCTCTTTTCCATCTTCCTGGCAGCTCCATCCTCTGAATTCTACTACCAATATACCCCATGTCCCTCCTCTGCACATGTCCAAACCATCTCAATCTCATCTCCCTCACCTCTCTCACACCTCTCTCACTCTAAACCATACAACATCGCAGGTCCCACCTCAGTCCTATAAACAAACACACATAACAATTCACTCCTGTTATCACTCTTCTCCACCCACTCCACCCTGCCTGCACCCTTTTCTTCACTTCTCCAACACACTCTCCATTACTTTACACTGTTGACCCCATGTACCTGAACTCCTCCACTTTCTCCACCTCTTCTCCCTGCAAACGCACCACTCCACTGCCCTCTCATTCACACTCCTACTGACTTTCATTCCCCTTCTCTCCAGCGCATATCTCCACCTCTCCAGGCTCTTCTCAACCTGCTTCCTACTCTCGCCACAAATAACAATATCATCCGCAAACATCATAGCCCAGGGAGACTCCTGTCTGACCTCATCAATCAACCTGTCCATCACCACTGCAAAAAGAAAAGGGCTCAGAGCCGATCCTTGATGCAGTCCAACCTCCACCTTGAACCAGTCTGCTGTTCCTACTGCACACTTCACTGCTGTCACTTCACCACATACTGTTGCTCACAGATGGTCACCTCTTCTCTCAGCCTGGCTTCCACTACTCTTTCCCATAACTTCATGGTGTGACTGATCAACTTTATTCCCCTGTAGTTACTGCAGGTCTGCACATTTTCCTTAAGCTTAAAGATCGGTACCAGCACACTCCTTCTCCATTCTTCAGGCTTCCTCTCATCTTCCAGAATCTTGTTAAACAATCTTGTTAAAAACTCCACTGCATCTCTCCTAAACATCTCCACGCTTCTACCAGTATGTCATCTGGTCCAACCGACTTTTCACTCTTCATCCTTTTAATCGCTGCTCTCACTTCCTGCTTCACATCTCCACACCATCCAACCGTCTCTCTCACTCTCTCTCTCATTTATCAGCTGCTCAAAATACTCCCTCCATCTTCTCAACACACTCTCCTCACTAGTCATCACATTTCCATCTCCATCCTTTATTGCTCTAACTTGCAACACATCCTTCCCAGCTCGGTTCTCTGCCTGGCCAATCGGTACAAATCCTTTTCTCCTTTCTTAGTGTCCAACTTTTCATACAGCTCCTCATATGCTTTTTCCTTGGCTTTCGCCACATCCCTCTTAACCTGCTGCCGCATCTCCTTGTACTCCTCCTACTTTTCTCATCACTCTGTCGATCCCAATTCTGTTTCGCCAACCTCTTTCTCCTTATGATTTCCCCATCTTATTTTACCATCCCATCCTTTTTTCAGTCCTCACTCTCCTCCTCCTCCTCTTCTTCACTTTCAAAACCATCCTACAGACCACTATCCGATGCTGTCTAGCTACACTGTCCCCTGTCAACACCTTACAGTCTCCAATCTCCTTCAGGTTGCATCTCCTACATAGAACATAGTCCACCTGTGTGCACCTTCCTCCACTCTTATACGTCCCCCTATGATCCTCCTTCTTCTTAAAATAAGTGTCACCACTGCCATTTCCATCCTTTTAGCAAAATCTACCATCTGCCCTTCCACATTCCTCTCCTTAAAACCATACCTACCCATCACCTCCTCATCACCTCTGTTCCCTTCACCTACATGTCCATTAAAGTCTCAATCACCAATCTTTCATTCCTAGGTTCACCTTCTACCACTTCATCTAACTCACTCCAGAATTTTTCCTTCTGATGACATTAAGCACTATTGACATTTATCATCACCCCTTCAACTTCTAGCTTCATGTTCATCACCCTATCAGAAACTCTCTTCACCTCCACTACACTCTTACTGTACTCTCCCTTCAGAATCACCCCTACACCATTTCTCTTTCCATCCACACCATGATAGAACAGTTTAAACCTCCACCTCCAATGTTCCTGGTCTTACTCCCTTTCCACCTGATCTCCTGAACACACAACATATCTATCTTTCTTCTCTCCATCATATCAGCTCCCTCTCTCCCTTTACCCGTCATAGTACCAACCTGAACCTCCACTCTCCCTGCTGACTCTGTAGATGTCTTCCTCCTCTCCTTCTCCTCATTTGTTTTTTTTTCTTGAGATAATTAAAAGCATATGTGAGAGTGAAAGGGAAAGTTTATAGGACTGTGATGAGACCTGAGATGTTGTAGAGACAGTGGCATTGAGTATAAAACAGGAGGTGGAGCTGGAGGTAGCAGAGCTGAAGCTATTAAGCTTTTCGTATGTAGGATGTTTTGGAGACACGGTGAGGGAGGTGTGATTGAGAGGGTTTGAACATGTGCAGAGGAGGGACATGGGATATATCGGTAGAAGAATGATGAGGATGGAGCCACTAGGCAGGAGGAAAAAAGGAAGAACAAGGATAAGGTTTATGGATGTGGTGAGGGAAGACATGCAGATAATACATTTGAAAGCGACAGATGTAGTGGACAGTAGTATGGAGACTGAAGATCCGCTGTGGCAACCACCAATGGGAGCAGCCGAAAGATGATTTAAATAACTTGTATGAATAAATATAAATCTATTTTATTTAGCACATTTTGAAAAATCAGTATTTAAAAATTAAATTCTATTTTACGTTTTTTTTCATTAATTTATTCATTAATATTTTTCAAATCGGTCGATTAATCGGTTATTAGCAAGTACGACCCAAGTTAGCTATCGGTAAAATCCACTATGGATTAACCTCTAATTCAAATAAATTGTGCTGTTGTATGCTGAGCACCTTTTTTTTTTCCCCAAAGGGCATTTTTATTTTATTAAAATGTGCCTTTTTTTGTTTGCTTGGACACATTTGTAAACTGCAGTATTAAAGTTTAGCAGTAATAAAATAACCTTTTTTCAATGTCTTTTTGCATTAAATTATAGAGCGTAGTACTGATAACAGTACCGATAAGTATACTATCACTATAGAATGCAAATTCAGCATTTTCTACTTCAAATACAATAATTTGTTTTATATTATTTAAATAAATGTAAAAAAATGTAGACCATGAAAGTGTATAGGAGTAGGTCCTAAATAATAATAAAAAAAAACTGCACTTTAATTCCCAGATCTCTTTATTTGCTCTTCGAACACATACAAACATGTGACTGGTAAGCAAACATGGTACATCATCCTCTGCAGTTTGGCAAATAACCAGTTTGTAATAATGATCATTAAAAAAAAAAAATACTGTGGAAGTATTTTGGATCACCAAAAAAAAAACAAAAAAAAAACAAAGGGAAAAAATAAACCATGAGTTGAAAACTCTACATGACTAAGTAGCGGTTTGTGCAGTTTACGCTTGTGTTTCAGAGGGAAGAAGATCAAGCAGGGAAGCGGATGACTTGGGTCGTTCTAGGACCACCACGGGCTTGAGGAACTGAAGCTGCTTTATTGCCTGGTCACCACAGCCCATTAACGCTCTTTCCAGGATGAAACGCAGGTTTTGGATTGAACTGCATTCTTCTTTAGAAAGCAAAGACTTAAGCGGGGACAAGTGTGACATCCGACTGTGGCGGATGGCGGATTTTCTCAGGTTGTTCTCCTTGACGGAGTTGTTGTGTCGGAAGGACTCGTGTCGGCGAGCGACGCCGGGTTTGAAGCATGGGTTTAAAACCGCCACTGTCCGCACAGGGTTGAATTGAGATTTTTCTTCGTTCTCCTGGATGAATTTTAAAAACGAGGACTCGAAACCCAGCGGCTTGTAAGACGCCATGTCAAACGCGCGTTGACCCAGGTTAGTGTCTTTTTGAGGTGTGGAAGGTAATGGCTCAGAAAGTTCTGAAATTTTCCCCCATAGAGGCTGACGCATCAAGGAAGCATTTGTGTGTATATAGACGGTAGCAGGAACACCGACAGTCTTGCTCTCTCTGTTTGTAGCGTCCAGTGATGCATTGTTGACGTTTATTTTCAGGGTAGATGGTGGAGAAAGGTCGAGGGGTGGAGGAGGCACAAGTGGAGGAGTAGGGGACTCTGTTTTTGTTCGCTCCTCTGTGTCCGCGTGGCCATTGGACTTCCCAAAAAGCAGGTCGTCCGCGCCGATTATTACGCTGCAGTTTGCACTGGTGTCCCTCGAGTAAGCCGCGGTTTGATTCACTTTTTCGGTGTTGACCGAATGGAGGCTCATGGGAATGTGTGGCGTGCCGGAGTTCTCAGTCTCGGCTTGATACTCCATTTTGAGGACTCCATTAGGGGCCCGGTCTGGCAAAGCAGATACCGCGGATTTCTTTTGTATTAGTTCTTCAAGTTGTTCTGCGGTATAAAACAGGGTGTCTTTATTCTTTCTCACTTTGGTGTTAAGCATTCTGTGACACTTTATATAATGTCGTTGTAGGCTGCGCTTGCTAGATACCACAGAATTGCAGCTTTGAACCATGCACGGGTAAGCCTCTGGTAAACAACGGTCCTGACACATCTGCAAAGCCTCCTCGGGTGTTCGGTATGCAGACTTGCCTTTTGTTTTCTTTGGTGTTACACTTTTGACACCTGGTTTCTTCTCTGTGGTTTCCACATCGTGTTCAACATCCTCCTCAGCTTTAGGGTGGCATCTTAAAGACTGCCTTTTGGACTGAGAACTGGAGGTAATGATCAGTTTTTTTTGGCAGCCACTATTAGAGGTATCTCTCTTGTGTGTATTTTGTAGCCGTACCACCAGAGGACCAGAGCTACCAAAGTGCTTGTAGACGTTTTTGAACTTGTCGATAGAAGTCGGAGCCGTGGACTTCGGTTGAGTCTGATGCTGGTGGTTCAGATTGGTGTGGCGCAGGAGGCTGCTCTTCAGGTGGTAGGTGGCATTGCATTTGGGAAAGGTACACTTGAATCTCGGAATGGGATCCTCGGTTACCGGATGGTCTTTGCGGTAATGCCTGTTCAGACTCGACACGTGGTTAAACTGCTTATTACACCCTTCATGCTTACAAGGGAAAGTCTTCTGCCAACAAAGATTGGAGCGGTAGGAATGCACGGTCTGTAGGTGATGCAGAAGGTTGAACTTCTTCGAAAAGCCAGCGCCACAGCCCTTGTGTAAACAACAATAGGTTTTGTCTTCGTCGATCTTCAGCTTTCTTCTCAAACGTGTACTAACCCTTCTGTTGGATTTTACTACACGTATTTTGCCCACGTAGGTGCCCTTTTGTGACGACGAACCGTTGTTTTCACTCTTGTGTCTAGGCATAATGCTGCCATTAATTCTCTCGGTTTTGACATTCCAGGCGTAATGGTCTCCATTTAGAAGCCCGGTAGGTGCGTCCTTTTGGTCAATAAAGAACTCTTTGGTCTTCAGTGCTGAAGGTGGGAAGTGATCCACCAATACAGCCAAAGAACACAGAATTTTCTCTGCCATGTCTTTGCTCATATTATGTTTCAGAATCAAATGGGACTTCAACTCTTTCTTTTCTTTGTATCCCCGAAAGCATAGGTGGCATTTAAAAGGCTTGAACTTGAGCGGGTTAAAAATGTCCATCTGTTTCACCGTCTCGTCGGTGTAGTTATGCTTTTTGACGTAGTGCTGCACCAGAGCATGACTTGTAACACTTTTGTAGAAGCAGCCTTCGACTTCACAAGCAAAAGGTTTGATTATGTGCAGATTGTTGTCTGGTTTGTCGGGGTTGGACGAAAGACCCTTAACCGGTATAGATACGGATTCTACCTTTACCTCCTTTCTCATCAAATCAGCAGCTGCTTGGTAGGACCCGATCTCGGACTTGTTCGCCGTTACTTTGGTTTGCGTTATAGCGTTCGCCGTTTTAGAGCAGGTCACCGAGGGCGCTTTCGATCCTGAAGCGTGTGAACTCTGATTTACTTGTCTAGTCATGGTACTATTAAGACTTAGCTGATTAAGCCCTAAGACAATTTCGGTCAAAGCGCCAGTCATTCCGCTGAGACATGCAGGGCTACTTGGTGTTGAAAGTGTTTTATTACAGAGTGCAGCATCTGGAGCTTGTTCTTGACTACATCCTTTTGCAAGCCCTTTCTCTTGACCATCAGGCTCCTTCACCGGTTTAGCCTTTAACTGCTTTTCGTTTTCCACCGTTCTGCATACTGGATTTTCCTTTCTCAACTGGTTGGGGTGGACAATATTTAAGTGCTTTTGAATATCTCTGGCTTTGCTGAATGTCCTTCCACATTTTTCCAAGCCACAGGTAAATTTTTTGCCATCGAAACACACGGCTACACGTGTCGGAAAACCCGTGGAGTCTTTGCTTTCCGAGTGTGGTGATTGTTCGCTGTTTGCACATTCCGTTTTTGGCTGAAAGGATGCTTTTGAGCCGTCGCCCTCCCCCACAACGGGCAGCAGAAGTTTCCTTTTGGCTTTCCTCTGAGCCTCGAAGTCCTTTTCTGTGAAGGTGATGCCATGGGTGTCTGTATGTTTTAGAAATTCCTGCCGAGAGTAGTAAAACTTCTTGCAGCCCGGGCTGGGGCAGGTGTACGCCGCATCTCGAAAGTGCTGCGCCTCGTGGTGGTATAACTGCCCCAGATCACAGAAGGAGAGGCTGCAGCCGTTCAGCTCACAGTGGTAGGAGAGCCGGAAGCCATGTCTGTGCTTGTGCATGATGAGCTGATTGATTGACTTGAAGCGAGTGTTGCAACCTGCAACTACGCACGTGTAAGGACAATCTTCATAATGTATGCGCCGGTGCTTCTGGTTGTGATACGCGGTTATGAACGTTCGCCGACAGAACGTGCACTTCTCGCGCCGATTGCTCATCTCGACGTAATGTTTTACGTTCGGGTCCGTCTCCTCGTGCTCGTTCCTCAAGTGAACGCCCAGATATTTGAAAAGCTTGAACGTTTTTGAACAGTCGGTGGCAGGGCATACGTAAACCTCGCGATCCTGTAACTTATAGTGAATGTTGATGTAATCAAATGTGATGTAATCTTCATCCGCTTCGTTATTAGGCACTACGGCAGGTGGCTCCACGGCGTGCTCTGGCCCACCACAAAATGGGTCCACACGCAGCTCACCAGGTTCCAACTCTTTCAAATGATATACATCCGTTTCCAGCGTTTGTTTGGCTTTCACCTTGTTTTTAACTTTCTTTCTTTTCAGATGGCACGCAGGCATTTGAAGGTGTTTTTTGGTATGTGGCACAAATTCGGATTTGCTCCCGCAATTTTGCAGGCACACAGGACACTTCCACACGCCGTTCTCCACATGCTTTCTGGCGTGATGACACAGCCGTGACTCGATCACGTCCTTCTGGCATATCTCGCAACGCACCTTGTTCTGAAGCCACCTTTTGGATCTTTCCGAAGTCCAAAGAAGATCTCTAGAGCTTTTTCGTTTTTCATCTTCCTTGTCCTGCTCGTTCGCCTCGTCAGAACTGCTGTATTCTTCAACCTCGTGATCATCATCATCATCATCTAGTTCTTTCTCGCTGTTCATCCCAGTCGCGACACTGTTGATGTTTTCCAACACAGGACTATCGTCTTCCTCGGGTTCCAGTCCAAGCAACTTCATACAATAGCACTTTAAAGTCTTCCAATCCCAAAACTCTGGGTCGCATGGCCAGTGGGCTTTGAGTGCAAGCAGCAGTTCACACCGTAATGAATTTGGGATTATAGCGTTCTTCTCGTCATACTTTTGATCCGGACGCTTGTAGAGCTCCTCGAGGCCTGCAAACACCTCTGGAGAGGGGCTTAAAAAGAACTCGGTCAGCTGGCATGCTCGCAGCACCTCCAAATCATCCGGGAGGAGACAGGCCACGTTTTTGCAGACAATGGTTTTGGTTTCTGGATACTCTTGACTTAACAGCTGAAGGGCTTTCACACAAAGTTCAACAGACACTGCCAGACCAAGGTGCATTACCTGAGGGGGAACAAAGACATAGATGGATAGATATCACTCAATTATTTAAAGCTGATAAAGAAATCCTATAATTAAACAATTCCTCACCTCAGTTTGGATTACTCGAATAAGGAACAGCAGATGGTGGGCAATCTTTGCTATAGCCCCAAACTGGAGGCAGCGTTCGAGGAACGAGTCGAGGGAACAGTCAAGCCTCCTCTGCAGTTTACTCCAAAACAATGTCAGCTCCCTGAAAAAAAATAAATAAATAAAGGAATATCAAAAATACAAAGGCATATTTTTATTCACCTAAAATTTCAATCTGTAGAAAACATTTGTTCAGCTCAAAAGTATGAACACTGACCAGGAGCAGTACAGGTTTCCTTTCTGCAGCTGCTGCGTCAAGTACGTGGTACAAAGGATGAAGGCCGTGTTCTCATCACCTTCTGTCTCCATGTTGCAAATGATCTCTAAAACATCCTTGCCATCCAGTCTGGAAATCTAAACAGGATTGGACAAGCATTTTAAACCACACTGCCCAGGCCGAGTCCTTTCGAGAAAGAAAAAAAACCCCACAGACACTCAAAACTATTTAAACCTACTCAAACCAATTACCAGTGACAGAGTAGGAGATTAAATTGTGGCAGGTAAAACATGAAAAAAAAAAGGCAGGCTGAGGGGAAAACAGGTTGGCAAATGTTCCATTAGAGCACATGTATGATTTACAATCATGTTTGAAAAAGACAATCGTGCCTATAAATGCATGATTAGAGATCATTCTGTATAGACCTGTTAGTTTCTTACATGTTTATGTGTATGGAAGTATTAAGACGAAAATCCCGGTCTTGTATTCTGTGCAAAGCGACCGGGGTAATTACCTGCAGAATTGCCTCCTCGCTGGGCAGTTGTTGGCAGAGCTGTGTGACATAATTTTGGCGAAATGTGGCCTGATTGGGCAACAAGCTGCAGTTGCCACAGGCTTTGGTGAGGATCAGCGCCTTCTCGACCTCACCGACTTTCTCCAGATGCTTGATCCTCATCTCCAAAAAGTCTCCTCCCTCCAGACCCAGGTAGGCGTTTACTGTTGGGAAGATTAGATTGAATTACTGTGGGGAATAACTGTATGTAGACAATTTACATGTAGTCAAATTTAAGACTTAAGACCAATAAGAATGTCATGTGATGGGTCTTAAATTACATCAAAAACACACCCACAAACACGTTGTTGCACTTGCACTTCCCTATAGCTGAAAAATAAAACCTGTTTATGTCCATGGTATAATCCAGGAGAAATTTGTGCCAATAACAATAATCTGATTGGCTGTTGCATGTTGTTCTAATTTGTAGCCACAACTTATATTTGGACTTGAGAAAGAAAGAACTACACCACTCTACATGGACATCGGAAAACAAAGACCTGTTTACAATTATTTAAGACTTAAAACAGTGTATTTAAGATTATTTAAGGCTTTTTTAAAAAAGGTCTAAAATTTGTTTGATTTTTTTTTTTATCTTTTTTAACGACCCCATGGTCATTTAAGAAGCCCTATTACAGAAAATTTGATAGAAAAACGCATCAACATATTTACACCCGCATTTCACCAAATTATCCTTAAAATTAGGATGCGAGCGTTAACCAGACGGAGCTCTTCATTTGACACTACATAAATTCTCCCCAGAGGAAACACCACAAATGTGCATATATTCTCCCAAGAGAATTTCTCTTAGGCTTGACAAAACACCTCAGATGTGGAAAACACTGAGCTATAAACACTGCGATTATAAAACAAGGAAATATACAGCTACTGACATTTATCAGCTTCTGTAGGCTGCTCTGTGAGGAGGGATACGAGGGCAGGGTTACTCCATGCCCCACCCTCTCCAGTGATCTGTACCAGCGCCTGGAGGTCTGTACTCCCATACTCCAGCATGGCTTCATGCGCCGCCTGCAGAGACACACATTGTACCCCATCGTCTTTTGTGTAACGGATAATATGCACAAAGCTATCACACTGCACAAAGTCCTGTGGTTTAACTTGTCCAGGGTATGAAGTGTTTTAAGAGTCAGGAGAGATAAATCTGAAGTTTATCTATTCAAATCAATTTATTAGTAGAGCGTTCTTAACGATGGGAATTGAATAAAGAAGGAATCTTGAGAGGATCCAGATAAAAAAAATAAGAAACTCCCTTTTTTTTGTTTTTGTGGTGGCACCTTATGTCATTTTAATTCCATCCTTTTTGAGGTTTACTGGTTAGTGATGGAAACGGAACAGCTCATGCAACCTGCGTTCCTAAAAGCCATTGTAATAGACTTTGTATTAATTACAGTCCAAATCCATCCTCAGTATTCCTGAGCTGCTCAGTAACTTTATGAATCTTTAGGCTGTTCATGGAAAAACCCTCCTCAGATGCAGAGTGGTCTCCGGTTAAAGAGAAATCCATCCAGAGGTTGTGCGTCTGGATGAATCGGGCGAATACGAGGAAAAGAAAGGGACAGGATCACTGGTCACTCGTACCCATCTATCAGTGCCTACACCATCTAAATCACTATCTCAATCCAAATCCATCTGCAGAACATTTTACTGAACGTTTCAAACCCAAATTAATAGCAGGAAATGTCATTATCTCCTAATCTGAATAAATCAGAAGCATCTATACTGGGACTCAGTGGAAATGTTTGCAGGTCGGTCTTATTCAAGTGACAATATTCACTGTTGCATCGAATACTGAAGAGGTTTCTCTTTTGTGCTTTACATTACAGGCAAGTTCAGGCACATCTCTCCCAATGCTTCACTCAGCTCATGCAGGTCTGCTGTTACAGTCGACTGGTTGAATACGTTTTTAAACCCATGAACCCTGGAACAGTGTTAAATAATAAAAGCTGTTTAAAAAAAATGAAAGAAACGACAGATTATGACCTCCGAAGTACTAAAGTTTCGGCATATGTGGTTGTGTAACGAAGGGGGGTAAAATCTTACCTGGACAGAGCCGTTAAACTGCTGCCAGGCTTCACATGGGATCTCATTCGAAGGAACGGACAGAAACAACTCAAAGCAGCTCCTAGTTAAAGCAGAACAGAGCAGCATTTAGGCAATGCTGGGGGGGGGAAAGTCAGTAAAAGAGAAGAGGAAGATGGGGTAAATATTAAGGTGACCCTAAACATACAGGCGAGGGCTGACTAACGAAAAAAGAAAAAAAAAAAATTTAAGGAGCGGAATTCAATTAAGCTGAAAACAAATAATAATAAAACATTTGGTCAAACCAAAACTATTGGCAGACACATTGCACCTCAATAAGAACGCAGAAAAACTGATTTTAGCATAATTTTTTTGTTTCGATTTACTCAACATAACTTGCTACTACAATAAATAAATATAATAAAATTAATTACAATTCAAATTGAATGCTCTGAGCACCAATTAGCTCACTGTGGACAAAATCAGGGCTGGACAATGTGATTAAATAATTGTGATTATTGTGGTAAACTGTGTAAATACACTCAGGCATCACAATAACCATTATTTAAAGCTGTACTTATATAAAACATTTTATTAGTACTATTATTATTATAATAAAGCACTGAAAAAATATCTGGAAAAGGGAAAATGTGCAATGTAAAAACAAATTTAACACCAAAACAATTCAAAGTTTCCTCTGTACAGTTTTGTCAATCACGCCTTGATGTTGATTAAGACGTCATAACGTAACTGACTTTATTTCTCCTTAATGATCCACATCCAGAGCCCGGATAATGATCTGTGCAGTGAAAGCGGTGCTTACAGTGCGAGTCTCTTCAGAACGAGGGCGACGCTGGATGAACTGGACGCCAGGTGCGGCCTCGCTGATGCAAAGCAGTTGATTGAGAGGCAGTAGACATCCAGCAGTGTGAGTCCGTGCTCTACAGAGTTCCGACTCCCGGCGTAGTGCACCAGAGCCTGCGGAGAACGGAAAAGTCCTTCGTTTATTCATTATTCAGCTCGGTTATTCGGTTGTTCGTGGCCCTTAATGTAGATATAAAGGCTTTTCGATTCACAGAGAGCACAAGGATTATGTTTCGTTTGCGCTTATACACAAAACGCACCTGGAATTAGTGATGAGCGTCTCGTTATTAATGGGTAATAACTTATTTGAGTTGATTATTGCAACATTAATTCGTGGACTCAATTGCGTTAAAATGCAAGTGCTAACACAGCATACAGCATATTCTTCTTTCGCGGTTACATTTGAACAAAACAAGCATGTCCATTTTATTACTAAAAGTCCCACCGTTTCATTACTTCAGCACACTTTTATCTCCCAAACTGCCAAAAGACTGAAGCTTTCCATCACACTGAGAAACTACGAAGCCCTCCAGCCTGAAGATTTACCCTGTGTTAAGAATTTATTTGATTTGTTTTACCACTGCACTGATAATAGAAAGGTTATGATTTTATGTTTATATGCAACAGCATGATGTTATGAGATTGATATAGAAAAATATACACACACCCTGTGAAATATCATGCATTCAAATCTACTGCACATCTGTAGAAAACAAGTCAAACACCATTTTTTTGTACTAATCATCACAGGGAATTCAGCAGGTATTCGCTGTGCATCATGAAGTAGTTTCAGAATTAAATGAAAGGACAGTGCGGATCATATTTAAAACATGACCACGCAGCTGTAATGGAAAAGAGGTTCGGGCCCAGAATAATCCAGCGGTCAGAGAGCGGTTAAAATACACGCCGGCTTTAGTGTGGTACAAAATGAGGAAGTCACATTTTCGCTACTGTCAAGTTGCGAAACACATTTCTGCTTTCGAACGTGGAGAGAGTGAAAAAACGTTTAATAGCGACCAGCGTGGTGCAAAATCCAGACAGTGCTTTTCAAGGGTAGTGTGTGCGTTTCACAAATAATCCATCAATCTCACAGATTTTTACTTGATCACTTGAGAATTTCACGGGTTGTAATTGATCTTGGTGAAATTGTGCCGCTGGGTCCGCTCTATCCCATTCCACTTCACAACATCTATTAGATCGTTTGCAAACGATTTAAATATAGCTATATCTAGCGATGACCCCGTTATCAGGTGATTTAACGTCTTTGTACAGAAGACACCGGTTATGAACGTTGAGAGGTTAATGAGCTGCTAAATTCAGAAGAGACCGTGTTTGAGGAAATCCCTGATTGACCGGTTTCACCTCGAACCATCTGCTCTGCGGCACACTGATTGAACCTTCGGGATCAGAGCGGATGTACCTAGGGTAACAGCGCGCTATCCCCCCGGCTCTTAAACACTCACTCACACACACACACAAGGAATCCCCTTCGACAAAAGCTTAAATTGCATGCTAGAAATAAAGAACAGGTTTTAGTGCTGTGTTTGACAGTCAAGATTGTTTTTACGCTCAGGAGAAACCTTGAACACGGTAGTTTCAATATTGATAAATAAAACAGCAGTCCTACTGTAATGTAGTGTAATGCCAGTGCTTTTAACAATGCACATTGTCCCAAAGCAGCTTTTACAGAAACAAATTCTGAATATACATTGTGGTGATGACTTGAGTGGCCTTCTATAGAGCTCTGACCTCAACCCTACTAAACATGAACTGGAATGCTGACTGCACATCAGACCTCCTCACCTCACCTACAGCCGTACCTGGAGATTAAACAAATCTCCATAAGCACTCTCCAAAATCTAGTGGAACATCTTCCTAAAAGTGTAAAGGTTATTATTGCAGCAAAAGGGGGAGTACATGTGGAATGGGATGTTAAAAAGCACAAACAAACTTTATGGTCGGGTGTCCACAAACTTTTGTCCATTGATAAAACAACACCATCAGTGTGAATCAGATATACAGTCGGTTTTGCCCCCCTTTTTTTGATATTCGCACAATGAAAAGCAGCAGGTGGGAGTGCATCAGGTTGTAATCTCTGTGGGTCTGTCCTACAGAGACACCCGTAAAGCCAGACAGAAAGTCATGAAGAGGACATGTCACCTGGTGAAAGTGTCACCAACCAGGGCATCAGAAAAACCATGTGAAATGACTGCACTGGTGGTTAGAGCTGCCGAGCTGGTTTTCTCAAATCTCCCGATACGAGCTTTGAGAGCTCAAATTCCTCACACACACTGTAATGTGCACTACATCCTGTATTCCCATTAAACTCTTCCGCCAGTGATCACAACAGTTTCTATTCTTACTGGAGAGGAGGAAATGTCCCGGCTCATCATCAGATACACACCTACACTGTGCTCCATGCACATTTCTTATTTATTACATCGATTATGGTTGTGTGTGAGGGGTCGTTAAATTGAGCTTTGATTTCAGAAATAACCCAAGTCTCACCCACAATTTCCTTTAAAAAGACAGTTTGTCCAGTGCTCATTTCACACGTCCGATCTTTAAAAGCCCTAGTCACTAATTACGCACTTTATTTGTAGGACCTTAACAACGTTCCTCAAGGGTATATTTTGCATTAGCTTTTACTGCAATACAAAGCAAGAGAGGAAAAAAAAATTCACAGGAAATTCACTTTTACCAGTGAAGTAATACCAGCACCCACAAGTACATGTGTGACGCTGGTGTCACTTGCAGATGTGCTACAGTCAGGCATCGTACCAGGGCCGTGTCGGAAAGGAAATCAGTGGCTTTTCTTCCTTTCGGGTTTTTCTTAACAAGGAAATCTGCTTACAGCCAAAGCGGGTAAAGAAAAAAAGTTTGAAACCCATCAGAAATAAATCTACTTGACCAAACTACTGTAGAATAAACAACAAAAAAAAGGAAGCCTGTGCATCGTTGCACCTCAGCAAGTAAGCATTCTTCCTTTCACTGCTATTATTTACATTTCGCTAAAACGACAAGCCAAGCACACAAGAAATAGAAAACAGAAAGCAAATGTAGCTCTTGAAGCAAAGTTTGACACCGATGTCGGAAGCAAACGAGGATAAAAAGGGTCACATACACAAACACACAGTACGACATGCAAATGTGTGAGACAATAAATGAAATAAACACAGATTTTGCTTTGTACCATCACATTAAAGAGCATGCTTTTATATACATGTATTAAAAAAAACCAAAAAGTTTGTTCTAAATTCTTTGCATTACCATCTTAAAAATAAACATTGCACCACATGCTTCACTCAATATTTTCCTCAACGCATGACCGGTTAAAAAGCATAAACCCCCCAATAATCCCACACATCACCACAACATCTCCATATTCACATAAACCTTTTTTTTTGTTTTTAAACAACTTGGGAGATCTGAGCTGCAGTTAGGCAGATGCTGTGTGACCAATCAGACATACACACTTTGTGGTGTTGAACTTTGGAAAGTTGGACGTGCACCAACCAAAAAATTGGATACTACTAATAGTAATAATAAAGCACAAAAGACAACAGGGATGATTGTTATTATTGACAAGATGCACAGACCATAAACACAGTTGCCCCACCCAAAACTGACCAACTATACATGTATGCAAGTTTATTTGTGTGTGTTTATATATATATATATATATATATATATATATATATATATATATATATATATAAAAAAAACACCCAAAGCTTCCATGATTTTAAATTGAAAGACATGAAGAAGTGTCCATTAAAATGCATGACACTAAAATAGTGCCTGGTGCACCAGGAGCCAATGCATGGCACATATTGGCACTAAAATTGGGAGTTGTGCTCGAGCAGCTTTTCAAAACTACAGCCGTTACGCTGAAACAATTACAAAACACAAGTTACCCTGCACGTGAGAGCTTTAGCACGAATTAGCCGCATGAACCGCATTAAAAATAAAAATCGAATTATATCTAAATAAAATCCCTCCTCCTGCTGCTGCTCTCAAACCAAGCTGCATAGTTTAGCTAGGAGCGCGTAGCATTAGCATTAGCCCACTCGCTGCTGGTGCTCTGAGGAAACCGTTTTTTTTTTGTTGTTGTTTTTTTTTTTACCTGACAGAAGTTGTCGCAGTACTCGGTGGACGAGGCCTCCGAGATGTCTCGCTGCCTCAACGTGGCTTCGAGATGCTGCAGGGTCGCTTGCAAACCCTCCATGGCGTAAAACGTGTCCCCGCCCGCCCAGCCTTCGCCGCTCCGATCCGAATCCCCGTCCGCGCTCTCGTCCGCCATCTTCACTCCTGGCCCCGGCGCGTACGCATTCGGCGGGTCACGTGATCCCAGCCAACCGTAGGCCTCGACTGAAAAGCGTGGGTGGGTGGGAAGGGGAGGGAGGAGTTGTCTGAGAGAGGGGCTCTGGAGTGGGAGGGGTCGAGCCGCGTCCAATCAGATAAGGGGGGTCAACAGCTTAACAGCGCGCACTGTTACACAGGTCGAATTTAGGCAACGCCCACGAAAAGGGGGACCCTAGAGAATGGGTTTTATTGGCATCGTGCCCCAAGAAGCTGAATAATAAACCAAAAAATACACCTGGTCTTGTTTGTATTTTTATTATTAAGATATATACATTATATATTATTATTATTATTATTATTATTATTAATATTTTTTTTTATTATTATTTATTTTTTTTAAATCACAATATATGATTTTTAAACTATTTATTAGTATGATACAGCTGCAAATGAGTATTTGAACACCTGTCTATCAGCTAGAATTCTGACCCTCAAAGACCTGTAAGTCTGCCTTTAAAATGTCCACCTCCACTACATTTATTATCCTAAATTAGATGCACCTGTTTGAGGTCGTTATCTGCATAAAGACACCTGTCCACCCCATACAATCAGTAAGAATCCAACGACTAACATGGCTAAGACCAAAGAGCTGTCCAAAGACACTAGAGACAAAATTGTACACCTCCACAAGGCTGGAAAGGGCTACGGGGAAATTGCCAAGCAGCTTGGTGAAAAAAGGTCCACTGTTGGAGCAATCATTAGAAAATGGAAGAAGCTAAACATGACTGTCAATCTCCCTCGGACTGGGGCTCCTTGCAAGATCTCACCTCGTGGGGTCTCAATGACCCTAAGGAAGGTGAGAAATCAGCCCAGAACAACACGGGAGGAGCTGGTCAATGACCTGAAAAGAGCTGGGACCACCGTTTCCAAGGTTACTGTTGATAATACACTAAGACGTCATGGTTTGAAATCATGCATGGCGCAGAAGGTTCCCCTGCTTAAACCAGCACATGTCCAGGCACGTCTTAAGTTTGCCAATGACCATTTGGATGATCCAGAGGAGTCATGGGAGAAAGTCATGTGGTCAGATGAGACCAAAATATAACTTTTGGGTCATAATTCCACTAAACGTGTTTGGAGGAAGAAGAATGATGAGTACCATCCCAAGAACACCATCCCTACTGTGAAGCATGGGGGTGGTAGCATCATGCTTTGGGGGTGTTTTTCTGCACATGGGACAGGGCGACTGCACTGTATTAAGGAGAGGATGACCGGGGCCATGTATTGCGAGATTTTGGGGAACAACCTCCTTCCCTCAGTTAGAGCATTGAAGATGGGTCGAGGCTGGGTCTTCCAACATGACAATGACCCGAAGCACACAGCCAGGATAACCAAGGAGTGGCTCTGTAAGAAGCATATCAAGGTTCTGGCGTGGCCTAGCCAGTCTCCAGACCTAAACCCAATAGAGAATCTTTGGAGGGAGCTCAAACTCTGTGTTTCTCAGCGACAGGCCAGAAACCTGACTGATCTAGAGAAGATCTGTGTGGAGGAGTGGGCCAAAATCCCTCCTCAAATACTTATTTGCAGCTGTATCATACAAATAAATAGTTAAAAAATCATACATTGTGATTTCTGGATTTTTTATTTAGATTATGTCTCTCACAGTGGACATGCACCTACAATGACTATTTCAGACCCCTCCATGAATTCTAAGTGGGAGAACTTGCAAAATAGCAGGGTGTTCAAATACTTATTTTCCTCACTGTATATATATATATATATATATATATATATATATATATATATATATATATATATATATATATATATATATAGTCAAAAAAGAAAACTCCCTTGTGAGCAATCATGAAGTGAGAGCAGGTCGAGGTTAGGCCTCATCCACCACTGGGGCTGGATCACCAAAGGGCCTTTCCACCCACAAATGCAGAATTTAAATGAGATTTTTTTTATACAGCCTGTTTTGTATTACAGTTTTATTTTTATTTTTTTTAGACGTATTTTATTTCTTTTTAGAGAACATAATAATTTGTAGGTTTCTGGATTACCTTTAATAAAATGAACTCAGTCTGTGCTCACAGAAATGCACATTTTATTATTATTATTGCACTTTGCCACATACTGTCTCCAAGTTATAAATCAGGTGGATCTTTAAGATAAAAAACAACTGTTGTACCTTGCACTTTGAGAGCGCATATAAGCCCTAATCACAGCAGGTTCTTTCGTTTGCCGTAGATGATCATAGATGATCAGAAATCATGAAGTTTTTATTATTTGCTTTAACCACACATGTTCTTCTGTGCAATGTGACTGGTGAGTGAAAAAGACAATGATTGCGATTGCATACGGTAGCATCTGTGATGTGGCAGTATTTGTTTTCTGCTGAAATCTCGCATTGATCAGTTGATTGTTACTAATATAGACACTTCTATTAGCTGTGATAAGCAATATCACCACACAGCTAATGTGGATAATAACTGCTACCTATAACATATATATATATATATATATATACTACTTTATATGCTACTTTAATAAAATGTAGAAAGTATTAATAATAAAAAAGTAGCTTGTTTAAAATGTACTCCGAGTAAAATTTACCCAGTGGGGATGGGGAACTCTAGTGTAGCTCAAAAAGGACAAATGTATATAAATATCAAAACAGTTGTTTTTTTAATTGAAGGAACACCATTACAAATTAAAGTGCAATAACAAAAACATTATTATATTGTTATATTATAATGTCATTTATAAAAATGAGAGAAATCACAAAATGCAGATTCAGAATTCAGTGAGCGCATGTGTTGAAAAACCCCGGCGTTTTCCGCAGTGACGAATCAAAAAACGCTCTGATTGGACCCTGCGTTCTCAACAAAAGTGTGTGATTGGTTATATTGTAAGGCTGAAATCTAAAAAACATCAGCAGATCTTCTCTTAAATATAACACTTTTCATTCATTTCATATGGCATATATATTGTATAAATTGCGACAATAGTAATTGTGGGTTGAAAGTTTTGCCTGAAAAGGCGCGATTGCGTTATTTTAATGTATTTTTTTACTCATTAACAGATATGATTTAAAATGTAGTTAAGTACAATAGAACTCCAACAAAACATACTTAAGTAAAAAATAAAATTAAAGATTTTAAAAACTACTTTAAAAAGTAGAATAAAAAGTAGAAAAAACACTCAATTACAGTAACGCAAGTAAATGTAATTTGTTACTTTCAACTCTGTGTATATATACTATATATATATATATATATATATATATATATACAGACAGACAGACAGACAGACAGACAGACAGACAGATAGATAGATAGATAGATAGATAGATAGATAGATAGATAGATAGATAGATAGATCATCTGATTAAACCGGTGTGTGCCATTTCTGTTTTTGTTGATTGTGCATGCATATTATATCACATTTGTTTGTTTTAAAGGAAACTGGTGGGAGGATTATCAAGAGAACTTGAAGCACCTCAGTCAGGAGGCACTCTATCATGTAAGAGATCCATGTTTTTTCAGACATTCAATAGTTTGCTGTAACTTTGCTTTATTTGCACCAACTACAGTGAGGAAACTTAACCCTACACTAGTCCTTCTACACCAAGACACAAAGTCCAAAACAGCTGATTTGTGATGTTTTATTTCCTTAAATACAAATCAATTTTTAGACTTCAACACTGCATTAAAAACAACAAAACAGCCTCTTTACCACCACATAATGAAACAAATATTAAAAATGCCAGTAAAAAAGACAAAGTAATAAAGCAATTGTTCAAAATGGTATCTTCATTGAATTAACAAAAATCAGTAAATCATTGATTCAGTAAATTATTTTTAATTTAAAGCAAAACCAAATATTAAGAGCTGACTGGGATTTGATTTAAAAGTATTTGGAAATAATTCTGGGTTTTTTTGGATTAAAAATGAGGCCACCGGTGCTACAAAGTGTATCTGAAAGTTACAAGTCAAGTTTATTTCTATAGAGGTTTTCACAACAGACATTGTTTTAAAGCAGCTTTACAGAATTTAACAGTTAAGGTGAATGATGTGTGTTTATCCCTGAAGAGCAGCTGTGGTGACTGTGGCAAGGAAAAACTCCCTTAGATGTTATGAAATTCATAGATGCCAAACAGAAGAAAGTCAAATTGTTGTGCAGTCACTGTGATCCAAACCATAGTTTATATAAAAAATCCTGAAACTGTGCAGCGTCATACTGAGAACACGACTAAACATCTTGTTTGTGAACAAAGACAAAAGGACTTTTTATTCTGATGGGAATGAGATGTACACTGACACAAATACTTACTTTTGAGAGATGATCTAAGGATTAAAAAAAAAAATTAAATTCAATATGTTGTGCTGTTTTTACAGATAGTTTTAGATGTTATGAGGATGAAACCTTGAGAGGAACCAGACTCAAAAGGGGAACCCATCCTCATTTGGGTGACATCAAGAGTGTGATCATAAATCTTTAAAACACTACAGAACACTGGAGAGTGAGAACTAACATGAGCACTGGAGTGTAAGATTATAAGTAATGTCCTTTCAACAGTCATTTGTGGTTATAAAACTAGGAGCTACTGAGCAACTCATAAAACAGCTCAACATGTGCGATCATCACAGATCCAACACCAGCTTCTTTGATAGAAAGTAGCCAATAAATTACATAAATACAGAAACAAAAATACATTTATTTAAAGTTATTCTCTACTGATTTCTTCATTTTTCAAACGTCTATCCTTGGTTTGCTTTGCTCTTATCCGCATTCTTTAAAGCAAAACTCTTCAGTGGTTCTTTAGATGGTTAAACGTTCCAAGTGGCTGTGCTTAGAAGCTTTTCAAAAAGCTTTTCCATTGTACAGTTTTATAGACATCTCAAGTACAGGGCCTCTCTGTGATTTTCTCAAACTTAAGATTCTTTACTATTTTTAACTACATACAGCTGCTTCGAGCAAAGCTACTGAATTCTTTATAACATATAAACTCGATTTACAGAAAATAGCACTTCTACAGAATATTAAACGACACCCCTAAACAGTGTCAAATCAAACCCTTTTAGGAAAACTTTAATTCTTCCAGGGAAAATCCAAAAGGTTAAAATGAATGAATAATAATTTGAGACTCCACGAGGTCACAGGTTCAGGTAGAATCCCGGTTTTCGACGTACCTGTCTTGGTACATCTGGGACCTTTGAAGCAATGTAATAAGAAATATTAAATAATCGAACACTGAAATATTTATTATTTGTATTTTTTTATGAATTTCTGGCTGCAAAATCCTAATTTTGATTTCCCGAGGAATAATTGGAGACACATGGAAACCTTTTTACACTGCTAAAGCTACCGATATTTGTTTTTGTGGGGATTTTTTCAATTCTTTGCTTTTGCAGGAGTATCCAGATAAAGTTCGACAGCAGAATTTCAAGCATCCGACTTTCCAGTGTCCAGACATGAGTCCTTCTCCCACTGTACCAACATCAGGTAATACAGAGCTCTAAAATAATAGAAAATCTAAAAGATTTAGGAAAAGTTTGATTTAGTTGAGTGGCATGGAGCTTTTAATTTATAGATATAGCATAAAAAAAATGATATAAAATTGTGCATAAAAGAAACAACAGAATTGTTCTTCTTCTTAGGAAGCATAAAACTAGTATTTGATAAGAGCTTGACTTCACCCTGTACCTTTATTATCTTTAATCTATCAGAGATATCACAGATTTCTACATCTGTCTCTCTTACTGAGGCTTATCTAAATATTGTTTTTCTCAGTTGCTTTGGAGCGTTTGTCACATCAGAAATGAAATTCCAGAAACTGCTTGTTCAACCTCACTTGTGCACATCATAAAAGCCATTTCTCGTTGCTTTGATCAAAATGCGAATGCTTTTGTACATTAATTTAATCGATTGTGTTCAAGTGTCTGCTGTTTCCTATATTATCAGTTGTTTATGTTCATGTTGATCAAAAATATATTATACTGGTTTCACCTGAATCGTCTAAACCCCCAAAACATCTCAGTTTATTGTATACGTCACTGAATGCAAAATGGTTAAACCAGTTGTCAACATCTGTCATCTAAAATCTCTATAAAATTTTTTTGTAAATGTGATGTGAATTGATGGATTGGGCAGATGAATCTCGAATGTCACTAATGAAGGCGAGTGAACGGCATCGGATCAACCGATAATCAACCAGTTCTCTAAAACAGGTCAATGGTGAATCTTGTGAACCTTCAATTGGAGAGTGAATACAGACAGAGCAAAAAATGGATGAAAAACTAAGAAATGAACAAAACACTTGTGAACACTGTTCGGTCTCTTGCAATCAATATAAATCAAATATGCAACCAAATAAATAAATTTGTGCTGCTGAAATTAATAGATGCCAAACAGAAGGAAATTTTTGTGCAGTCACTGTGATCCAAACCATAGTTTATATCTAAAAATCCTGAAATTGTGCAGCGTCATACAGAGAACACGACTTAACATTTTGACCATTTTGATTGTGAACAATGACAAAAGGACTTTTCATTCTGATGGGAATGAGATGTACACTGACACAAATACTTACTTTTGAGAGATGAAATGAGGATTTTGAGAAATGTACAGGTTTTTGCAAGAAATCCAATGTTTTGTGCTGTTTGTACAGATAGTTTTGAGATATGCACTTACTGCTTTGCAAATATTAAACATGATTCAAGAAATTCTGCAAAGCAGCTGAGAAAAACTGTAAGTAAAATGGCCTTCATGTGACAAATAAGTTGGATTTCTGGATCAGAATGTTGTGAGATCAGATTACCACCAAGCTGTCACTGCTGGGATCCTGAGCAAGGCCTTTATCCCTCCAATGCTCAACTGGCAGACGAGATAAGTCGCTATGCCAGAAATGTAAATGAAATGTAAATAAATGTAAAAAAAAAAAAAAAACAGGATAAGGGATCACTTTGGTTTGCTTCTTACTCAACATTCCACTGTGCTAATGTTTCCAAACATCATTTCCATCCATAAAATTATTGTACAAACCACAATTGTCTATATAAACTATATGACCAAAATTAGATGGCACCTGTCCATCACACTCATATGTATTTGTTAAACAAATTCCAAAATAAGTCCTCTTTTTGCTGTTAAAATAAACTTAATTCAAGGATTCCCACTAGATGTTGCCACATGGCTGTGAGGAATAATGTTCACTTAGCTATAAAAGCATTATTGAGATGAGGTGCAGATGTTAGGTGAAGATGTCTGAGGTTCAGTCATCCCAGAACTGTTTAGTCGGGCTGTGGGTTGTGGAGGTTAGGCATCTGTGCAGGGCAGTTGTGTTCTTCCACTCCAACCTTCACACCCCATGTGTTCATGGAGCTCTAAAATAGGTTTGAGTCTCTTGCAGTTAAGAAAACCTGCAATGCAACAACATAAAAAAAAAAAATCTAGTTATCTTTATGCTTCCAGCTTCCACAAACCTTTGGTCATATAATTGTGGGATGACAAAAAAAAATAGATTTGACTTTGGTTGTGTTCCAAGAATAATTTGCATGGACTCCCACATGCTTATCTGCGTTCTCAGATAACACACACGAAGCTCACCTGACTAAGATCCCTACACTTATAATCACATACTGTTGCCATTTTTATTGTTACAGAATAATTATCTGTTTTCTGCCCATATATGCCACATGTAGCTCTCTACTGAAGGTGTCCTAAACCAAAAGCAAAAAGGTTTTGCTGCTGGATCATTGTTTCGGTGTATTAGTTGTTACTATATGAAATGAAGTGATATACTATTGGATAAACACATTCAACTGTTATTGAATAATAGTAGCACCCTTTAATCAATCTAAACATATTATAAACGAGTCTAACCATATTGTTCAACTCAGATCTCTGTTTTATAGTTATAACTTTTTGTAATAGACAGACAGACAGACAGACAGACAGACAGACAGACAGACAGATAGATAGATAGATAGATAGATAGATAGATAGATAGATAGATAGATAGATAGATAGATAGATAGATAGATACTTTATTGTTGCATAGCACAGGTACAGTTGGAGCTGAACTGCATAATGAGTAAAGCATTAGTAAGCCATCAGTGTATTAACAATTAAAGATTACAAAATTACTAGGTCCGAAGCCTGAATAAATGGGGCCAAATCAAATATGCGGATCACCAATCAAAATTTTATACCCGATCGGTCGAGGCCCGGGTTACCAACGGTGCTGGACCAAAAGGTGCTAAATGATTGGGCAACTACCTGAGAATGTTGATGGAGAAGTATAGAGAAGGTCAAAAGGAGGTCAAAATGTCAAAAGGAGTGGCATTGGGTATTGTATGAGGAAGTCAGGTGTGTCAGAGAAGTATGTGAGGGTGGTGCAGGACATGTATGAGGACAGTGTGACAGCAGTAAAGTGTGTAGTAGAAAAGACTGACTGGTTCAAGGTGGAGGTCGGACTACATCAAGGATCGGCTCTGAGCCCTTCTATGTTTGTAGTGGTGATAGACAAGTTGACGGACGAGGGCAGACAGGAGTCTCCATGGACTATGATGTTTGCGGATGATATTGTTATATTTTGGTGAGAGTGGGGAGCAGGTGGAGAAGAGCCTGGAGAGGTGGAGGTACGAGCTGGAGAGAAGTGGAATGAAAGTCAGTAGTTCAAATTAATGAAGAGCGTGGTAGAGAAGTGAAGTAAAGTGTGCAGACAGGGTGGAGTGGGTGATAGGAGGTAGCAGAGCTGAAGATGTTGAGATTTTCATTTGGAGTGACGACGATGGACAGGTTTAGAAATGAGTTTATTAGAGGGACGGTGCATGTAGGACATTTTGGAGACAAGGTGAGGGAAGTGAGATTAAGATGGTTTGGACATGTGCAGAGGAGGGACATTGGGTATATCAGTAGAAGAATTCGGAGGATGGAGCCACCAGAATAAAGGAAAAGAGGAAGAACAAAGAGCAGGTTTATGGATGTGTGTTGAGGGAAGACATGCAAGTAGTTGTAGAGGACAGAGTAGTATAAAGACGGATGATCCGCTGTGGCGACCTCTAATTGGAGCAGCTGAAAGTAGATGAAGAAGATACTTTCACTTAATACAACTGCCCCTTATTTACTTTGGACATAAAATATCATGGTAAAGGCCTTTATCTCCCAAAGCTGACCCTTGTGTTTTCTGTTTCAGTGGAAAAGGTGAAAGCAGCTGACATTAAAGTCATTGCCGCTTTGGGAGACTCTTTGACTGTAAGTAGCAGCATTGAAAGTTAATGTTCGGTGCTCAGTGGCTACAAATTCCCCCATGTGGCACTACATAAGCAGACAAGTTGTAACTTATAAGTTGTTTACAAATAAGTACAATATATTTTAGGTTACAAATGTGAGGGTACCAGTCAAAAGTTTGGAAACACGGAGTCTTTTATGGTTTTTGAGAGACACTTGCATGTTCAATTTGTGTCTATGCAGGTCATTTAAAGGTATGAAGATTTAATTTGACCAGTTGTCCAGATGTTCCACTTTATTTTCAATGAAAAATCTTAGCATGAATAACAGCTGTACTTGTACTTGTACATGTGTAATGACAATAAAGTTGAATCTAATCTAATCTAAAAAGCTTTACACACTTTTGACATATGGACAGTTTGTTTTTCCAAACATTCAGCTGAAATACTTTGCCGTGCTCTTTTGTAAAATTCACCAAAGGTGTTGTTCACCTTCAGGCCTTGTGATCCAGTTCATCCCAAAGCAGTTCAATAGGATTTAGGTGCAGTGACTGGCCAGGCTATTCTATGATAGGCCACTCCAGTCGTCTGTAGCTTGGAGGTACCCTTCGGGTTATTGTCTTGTTGTATGGTGAGGTTGGTTCCAATGAAACGCAGTCCAGATGGAATTGCATGGAATGGTAGCCATGTAGGTTTAGAATTTGTTTCACCCAGAATAAGTCTTCCCTGCACCAAAACAACCCCAGACCATTACATTTCCACCTCCATGTTTGACGTTGGGGGTCATGCAATAGGTTCCAATTCTTGTTCGTTTTTTGCCTTTTACTGTACCTCATTCATTGCATAGAAACAAAAGGACCAGGTTCCAAAAACCATAAAAGACTCTGTGTTTTCAATCTTTTGACAGGCTTTTTAGAAGCAGAATAAAAAGCTATTTTCTCATTTTCAGTTTCAGGGTAAACCATTGCTGGAAATGTAGGACATTAATTGTGGTTGATACAAAAGTGACACATGCTTTAGTTTAGAAAAGTGTATAGATTTCAGAACTATGTCAAAATGAGACTTTTTGTTTTTAAACCACCAAACTCAATCACATTTGAGTGCCGTATTATTAAAGATGTGCTTATTTTGCCCTTTAATCAGATCTAATGCACCTTTAATGTATATTTAAAGTAATTGAGTGCACACAATTCGACCCTGAAGATAACTTTTGTACTTTAGAGGGTACACTCACTTTGTTTTTACCCAGGGGGAAGTAAAAATCAATATCCTTCCTAATGCAGGTTTCAGTTTAATGCAAATAAACGTTAAAAACTGAACAGATAAAATCATCTCTGTTCTCTTGTGGCTTAATTCGTCTACTTATAAGATTTAAACATGTATTGCATTTTTTATCAGACTGCTATTGGTGCAAATGCGTCTACATTCCTGGGAGTGCCAATCGAGTATCGTCAAGTATCGTGGAGGTAATGAATCTTGCCAGCACAGATATTTCATTTAATCATGATTTTGTTGATGCTTTATTTTTTAATTGTATATCAGACCTTGTTACATTCCATATTTGTATTTAATAACTTACATTCCTCAACAAGAAAAAGAAAGTCAATTCTAAAATAATTAAAAGTACTCAAATGCAATTTTTTGTGGATAATCGAAATCAGGTTAAAAATAAAACAATGCTATATCAGAGAATTTTTGGGGAAAAAATTTACAACCAAACCTACAGTAGATTCTGTGGTTCTATCACTCGGATGAGGATTGGGTTCCTTCTGGTTCTTTTCAAGATTTCTTCCTCATACTGTCCTGGCCAATTTATATCAAAAGTAACAAATTCAATTACAAAGTTAAAAGATTATAAAAAATTTTATGTACTATAATATAATGTAATATGTAATACAATTATGTCCGAAATTTTTTTTACTGTAATAAAAAAAAAAAAAAAAGAATGTTAATTGCATATCTTGTGACCTGTGAGAAGAGCAGTAACTAATTTTAAAGCCTTCTGTGACATCACCTTTCACTGGACCATAATAGCTATATTTTAATTTAATTTAATTTTCTTTCTCTTTCCCTCAAATGCATTTTCACCCTTGAAATGCGATGCATGAATTAATCCTGCAGCTTAACTAGTTTAAGGGTAAAGTTGAATTGAATAACCCAATGATCATACAGAAAACACGAGAGGTAACAGTTTCATTGATTGTGTTTTTGATATACTATTCAGTCAGCATTATTGTCAGAACTTTATCTTTCTGTGTGCAGTATCGGGGGCCATGGAACGTACCGTGATGTTATTACTCTCGCAAGTAAGATAACTTATCTCAGGTTCAGAGGATATTTCTCTCCTGCTCTGTTTCTTACTTTGAATAACATGGGATCTGTGAGTTCTTTCTCTCTTTCTTTCTGTTTTAGACATCGTGAAACTATTTAACCCGAAAGTGATTTTTCCGGCACCTATAATGACCCTGAACGATCGTCCTTCAAGCCTTAATGAGACCGGATTTAATTTAGCCGTCACTGGTCACAACACAGTGTAAGTGTAATGTTCACATTTATGGCATTTTTCATTTATCTCATTTACACAAACAAACAGTTGAGGGTTAGGTTTAGGGATCTGGGGCTTGGCTAAAGATTTGGACTTTCCTAACAACTACCACTTCCTCACATTTGAGAAATTGATGCCTCTCCAGTTTTACAGAAATAATTTAGAAACCATGTGCTCATGTGTCTGAGATTTACTCACTGGTACTCATGATCAGCAGGAAAATAAACATCGCATCACATTTATTGTGATTTCTTTAAAAAAGAAATGGAAAAAATTACATTTTAATGGAAGCTGTAATGGTCCTTGAGGGTCTCTACTGGCACTTTGTTGCCCTCTATAGGTAACTTGTTATGTATAGTGGATACCATAAAGACCAATAGAACATCTATGGCAACATGAAGATACCAGGCTGGTACACATCAGAAGGATGTTTATCCATGTAGTGCTTGTTCAGTCTCCTGTCTTTATGAGACTGGACTACTGCAACTCTTTGCTAGTGGGTCTACCTCGAAATGCAATTTATCTTCTGCAAATGATCCAAAACGCAGCTACACAAGTAGTTTTAAACCTGCTTGTGTTTACATACACCACACCTCTGCTACACCACTCCCTCCACTAGCTTCTGGTAGCTACACGCATCGGATTCAAAACACTGATGCTTTCAAAAATGGTCGTCTAGCGCCGCTCACCTGCTCCCACCTTTGGATGAGGTAGGTATACATCAAGACTCTTTTTTGTTCTGGTATCGAGGTGGTGGAATAACCTTTCACTAGATGTCCGAACAGCTGAGTCACTGCATCTTCAAATGACAGATGAAGACCTTCCTTTTCCTGAAAGACTTCAACAAGTGCTTATTTTCCCTGTTTGTTTTATGTCTTTATTCAACTTAGTAACCCAGAGTTGATTTATTCATTGATGGAGACTTCAAATCACTTTTGTACATCGCTCTGGATAAGGACGTTACCGATGCCCTGGATCAGACATAACATTATGACCACCTGCCTAATATTGTGTTGGTCCCCCTTTGCTGCTAAAACAGTCGTGACCATCGAACATTAACAGCATGAACGTCTTCAGCAGTTTGAGCTACAGGAGCTCGTCTGTTGGATCAGATCACATGGACCAGCCTTCGCTCCTCACATGCATTAATGAGCCTTGGCTGTCGGCTTCAGCTTCACCACTGTTCCTTCCTTGGAGCACTTTTGCTAGATACTGACCACTGCAGATCAGGAACATCCAATAGAAACTATTTTGCTGAAATATGGAAACAAAACTAAATAGACACTCTCTGTCTGTCGTGTGTGTGTGTGTGTGTGTGTGTGTGTGTGTGTGTGTGTGTGTGTGTGTGTGTGTGTGTGTGTGTGTGTGTGTGTGTGTTTGCTGTTCTGAGAAGGACAAGCGAACCCATGAAGGATGTTTTCCTGCCTCATGACCTATATTCCTAGCATAGACAGCAAAAGTGAGCTAAAGTGCTAAATGAAAATAAGAGAGGGAAATCTTCATGAACTCTGTGCCTGAATGTGATAAGTGGTACAATGGTGATAAGCATATCTATATGATAAGAATGCATAAAGTGACCCTGGGCCTAAAAGACACACACACACACACACACACACACACACACACACAAATACACACTCGATAAATCAAATAAACCCATATGCAGAATGAATGGTGTTGAAGTTGTTCAATCTTTTTTTTATTCTTTCATGTGTCATGCTTTTCAATTGTTCCTGGTAAACAGGAACTTCTCCGCACAGGTCAGGAACATGATCGACACCTTCAAAACCTATCCGGTAAGACTTCCGTCCGCTATTTTGTGCTATTTTTGTCATTATAACCTGTAGTATTTGAATTCCTGTAGTCTGTGATCATACAGGGGTTTTTGTTTTCAAATTCAAATCAAATCAAAATTCAAATTCAAAGTCACATACACAGTCATACAAATAAACGAAGTATAAAGTATGAGAAAACTATATATAACTATATATATATATATACACACACACACATGAATTCAAGAAAGGGATAGATGCGTATGGTAGATATTGACAGAGTACAGAGTTTCTGTTAGTTTAATTCGTTTTAACTTTTATTAATTGTATTCTGTTTATTTAGGGGTTAAATTTCAAAGAGGACTGGAAGCTGGTGACTATTTTAATTGGGATGAATGACATCTGTGATTATTGCAAGGACAGAGTAAGTCAGCAATTTATTATCATGTTGTTATTCGAACACATCAAATTATCACTGGACGCTTTAGATATACCTGACTTTTCCAGCCATATGTGGATCTTCCCCAAACTGTTACCACCAATTTGGTATGGCAATTCCTCTGTGCACATATCCAGCTCAATGATTATCTTTACATGCGCTGGAGTGGAAGATCTCCTGCTATAGCGCTCTGACCTCAATCCTATTGAACACCTTTGTAATGAATTGGAACGGCACCCCAGGCCTCCTTACCTCACCTACACTATGACTTTACTAACACCCTTGTGGCTGAATGAATCTCACACAAATCTCCACACTCCAAAATCTAGTGCAACATCTTCCCAAAAGAATGGCAGTTATTATAACAGCAAACGGGTAGTAGATTTACGTATGAAATGTATGGTCAGGTGCAAACCTTTGTCCATATAGTGTACTATTATAAAGTTATGAACAACTTTAATTGTCATGTCTAACATTCATTAGTTCTTATCAATAAAATTATTAACTGTTATACATTTTAACTCCTGTGTATACGAATTCGTAGACCTACTGTATCATAGCAATAACAGATTTTGTGGAAAAGTTGTGCATTTCTCCGATTTATTTACATTACCAGCAATAAATGTATTTATATATAGATTGTATATATTAATTTTTATTGTTGATAATGAAATACTGATTAGTATAAAGTGCTTAAGAGCCCAGATTCAGAGCAAATTACAGATAAAAAGGTTATTAAATTATTAAAAACGATTAGAGTTACTTATACATGGACAATACACAAATAAGACACTAAATAAACCGCAAGAAAGAATTTTTAAAAATCTCAGAATATTGCAGGATTACTTAGTTTAAGGTGTTTTTTTTGTTGTTGCAGAAATTGTTTACACCTGACAACTTCATCAAGTACCTCACAGCCTCCCTGGATATGATGAAGAATGAGGTGATTCCTTATGCATCTATTAAATATCATTCAAGTTACATTTAAAATGTTGTCTTGTGGTCAGCTGGGATCAAAAGTACCTGAGAGTTTTATGAATTCGTTTGTATAACAGGAGGTTTTAAAGCAAATCTTTTTTCCTCTTAGTTGCCATGTAAGGATATTTCAAACTGTAGATACAGTGGGGCAAAAAAGTATTTAGTCAGCCACCAATTGTGCAAGTTCCCCCACTTAAAAAGATGAAAGCGGCCTGTTATTTTCATTATAGATTTGGTCAATAACAAAAGTTCATCTCAATACTTTGTTATATACTCTTTGTTGCCAATAACAGAGATCAAACGTTTTCTATAAGTCTCCACAAGGTTTTTACACACTGTTGCTGGTAGTTTGGTTCATTCCTCCATGCAGATCTCCTCTAGAGCAGTGATGCTTTGGGGCTGTCACTGCGCAACACGGATTTTCAACTCCCTCCAAAGATTTTCTATGGGGTTGAGATCTGGAAACTGGCTAGGCCACTCCAAGACCTTGAAATGCTTCTTACGAAGCCACTCCTTCGTTGCTTGGGTGGTGTGTTTGGGATCATTGTCATGTTGAAAGACCCAGCCACGTTTCATCTTCAATGTCCTTGCTGATGGAAGGAGGTTTTCACTCAAAATCTCATGATATATGGCCCCATTCATTCTTTCCTTTACACGGATCAGTCGTCCTAGTCCCTTTGCAGAAAAACAGCCCCAAAGCATGATGTTTCCACCCCCATGCTTCACAGTAGGTATGGTGTTTTTTGGATGCAACTCAGCATTTTTTCTTTTCCAAACACGACAAGTTGAATTTTTACCAAAAAGTTATATTTTGGTTTCATCCGACCATATGAACTTCTCCCAATTCTCTTCTGGATCATCCAAATGCTCTCAAGCAAACTTCAGATCTGCCCAGACATCTACTGGCTTAAGCAGGGGGACACGCCTGACACTGCAGGATTTGAGTTCCTGGTGGCATAGTGTGTTACTGATGGTAGTCTTTGTTACTTTGGTTCCAGCTCTCTGCAGGTCATTCACCAGGTCCCCCCGTGTGGTTCTGGGATTTTTGCTCACCGTTCTTGTGATCATTTTGACCCCAAGGGGTGAGATCTTTGGTCTTGGCCATAGTGGAGTTTGGAGTTTGACTGTTTGAGGTTGTGGACAGGTGTCTTTTATACTGATAACAAGTTCAAACAGGTGCCATTAATACAGGTAACAAGTGGAGGACAGAGAAGCCTCTTAAAGAAGAAGTTACAGGTCTGTGAGCGACAGAAATCTTGCTTTTTTTGTAGGTGACCAAATACTTTTATTTTCCACCATTATTTGCAAATTCTTTAAAAATCAGATTACAGTCCTCTCTCATCTTTTTAAGTGGGAGAACTTGCACAATTGGTGGCTGACTAAATACTTTTTTGCCCCACTGTATGGCTATGGAATATAAAATCAACATACCACCATCTCTGTCAACAGCTTACTTTTAGGAATCTAAGCCAAGAATTTGTCCTTTAAGTCCTTGAATCTCATTACACAGGAAGATATTAGGGATTATTATTTTATTCACCAGTTATTAACTTTTTAGATGGATTTTTTCCCCCAAAATATTATTCTGTCCCACAAAATGTTCAAACTATGACTTGTTATTTTCTCTCTCTATAAGTATTGATATATATACAGTATATCTTGTAATACGTGAATTTTACCAGTTGTTTAAATGCATAATTGTACATTTTATCTATTTGTAACTACTGTCATGAAAATGTTTGCCAGGTTCCTCGACTGATCGTCAACATGGTGCAGATTTTTACCATGAAGCCTCTGAGGGACGTTCAGAAGCCCTCCTTTGGCTGCCAGCTCCAAAAGTATTTCTCTCTCTCTCTCTTTCTCTCTCTCTCTCTCTCTCTCTCGCTCTCTCTCTCTCTCTCTCTCTCTCTCTTTCTCTCTCTCTCTCTCATTCTCACAAGATCAGTATATATTCTTTGTTTCAACATTCAAATTTACTTTGTATGACTTGGGATTTGCAGGAAATGTTTCAGATTGCAGTGTTAGCATTAAGATCATCTCTCTCTCTCTCTCTCTCTCTCTCTCTCTCTCTCTCTCTCTCTCTCTCTCTCTCTCTCTCTCTTTCTCTAGGAGTTTCTGTTCATGTTTGGTCCTGCCTGAAGAGAACTCCACTGAGCTGGCAGAGTTGAGTAAGCTAAATCTGGAATTCCAGGTATGTCTTATGTGGGTCACAGATCTATTTAAGTGTGACATAATATATTGTACTAATTACGTCCTAATAAAGAGAAAAAGCATTACAAATTGACAAATGGACTATTTTATCAGAGTATATCATGCATTGTTTGTGCCACATAAAGTCAAATTGTTTGTGATATTCAATGTGAATTTACAAATAAGAATTATATTATATATTTATTATATAATATTTTATATATAATATATATATTTTATATATTAAAGGGTTTTTTTCCTCAGTGAACAAAATGCAATATTGTTAGTAATAGGATTCAGTGTAATGGTTATAGGCACTATGATGAGTATAACCAGTAAAGTCTGAATTTTTAAACGTCAAACTTTACATTTATCAATTTAATAATAATTCCATGACTTTGCATTATTTCATTGTAAAGAGTTTTATCACAAATCATTACTTAGAATCTGGAGGAGTCAATAAAATCTAAATAATCGTGTTATCCAATTATGAGACAGACCGGGGCAGGGATACATGATCTATTTCCAAATAAATACACACATTCTTGTTGAACATAAAAAAAAAGGAAAAACATATTGTTCTAACAGTATGCATTTGTAATAAAAAAAAAAAAAAAAAAAAAAGTGTTACGTTTTCATATATTTATTCTTGTATTTATATTAACAGTGTGTAACTGTGAGGTAAACAGTAATTTCACGTTTTTTAGTTTACAGCTTTTTATTTTCACTATTTTACATTTGTTTACTTTTAAAAACTACACAAATCTTTTACATTGTAGTACCATTACGTCTATTTATAGGTAAATATATATTGTCTAATAATCGTAGAAAAGTCTAATCGATGTGTATCGGAACTTACAAGAAGTTTGACATCTTTCCATAAATAAACACACAAAATAAATAATATTCTTTAAAACTGCAGCATTATAATAAAGGGAATACATCACCCAAGCTCTAATGGATAATCGACACAAAAGTCACATTTGAGTGCATTTGAGTTTCAGCTCAACACAAATAGGACAAGTCTGGACTCTGGAGTGAGACATCATAAGAAGGCCACTTGTTTTATCCCATGCTATAAAACACATGTTTTTAAAATAGCATGGAACAAAACCATAATGGGAATCCGAAAGCCTTTGAGTTGAGTGAGGAGCAATTTGTGTGACACACAGTTCAGTTAACAGCCGGTTTGTGTGTGTGTGTTGTGGTTCGGTAGAGGAGACTGGAGGAGCTTCTGGACAGTGATCGCTACTTTAAAGAGGATTTTGCTGTGGTTTTGCAGCCGTATGCAGCCTACGCACAGCCACCCAGACTAGCTGTGAGTACCTCTTTCAAACGGTTATTAAATATAAAATTACTTACAACCTTATATATATATATATATATATATATATATATATATATATATATATATATATATATATATATATATATATATATATAAAAAAAAAACACTTAAAGCATCTGTCAACAAAGTTATCCATTAGTCCAGATGTTGTTGTTTTTTCTCTGTGGTTTCTTTCAGGACGGCACAATCGATTTTAGTTACTTTGCTCCAGACTGTTTTCATTTTACCATAAAGGGTCACGAGGAGTTGGCCAAGGGCCTCTGGAACAACATGGTAACATCTCATCTCTTCTACATTAACATTAACTACACTATATTGACAATTGTTTGTGGACACCTAACCAGAAGATTGCTACGTGCTGCCGAGAAAAAGTATCAAATCCAATTTATGTAGCTTGTATTTTAATCCAATTTATTCAGAGTGTGTTTAATCCAACATATTTAGCTTCTAACTTGTATAGAACGTATTAGATACCATGAGTTTAACATGAATAGATTTATTCAGCCTTTATTTTAATTAAACTCCTTCAACCTATTTACTCCAAGTAGAAAGCAAACTGAAGTCTGATACTAACATATATAGAATAAGGCTTGACTGATGTTGTTTGAGTGTGTCAATGAAAGTAAACAACCAGGTATGAGGCAGAATAAGTAGGTTTATTGGGAAAAATACAGTCGGTAACAATAGGGACTCAAGAAGGTATGGAAGAGTATTTGAAGGACAGACACAGGAAGAGAAGACTCTGGAGAATCTTCATTAGTGTGAGATAGAATGGGGGAAGTTGGAGAACAGTCAGTAGGAGACCAATAGGGAGGATAGGGAGAAGATATGTAAGATGGAGAGAGAGAAGGAGGAGTTGATGCAGGTGTGCGAAGATCATCAGAATCTTCATTATCAGTTTCTCCTGGTGGAAAACAACCTGGAGGTCAGGCGAGGTCTGTGTGCCCGTCTCATGTGTTAAAGTGCGTTGCATGATGCGAGGAGGCAGGAAGGGGTTATCTGGAACAGTTTGGGTAGATGGGTGTTCAATGACTCGTGCAACCTCGGCTGCTAGGGAGTAGAGTTGAAACTGGCGATACTGTCTACGAAGAATGCTCCTAGGAGCTGGTCTGGAATGTTTACGAGTAGAAGGTGAATGTAAAACAGATAAAGAGACGTTAGCGAAGGTCAACACCGCAATAACAAGACATAAGACTATTGTGTGCCGGTGGCAGAACCCGGAGAAGAGAAAGATAGCAAGCTTCTGAATGCAGCAACATATTCTGCACTAAGAGCCGTACACATAATTACTAATATGAATAAGTATAGTTAAACATATATGAAAATATAATCCATGTAGGAGGATATCAGCTTAACTCAATAATAGTAGAATGTAAACAGCAATAAAAATGAGATGCTGTAATTCAGCGACATCGGAGGGTTTTCGAGCATAAACCGCCTTTTTAAGGTCATCCCACAGCATCTCAATAGGATTCAGGTCAGAAATCAGGAAGGGGGCAAACACTTTTTCACACCACATTATATATATATATATATGTGTGTGTGTGTCCGTTTAGAGAGAGGTTCTGAGTTCCAAAAGTGCTTGTTGAATATTACACATTTAGTCCCAATTTGCTGCTATAATGACCTCCACTCTTCTGAGAAGATGTTCCACTAGATTTTGTGGAGATTCATTCAGCCACAAGGGTGTTAGTAAAGTGAGGTACTGATGTTGGTGAGAAGGTGAGGAGGCCTGGGGTGCAGTCAGCGTTCACGTTCATTGTTCAATAGAGTTAAGATCAGAGCTCTCTAGCAGAAGATCTTGTACTCCAACCAGGTTTGGATCTTCTAGTGCAAATGAAGTTCAATTTCATGGTTACACATCCAAAGACATCCTATATAATTGTGTGCCTTCAATTTTGTGGACACATTTTGGGGAAGAAGCACATATGACTGGAAAAACCGGGTGTCCAAGTACTTTTTAACATATAATGTACTTTTATACCACAATAGGATATCGGTCAGAATTTCTGTTGAGAAAATTCTATTCAATTCAATAATTCACAATGACTTCATAAATAAGAAACCTTGAGAGGAACCAGACTTAAATGTCTGAACCCATCATCATCTGTGACTCTAAATGAGCATTCATTATAATTTAATCATTGTTGGGGTTAGCAAATGTTCCTTAATGGAAATTGGAGCCCTTGGCCACAGTATCAAAACTGTTTATATTAATTAGAGTTCAAATCCATCTTCATGGTTCTTCAGGATTCCTAAGTGGAATATCCACTGTATTGTAATGTATCTCATGATCCATCCTCAGCAAGAGCAGTGACTGGTCTCCAGTTAATGAGAACTTTACTCAGAAGTAGGATATCATACAGCGCCCCCTGCTTTTCTGCCACTTCTGGAATGTGTCCTTTAAGTCTTCTTTCAAAGTTCCACAATGGTTCCAAAACAGCAACCTTAGAGCTGATCTTCATCTTAGGGAAGAGGACGAAGTCTGCAGGAGCCGAATCTGGCGAGTAGGGTGGGTGCGGAAGTGAGATCATGTATGCAAGTTGCATAGTTGGGAGTTAGGCACGTTAAGGGTCTTCCTGATCACTTGTCGATCTCCAGTGATGTTCTCCCGCTCTTGAAGCGAACGACCCGTTGCAGAATCGCCGTATGTGAAACGCATGTCATGTCAAACGTCTCTGTGGCGGATTCGCCAACTTGACATCTCCGATTTCATAGTAGCACACGTGGGTCAGAATAGCACCAGTTAGTACCGCTAGTGCTGTATTCTGTTAGGAAAATGGGAAGGAGTCTCCAGGATTAGCACTTTGTAACATCCAGTAAAACCTTAGAGGATGTTCATGTTTCTCTTTATTACGACAAGGAACAACTGTTTTTAATGCAGCTGCTATAGTGTAAGTGATAACAGGAGCTCACTTGTTCTACAGATGTTCTTCAAAATGACATGCATGCTGTGATATAAGTGGAGTACACTTTTCCTTGTCCATCGCAAGACATGTGGTGAATTTCTTACATGATACAGCCTGCCCAAAAATCTTTATCTCTTACAGTTTCAACCTCCAGATAAGAAGGATTTTATCAAGACCTTCTCAGAGCCAGTGATACCCATGTGTCCGTCAGAGGTAGGATAACAGTAACAATGCTTTTGGATCCTCTGCAGTGTTCATGTTCTCCTCATATCTCACATTTATTTCCTTCACAGGAGCATCCTTACATATACACCAGACCTAAAGCTCTGTCCTCTGCAAACCATCTGCAAGTCATCTGGACTCTTTTAACCCTTACAGGATTAATTACCATCTACAACAACAAGGATTGAGGCTGTAGACTGTAGATTTAGTCCTGTTTTTCTGACACACAGGCATGAATTTATGCTGTAAGTTAAGCATTTTACCTCATTTTGATGGGATGAGCTTGTGGTAAACTGTCCATGACTTTATCAAACTGACTTTTCATCATGATGACATGATGATCAGATTACTGCTATTAAAACTGGCCAACATTTATTTTTATAGTCATGCACATTTACAGTACACAAACCAGCAAATGGCAGACCCCCGACTTCTCTAAAAGTAGAGAAACACTCAGTAAAATGTGACTCAAATAAAAGTGTCCCTTTAAACTTCCACTTGAGTAAAAGTACAAAAGTATTTGCCTTCAAATGTACTTAAGTATCCAAAGTACTATGATTTATTATAACTATAATGTTCCTATTATAATTTTTGTCTCAAGACTCTTTACTTAATCACCTCGGTTTATGTGAAAAGACTCGAATGTGACTCTCAGCACACTGATCTATTAATAGAATGATATTATTGACTCAAACACTGATTGATTTTTTTATTACAATGATCATGAGCCCAAAATCTTTTTTTCAACCGCTTCAAAAAAACCTTGTAAATCAGGTCACGTGTGTTGTGGTGAGTTCGAAGTCTGGAGTTTCTTCATCATTTATTCCTCTCTAAATGTTCTGCTTGATGTTGAACTGATGCTGAACTGTATGTTGGTGATCAGTAGATACATCAAGCGGCAATCAAAACAAGTCAACAGAGCGAGCGCTCGATCCTGATTGGCGGATTGTTGAGTTACAATTATATCCTCATAAATATAAAGGAACGACCGATTTCGCAAAATGTAGTTGAGTAAAAAGTGAGAAATTTGCCTTTGAAATGTAGTGAAGTTAAAAAAGTTTAGTACGGATACGCAACAGAAACGAATGCAATGATTCTCATTTATACAACTGAGCAATTGAGGTCCATTGTCATAACCAGCTTTGTCATGTATCTTCCACGAATTTCAAAATATACAAATGTTAGTAATTTTAAACCCTGGATTTTCTAATGTCGACGCAAATCCGGTCGTAGTTTGCCATTTGCGAGCGCACCATTAACACGTAAAAGGGTCATAAACAATGTCTGCCATTTGTAAGTCAGAAATCCGGTATGCTAAGGCCATCTTATCTCATTTACAAATAACATTTTTTTAAAAGTTAAATGAAAACAGAGATTCCGAACCTCCATGACAAAAGTTTGCACTAAAAACGCTGAGCTCAACAATTCGGCGTCGGTTGTTTTCCTTTACATTGTAGAGCTTATCACACTCTGGGCTTCTCTCTGTCTTCACCTGTATTTCAGAGTGATAACGTTCTTTCATTTCATATTGTTAACGCTAGGTTTTTAAATTGATTCTTATAAGTATATATACAATCTCGGAGTGAATAATTAGTCTGTAAATGAATCACTGACTACAAAATATGAAACAACAGCAATGTATATATTGATAAATGTATATATTGATAAATGTATATCATTTTGAACCTGTGATTTATGGGCGTTTTATGTTCACGGTTTTTAGCAGTACTGATATTGGGAAAGTTGTTGGAATAAAGATATTTCAATAACGTCCAAATCACTAAGGGATACAAAATGCAGACTGAAAAAGGGAACTTGTTTTTATTTTCAAAGACTAATACAAAGAAATTGTGACACAGTGGTGTAGTGTGCGGTTCTGCTGCATCACAGGGTCCCTGGATAGATTTTGATAATGATAATAATAAAAAAATATTAATAACAGTGTTATATTGAATCTTCTACGTGACTCTCTTGAGTTTTAAAAAAAAATTATCATTAACCCTAATTTGAAGGCAAACAAAAATGTTAAATGTCTTTACAGCGATAAATGTTTGCGTTCCTGATATACACGTTATAGACAAAAGTTTGTGGACACCTGAGCATAAGATTTGCTTTTTAAATATTCCACATTTAGCCTCATTTACTATTATAATAAACTCAAACGCTCTGGGAAGATTTTCCACTAGATTTCTGTGGAGATTTGTGGAAATTATTTTAGCCACAATGGTGTTAGTATTGTATGTGTAAAGCAGTATGTGTAGGTTTTGTGCACAGGGGCATTGTCATGCTGGAACAGGTTTTGGTCTCCTATTTTAAGTCAAAGGACAATTAAATGCTACCACATGTAAAGACGTCCAATACAATTGTGTGCCTCCAAGTTTGTGGTAACAGTTGATGTCCCAATACTTTTGACCTGTGGGTTTGTATGCTTTGTGTCTACAGTTTTTTCATGACCTTGCAGTAATAAAGTTTACCATAAGAGGGCAGTATTGTATATAAATTCACTGTATCTGAACTACAGATTTGTGTCTGTAGCTTAACTAGACTACACCTCCCATTAGACTAAATCAAAATTGAATGTTATTTAATTACAAAGGTATAATTGCTGTACAGGTGCTAAATAAATCAATAAACTCACAGATAACTCCAAATTGCTTCTCTGACAGGGATTTAGCATAGTAATTTTTTGTTTTGAAAACACTGACCTGGAAGTAGCATTTAGTTTAATAGCATGTTTCATTGCATTGTGTAAACTGGACGAGTCTCTGAAAAGAAGCTAATAGCAGATAATAGTGAGCCGCTATTTAGTTATTAGAGTCTGAGTACCGTCTGAGCAACTGTTTACAACATGACAATCTGTTTATTCTATTAAAAATGTATTGCACACAGAAATATTACCACACAGGATCAGGATCGGTCTTCTTTATAAAACATAACCTACGAAACTAACTGACTTTGACACATAAATGATGTTACCTCAGGCAATGTGTGTTTAAATTGGGCTATGCTGCCTGAATACACACTTGGTTTGTTTAAGAGCTGGCTAATTAGCGCATGTGAACTACTTGCTAAATCCAGCCATCACATGTAAAGGAGGGGGAAACGTACTTTGAACGTTTTTAAAACATGTTCTAATAAGTAAATGTTATTTAGCAGGTACACCACTAATCCTCTTTCTCCCCCATCTTCTTCCTCTTCCCCTAGCACTGTACCTTCTACTACTATTAATCTCCTTCCTCCTCTGCTTCCTCCTGCCCTTTTCCTGATTCTCCTTCATTATGTAATTAATAAATACTATAGTTTAACTATCAAGAGGATGCTTTAATAATGAGTTATTGAAGTGTTTATATTTAAAATATATTTGATTAATACCTGTACATGCTGTGGCTTCTAAGAAACAAGAGGAACTCATTGGAAAATATGTGTGAAGGAATCGACTCTGATGTCATAATATGCAAGAGCCAATCAGGGTCGATATGCAAATGTGTCTAGGATCGTGCCATTTTGATTATATGGGGGTGCGCAATGTCTGATTTCACATAGAACTTTTTTTTTTTTCGGTTTTCCCCCAATACGTTGACGGAAAAGAAAAAAGCTTTTAATGAATATTTTTGACTTGCGTGAATACATCCAACCCCCGGGAGATTTCGTAAAGGTTTATTCTGTTCTAATTTATTTCTGTAAATTAATTTGTGATTGTTTATCCGGTGCATCAACATTGCGCTGCATTTAGATCGCGCTCGCACAGGCAATTCTTTTTGATCTGATTTGCCATGTAACAATTTATGTGACAATTCTGATTGGACTATGTAAATCCTTAGTCGGGGACCCCCTAAAATAAGAAAATATTTACTGCAGAAAGAGGTAGGTCTTAAGATGGCAGTTTAAGCTTGCTGGTAACTTAGCTGTTCAGATATCAAGCTGAAGTTTGTTCCACCACCTTGGTTCCAAGACAAAGAAGAATCTTGAAGCATGTCTTACTTGTACTCTGAGAGATAGTGGACCAGTTAAGGAGTGTTTGGGGATGGAGGGATGAGTGGAGTGGTGGTGGATGTTGGAGGGAGAGCAGGGCTGAAATAATGCTGTGAGGTAGAAATGCTGTGGTCCGTTTTTGGCTTTGTAGGTGAGCATCTTTTTCTTCTTCTTCTTTCGGCTGCTCCCATTAGGGGTCGCCACAGCGGATCATCCGTCTCCATACCCCCCTGTCCTCTACATCTGCCTCTTTCAAACCAACTACCTGCATGTCTTCCCTCACCACATCCATAAACCTCCTCCTTGGTCTTCCTCTTTTCCTCCTTCCTGGTGTCTCCATCCTCAGCATTCTCCTACCAATATAACTCATGTCCCTCCTCTGCACATGTCCAAACCATCTCAATCTCACCTCCCTCACCTTGTCACCCAAACATCCTACATGCGCTGTCCCTCTAATAAACTCATTTCTAATCCTGTCCATCGTCGTTACTCCCAACAAAAATCTTAACAACTTCAGCTCTGCTACCTCCAGCTCCACCTCCTGTCTTTTACTCAATGCCACTGTCTCTAAACCATACAACGGCTTTGTAGGTGAGCATCAATGTTTTAAATCTGATGTAGCAGCTACAGAAGGGCAGTGAATCGAGCGTAGCATTGGGGTGGTTTTGGAGAATTCAGGAAAGTGAAAAACAAGTCGTGCAGCTGCTTTTTGAATCAGTTGTGGGGTCGAATGTAATATCTGAAAGTTGGTAGACCACTGGAGCTGTCTTACTTTCTCTGACACACACACACACACACACCACACACACACACACACACACACACACACACACACACGCACACAAGAACAAATCCTGACCCTGATTCAAATCGTAATGTACACCAGTTACACATAATTTGCATGTTTACACAAACTGCTTCCTCTGGTATCCTCTGGTGCCGTTTTATTTGGACTGGTTACTGTAGCAATGCTGACTCACAGTTAATGTAATTCAAAAACCAAACACACTCACACGTGCGCACACACTCGCACACACATGTGCATGCACGGTGCATCGGCATAAAGGTTAACGATGTGATGCATCAAGTTAAGAATCTGCACTGCATACAAGTTAGCATCATTTGAAACATAAAAATATTTATTTAAATAGAATTACTAGTAGATGTGATATACTTTTATTATTCATAAAGTGACCAATACTTTGTGACCAATATTTTATATGTAGATCGATTTCTCCTCGCTGAACCGTTTCACATAGAATACAGATTAACATGGCAGAGGTAGAGCTGCATCTTCCTGCAGACAGTACAAGAAAAGAACGTCTGGTTTTATTGCATCTTTTTTTCTTTTTGCACTATAAAGGCCTGTTTGTCAGAAGTCAAAAGGCACTTAAGTAAACTGATGATTTGTTGTCCGTCTGAACTGAAATAAAAGTGAACTATTTGCACCATATTGAGATGCATAGCGTCATATTTCTTCTATTGCATCCTATTGCATCGAATCACATTGTGTTGAATCGAATTGAAATCACATCACATTAGTAGCTGCTTCGTATGTATCTTTAATGTAAAATATCGTTGGCTATGCATCCAGATGCGAATCGCATCGGTTATGGAGATGCACATCCCTACTAAATATAATATGCATATGTAAATTCGCTCTTTCTGTTTTGAATATTCATATAGTCTGGATTTTCTTGAATAGTGGTCCGCAAGGTGAGGTGCGAGAAAAACATCCATGAGTCTGTGATGATGTTATTTCAGACCCAAATAACTAAGAGCCAGGAGACGTTATAATATGCAGAAAAATAGCCATAGACTTATTCTTCACATTTAAATAATAATGTTGAACAGTGTTCATAACATCTGTTTATACTGAGGGGAAATTAATTTCCACTTAAATGAATGTGTGCTACAACAACATGGTCATCGGTTTTATGTAAAAATGGGAAAAAAAAAGACCTAAAACAGACTTACAAATATATTTCACAAGTTCTAGTCACACTTTATTTCTATTATTTGTTTTCTGCACTATGAATTATTTTTATGAACACAGAGTCAAGATATGATTCTTAACAAGACAATTCAAAACATATCAAAGAAAGTAATATTGACAGTAGGACAAGTAGAGATACACACACACACACACACACACACACACACACACACACACACACACACACACACACACACACACACATACCCCAAGCCAGCTCCTGTGCGCTGAATGAGTATGTATGCATGTGTGTGTCATTGAGTTTGTGTGTGTTTGTGTGTGTGTGTGTGCGTGTGTGTGTGCACAGTCTGTGTAGTGAGTTTTTGTTGAACTTGTGTGTGTGTACATATACAGTAGTGAGGGTGGCTAGTGTATTGTGCATGCTCAGCTGATGTGTGTGTGTGTTTGTGTGTGTTGTGCATATTCAGCTGATGTTTGTGTGTGCGTTGTGTATATTCAGCTAATGTGTGTGTGTTGTGCATGTTCATCTGATGTGTGTGTGTGTGTGTGTGTGTGTGTGTTGTTCAGCTAATGTTTGTGTGTGTGGGGTGCATATTCAGCTGATGTGTGTGTGTTGTTCAGCTGATGTTTGTGTGTGCGTTGTGTATATTCAGCTAATGTGTGTGTGTGTGTGTGTGTGTGTGCTGTGCATGTTTGGCTGATGTGTGTATTATGCATGTTGGACTGATGTGTGTGTATGCTGTGCATGTTTGGGCTGATGTGTGTGTGATGTTTATATTAGGTTGATGTGTGTGTATGCTGTTCATGTTCGGGCTAATGTGTGTGTGTATATATGTGTATATGTTCTGCATGATCTGGCTATTGTTTGTGTGTGCATGTATGTTGCGCATGCTCAGATGTCGTGTGTGTATGTTGTGCATGTTCCGCTGATGTGCGTGCGTGCGTGTGTGTGTGTGTTCAGCTGATACGTAGGGCCACGTCAGTTTGTCCTTACAGAGTAAACGGTGGCGCCGCTACGCTGCAGTACCGCCATCCGGTCGCTAGGTGTCAGTACCGAGTTCACTTCCATCAGCGAATCAATGACTCGTGGCTATTCGTAGTTATTTCCTTTTAGGTTCACGGCACTTCGGCCCAAACGTCAAGTTGATCAGAAACGTGGAGAGGCAGCGAAAGTTGGTTTGTTTTCTGGTGGAAATTCTTCTCTAAGTGCTGTAGATCTTAACGAGATGGCTTGTTGGAGAGTTTAATTATTTTGACTGGTTAGTTTGTTCATAACTCGTGCAAAAAACAAAAAACAACCAGAAAAAAGAGAGAGAAGACTCCACGGTTCGAACACCGCTGGGACGCCACTGGGACGCCACTGGGACACCGCTGGGACGCTGGCAGATAAACCCGGGGTGGAGTGTGTTTATTCTGCAGCATGTCAGCTGAAGGGGCGAGTGTGTGTCTGGTAGGAGAGGGCGACCAGAGCAGCGGGGGGAAGTCGGACACGCCGAAGAGTCCTGAGCAGCAGCAGCAGGAGCAGGAGCAGGAGGAGCAGCAGCGAGCTCCGAAAGTCGAGCCGAAACATATGAAAGTCGAGTCGAAACCCCCAAAACAGGGGGCGATGGACGCCAAAGTGGACGGATCGAGCAGCACGAGTCAAACGGAAAACGACCAAAATGCAGAAACGGACAAGAAGCAAGTGACCGAGGCTCCACCGCCCAAAGTGAACCCGTGGACGCGGAACAGCGCGTCGTGTTTTCCCAACAACCCGACAAACAGCACCCAAGACACGGGTAGGCTTTCACCGTTCAACGCCTTCCTTTTTTATTGTTTTTATTTGTGCACGTTTCTTCTTTTACATTATTCCTCTAACTGAAAGAGGCCTTTTAGGGTGTATCATTTGCACTAATTGACAAGAAAAGAGGGAAAAAAAACATGGGTTGAGCCTTTAATGGCCGTTGTGTTATTAGTATTATTAGTATTATCATTAGCAGTGGCCTGGGAAGTTACTGAGCGAGGCTGCATTCTAAACCGCTGCCTGCTCCCTAGATAGGCGCCCTACGTAGCGCGTGAAACAGCGACGCATGCGCACTACCTTGTCCACTAGGTTTTTGTCAGGAAGACGTTTGGGACAGGGACAGAAGTTGCTAAGTCGTAGAGATAAGTGTATTATTGCAGCCTGCGAATTTATTTAATGTTTATTAGTGCAACTTTTTTTTTTTTTTAATATTAAAATGTTTTGTTGTAAAAGAAATAAATAAAAAAGGCTGATTATAAAACGTTTTATTTCCAAATGAATGTTTTGTCTCAAAAAACAAAACAAAACAAAGAAATGAGACATTATGACGTAATAACATTTTTTTTGGGGCATATTATATGTATAAAAAAAAATTGTGCAGAAATAAGTGCAGATTCGACTTTGCAAACATATGTTGTGACTTCATGCTTGCCCTCGAGTTACAAAAACGCTCCCCTAGTAATTAGAATAATGTATTAAAAATATCTATCTATCTATCTATCTATCTATCTATCTATCTATCTATCTATCTATCATATTAGAGCAAATGGGATAGTTTTTAAGTTTACAGCTCACATTGGTGCAGAAATCCTTTTAGAAAGCATTATTGTGCTCGAGACGTTCCCTCACAAATAAAATCGCGTCATTATACGTAATAAAAAGACTTCGTAGAAACGTTTATTGATCTTGACCCTTTTTTCAGTTCTTGCTCCCGATCCGTGCTTCGAGTTACGGTTTTTCCTCCATGAGCAGGAACAGAGGACGGGTTACATGGAAAGCCTAAACCAATGAGAAGAGGTTTAAATGGCTGGGACAGACTTGCTGATGAGGGCAGAATTAGAGGCTCTAAACCCCCCCCATGTCTGTGTCCGAGTGCTGATCCCCCTCCCCCAGTCCAGCGTCGTCTGATCAAATTGCCCCACTGGAACACGTGGAGTGCTGACAACTGCAACTCTGGAGTTTAAATCTAACTCCGTGGCGTCGTGGCTGAATGAAAAGAAGCTTTAGGATATTAACACCGCCGCTACACGCTCCGTAGCTGTGTGTTAAAGTGTTACGAGGGCTTTTTCACGACACCCACGCGTTCTGAAGTTCACGCGAACACGTTTGATCCAGACGGAAAAAGGTCAAGCGCGCGGGGGTCAACACCACTTAGGAACACGTGTGTTTTGAGATAAAATGCAAAATCAGCTCGTATTCTCCTCTTTTTTGTGATTTAAGAAAAAAAAAAGCCCTGTTTTCCACTTGGAGTCGAGGCACTACGTTCAGTCAGGGCCTGTTTGATTAGAACGCTATAAATATTTGTATCTGGAGGAGCAAAAAGCCGTGAATACGTCGTGTGTGTAAGTGTGTGTAAGTGTGTGTCCTCCCAAACCAGGAGTAATTATCTGAAAGAAAGTCCCAGTTGATAAACGTGCTCCGTGTCGAGCGAGACCGAGCATGCTGCCATGACTCACTCGTTTCATTTCATTCATTTTTTTTTACCTGGAGTGTTGGTAGTTTTACAACCCGCTTATTTTCTTAAGGGATGTTGTTTCTCCCGTTTTTCCTTCTCTAGAATCTGTAAGACGACAGAGGAGCAACACGTCGTAATGTAACGTAGCCCGAGTGTCCACCTGAGAGAAATCGCACCGAGAAGGACTTTCCGTTTCCGTAGCTTTTTCAGGCGTCCGTTTGTGAGGACTTATAAATGATCTTAATCACCTCGTTATGAGAGAACGCGAGTTTATGGCGTCTCCATGCTTTCATTTCCTTCACAACAAGCGCTTATATATTAATACTAATAACTGATAACGGCTAGTGATAAAGGAATAACATTCGGACCCGTATACTGTGTTATTATGGACTACTTTTCGCTTCTGATCATCATCACTGCACCACGCAACATCGTATATCTGCTACAAATGGACGTTCGGTGCAACCCAGATGAGGATGGGTTTCCCTCTTAAGTCTGGTTCCTCTCAAGGTTTCTTCCTTATGCCATCTCGGGGAGTTTTTCCTTCGCCACAGTCGGCACCGGCTCACTCATCAGGGACAAACTCGCGTCAAACTTCGCACGAGTTTTATTCTTGACGTTAATTTCCGTATAAACGCGCAGACGCCGTTTCGGAACGTAACATGAAAAACAGCTTTATTGCTATTAAATAAATTATACAACGTATTTGTGTTGATATTCGTTTTTATAGTTTAAACCGGGGTGTATAAAAGTGGAAGCTGTGACATGGCGATAATCGACGTTTCTTCATTTTCTGTTTTCTGGAAAGGTCACGCCCTGACGTAGCTTCTGTCAGTCACTTTGTGTGAATTTGAATTTTTTTGGTTTCTTAATACGATCTTGTTTTTTTTTTTTATGGAACTGCTGATTCGAAGGGACTGCGTTTTTGCAGAAACAGCGCCTCTGTGTGGACGTGAGGCCAAAAACGGAGAGAAAAATGTGTTTTTAAATGAAAACGTATTAATGTGGACATGTCCTCAGAAACGATGAGGTACACTATATGGACAAAAGTTTGTGGACACCTGACCCTAGGATTCACGTGTTTATTTTTGTTTTGTTTTTGTTTTTTTGTTTTAAAATCCCAGTTCACATTCAGCTACTGATGTAGGTGAGGTGAGGAGCCCTGGGGTGCAGTCAGCTTTCCAATGCATCTCAAAAATATTCAGTAGGGTTGAGGTCAGAACTCTATTGCAGGATATCGTCCAGTCCAACCCATGTAAAGCAGATATGTTCATGGAGCTGGCTTGTTGCACAGGAGCATTGTCATGCTGGAATAGGTTTGGGTCACCTGGTTTAAGCGAAGGGAAAATTTCAATGACGTCTTTTGGAGAAGAACCACATATGGCTCAAAGTTGGGTATTTTTCAGTCTCATGTAATTGGGTCATGTGACTAAAACATACATTGTGTCCCCAAAAGTATTTTGGGAAAGTTTGAGAAAAGAGAGACGCTGGCTAGGGAAGGACTGTTTATCGCTGCTATAACGTAGGTGATGACAGGAACCGATTTCTGAACACCAAATATAATTATAAAAACGCGCTAATATCCGCGTCGTTCATCCCTGCGTTCAACAATGGAACTGCGGTATAAGAAGAAGAACTCGCTCCAAAGCATGTGGTGTACATGAAATCGGGGTGGTGTAATAAAGCATGCGATTCATTTCTTTTAAAACAAAAGGCCATTTATTTATTTTCGTTTGAAAGTGCCTGAGAAATACAAATATCGATTTTATCATAAGATTACGTTAAACACGTGAAATGTCCGTTATACAAGGTTTCATGTTTAAAAAATGTTCGATATTATCTGCCCTTAGCGGTTTTCCTTCGTTCGTTCATATCCAGTATGCACATGGTAGATCTGGAGACTTCGCTGGTGAGACGGGAATACACACGACGCCACACGACACTCGTTTACACTTTGCGACTATTTTAGCGTAGCCTTTCCATTTAGTGCCCCCCCCCCCGTTTATTTCTATTTATTATTAAATTGTTTATTCATATTAGTTTTTTTAAATATTGATCATTAAATTGTAAAACCAAAAATCTTACCAAAAAAAGTCCCCACGAGAGGGAAGGAAGTCAGAGGAAACCAAAGCGAACACATGGTAAACGTGTGTAACTCCATGCACACTCGCAGTAACCCGAGCTCATGATCGAACCTCTGAGCTGTCAGGCGGTTAAAGAGTCCACCACCACCACCACTTATTATATATTTTAAATTTTTTATAAATATATTATTTTAAATTAATTTATTATTTTTGTATTCAATTTTTTTATTATTATTATTATTTTTTTTTTATGAGAGAATTATATACTGGAAAATCTCATTAAAAAAAGGGGGGGGGGGGTTTCCCAGGAAATTGTGATATTTAAAAAAATTAAAATAAAAAAGGGGGAAAATTCATGACCGGTTCTCTTTTTTATTTTATTTTTTTATTTTTTTTGAACACATTTTATTATTTATTTAGATTTTTTTTTTTTTTTTTTGCAGACCTCCGTATACAGTTGTGTGTTTCTGTGTTCTTCATGCGTGGCCACGTGTTTCTATAGTGACATGACGAAAGTATTTTTCATGCCCTTTCGCTGCAAACCCGGCAGTTCAGATTCCTCGGCTTCGAGTATCCGAAGCGAGTGTGCTCCATGGTTGTAGAGGCGAAGCAGAAAAACGGACTCGCTCGTCTTTTCAGCTGATAATCTCTGGAGTTCAGTGGTGCGTGTTGTTGCTCTTGTGCTTGTAGTAATGAATTTGTTATGAAATGTCTTGTATCGGCGTCATAATTTTTTTTTTTCTTCTCAGGTAACGTCGCTGTTTCGTATTTATATTACTGTATTGTTTAATTGAACAAATGAGATAAACGAGTATTTGCACAATGAAGTTTGTATGAATTACTCTGTATTTATAAAAGTTTGAGCTTAAGATCGCTATGCGCTTTTTGAACATCTGTATTTAGTCCCAATTTGCTGTTACAGTGACTTTCACTCTTCTGGGAAGATGTTCTGCTAGGAGTGTTGGAGTGGAGTGTGCTTATGGAGATGTATTTCAGCCAAAAGGGTGTTAGTCGAGTCAGCTGTAGATGTAGATGAGGTGAGGAGGCCTGGGGTCAGTGCCAAAGGTTTTTAAGTACGGTTGAGATGCGAGCTCTAGAGCGGGAGATCTTCCACTCTAAAGCTTCTCAAGCATATCTTCAAGGAGCTGAGTTTGTGCGAGCGAAGGGAAAAGTTCATGCTACAGCTTCCAAATACAATTGTGCGACTCCAGGTTTGTTGGTAAAAGTTTGAGGAAGAATCACTTTTGGCCGGTAAAGTCCGTTTCTGGGGGTCGATTTCAGACATGTTTAGAATTCTGAGATGCCTTTCCGCTCACCACGGTTGTAAAGAGTGAATATCTGAGTGACTTCATGTCAGCTTTTATTCTTATTCTTTCATTCTCCTCCTTCTTTTGCTCCATTCTTTAACCCCAGTGGCTTTTGTCCATACTTTTTTTCCTCCATTGTGATGTTTGACCTGATGGTTAACCTGACTTGTATGCTTCTACATACATATTCCCCATTGTGTGTGTGTGTGTGTGTGTGTGTACTCCACTACATGGACAAAAGTATTGAGATACCTGATTTTGTGGTTGAAGGAACATAATTGTATTGAATGCCTTCAGATGTGGTCACGTGAAATGTTCCCCTTCGCTTGGACTGCGAGACTCAAACTTGCTCCAACTTGACAAGGCCCCTGTGTACAAAGACAGACTTATGAAGATATGGTTTTCATGGTGTTAGTAGAAGATCTCTTGCTATAGAACTCTGACCTTAAATCTTTTGAGCATATTGATAAACTGGAACCCAAGGCCTCCTCACCTACATCAGAAGCTGACTTTACTAAAACCTTTTTGGCTGAAGGAATCTCCTCAAGAACACTCAAATTTAGTGGATCATCTTCCCAGAAGAATGGAGGTAAATGTGAAATGGGATGCTTAAAACGAACATATGAATCTTATACTGTGATGTTTATTTACTTATTTTTATCCACTTATGTCCATATAGTGTATAAACTTAACTAAGAAATGCCTCAGCAACATTAAAAAGCATCCGTAGTCTCGCATACACCTGCCGTATTTTTATAAGGAAATGAGCTGAGAGTCCCGGAGAATTTGACCCTGTTCACGTGAAGACTTTTCCTCAAGCACACTTTCTTTCTGTTCGCATGCAAAACGGTCTTTACGTTCTCGTCTGAAAAGCGATCCGTCCCGTAACGTTGCTTTTTTTGCTGGCATACCGACATTCTTCTGTATTATTGTCTTTAGAATTTGTACAGAAGTTTAGAGACAGTTCGATGTATTGTACTTTTACTGAGGTAAATGATAAAACCATATATGGTATAATTATGAAAATTGTATATTTCTTTTTATTTCCTGTTGCATTTTTTAACGCATCTCATTTAATTAGCTCAGTGCTCCGTTTTTTAATTTTTTTTATAGAAAATAAAAACAGTTTTAAGATTTATGTGATTAGGGCTGAAACGATTAGAGTAAATAGAGTAATTTCGAATACAAAAAATGAAACCGAAATGCCGGCAGAGTTAAAAATTCACACACAGAAAAGAAGACACGGTTTGAGCACTTGTGAGAACTTGTGAGATCGTTTTGAGAACACTTTCACTGCAGACCTGTAACGTTATAAATGACGACTGTTTTCCGTCTGCAAAGTTTGCTTTAAAAAAAATTGCGTACTCCGGCTGTTCCCTTGCTAATGGATCGGACAGAAAACGTTTCGGACATGAGTGAGGGTGACTGCCCCTTGACCTTTTTGTCAGTAATGATCTTTTCATTTGTTTGACAACATGAAAAAGAAGCGCTTGTAGATTACAGCGTTGCTTGTGCAGTTTACGATGAATCCGGGGTTTATTAAATACCCAGTGTATTACAGGAGCATTACTGTGAATTCTGCAGTCTTGGACGTTTGGAGGTTTCATTTTGATGAACTTAACTGAACTGAAAACTGCAGTTTTGGTGTGGATTGGAAGGCAAAACTCACGAGGGAATTGTGTGTAGTACTGTGATATGCAGTATACAGTAATACACCGTTTTACCGCGGTTTGATTCTAGCGCCCCTCTGGTTTATCGCGGAATTGCATTTGCCACGTGACTAATTAGTTTGGCTGATTTTCCCGGTCTCTTGCAGAGAGCACGATAGACCAAACAACTTATAGGGAATTGTTTTAATGGAGTTTTATGTTGAAATGATGAAATTTAGTAATAAAAATATAATTATTTATTATAAACTGAAGTAAAATGTTAATACAGTATAGTAAAATGTGTGCCGTTTAAAATTTGTCAGCCCTTATTTTATATATATGTGTGTGTGTATATGTATGTGTATATACACACACACACGTGTATATGTATTTGTCTACGTGTATATATTTGTAAATAAAAAATATTTTTTTATTACCCATTTTGAAAACGGTCCTGTAGTTTGTTATATAACATGCACACTACAAGCGAGACACAATTTTCCTGACCGTGTTTAATCCAGAGGCTGTTTTTAATTTAGACACACAGTATCCGTTCCAACAAAATTCCTCCGGACGATGCTGGAGTAGATCACGCTGTAGCAGGATCTCAGACTTTATTACAGCATTCTTGTGATTATGTTCGTCTCAATCCAAATATAAACACTGGACGAACCGCCTCTCGTTTTCTTTCACAATCTGTAACCATGATGAGGTACACTCATAGGAAAGCTAAGGCCTGGTGAGGTAATACTTTCCTCTCTTTACATCTTTAGTGTTTTATTCCTGTACTTGCCAACAAGCACGACCTTATAGCAGCTATAAACGGTCCTCCATCGATCCTCTCCTGTCTCAGAGCGACGTCACCCATTTGTCAGACACTGGAGACTTATTATTCACGCTCTGCAGAAAAAGAGGTTTTGTTCAGATCGTTTTTAAAAACAAGATTATTTTTAGAGCATGTGCCGTTTTTTTTGCCATACACTCATCTTTTTAACTTGTTACTACCGAACTAATGACATACTCAAAATCCCCTGACCAATCGGAATGAATCAAGGTCCCGAACCCACCAGGCCGTGACCCGGGACCAAGTCGTGGAACAGTTGCTAGCGGGTCTCAATAAGGTTCTTGTGGAATACCTCTGAAGATACGGCGCCGTTTTATTAGATTTGTTTCTGTATTGATGTTTTAATTTTAGAAAACATCATTTCCACACTCGTGGCAGGTTCAGCTTTTTATTGTTCTGATAATTTTGTAAATGATTTGTTTAATTCTGGCGAATATTTCGCAATATTTTCCAAAATGAACCTTCTCAATACTGGAAAGTTGGAGACCTCAGCACTAGGGCACTTCATCTCCAGAAAGCTGAGATCTGATGTTTTGCAAATATTCTGATTATTATATGAATAGGGATCGACGTGTCTGATTCAGTCTGATAGCTCTAGTAAGCAGTGGGCTATTATATGGAAAGTTTTACACTTATTAACACCTGTTGCTTACACCGGCCCATGCAGTGATACTACGCGTGTGTGTGTGTGTGTGTGTGGGCTAACAGCTGTGAGCTGACCGTCAGTTCTCAGAATGTCGAAAGCCTCATAAATTCTCCGTGTCACTGAAAAGGCGACGATGGATTCAGCAAAGTAGGGAACACACGTGGATTAAAGGAATTTGCTCATTAACACACCAACACAAGTGTAACTAATTGGTACATTCACCAGAAAACATGTGGCAGAGAAGAAAATGTGCTGCGTGGCTCCACGTACTTGTAGGAAATGTTCAGCCGCCAACTAAAAAAAGTCATAATGCCACGTGTGATTTGAATTAATTAATTAATTTTAATTTTGCTATTGGAAAATCCAAAGCAGACAAACTTGAAAGCTCCATTTGTAAATCGACCCGAGATGATGTTCAAAACCAACCAAGGAATTTTTAGTCACCCGATGCAATCACGTGACCCGTTCTTTCGCTGCCGTACTGCAGTTGATTATTGCGCCAGTTATTACGTTTGACGCGATTCGAGAACGTTTACCCTGCACTTTTTATTTTTTTTATCCAAGAGCATGAACACGCATTTGCATTCGAATCAATGATGAGAACCGAAACATGAAGATACCTACATGAACATGAGACTGGGGGACATGAATGCCAGATTGAAATGACGCGGAAATGTGAATGAAATATTGGGGTTTTTATGATTGAGTATGTAAGGACAAGCAATTTCGGAAACGATTTGAAAATGCAGACTGAACGTCTTTAAAATGTAAACAGTTTTATATAAGATTTTTTTCTATAATAAAAGAGAAATAGATCCGCTAGGTTTTGTAGTTTACTTGTTAAGATTTGCGGTTGTTTTAGTTACGTCAGGTTCTGATGTAGGGTGAAGAGGCCTGGGGTTCATTCAGCATAAAGGTGTTTATTTTTTGCTTTTAAAGTGATTTCTATTAGTTATTGTATATATTTTTTCATGAAATGTTACATTCAATACTCCATACAATACATAAACCTACATCGCCTCAACATATTGAAGGAAAAAATAGTGAAAATTTTTTATAATTATTCTTTTTTTTACTGCCGATATGAGAGGGAACATTGTGGAAACTTATGCTGCTTTTTGTTTTTGTTACAAGCACAATGTATGACAAATGGGAGCTTCCTCTCTCCTTATCTGATACTTTTATCTGTAGGGTCCAGCCCTCTGTGTGATAAACCAGCATGCTAGTATCACAATCTTCACAATGTCATACTGTTTTGGTGTTTTTTATATATATATATATATTATATATGGGCTGACAATCGATTAAAATTTTGAATCACAACTTAATCTAACCACATTTCTCTCTGTTCTAAATGTACCTTAAATTAACACTTTTCAAAATGTTATTACTCTAATCAACATGGACAAAATATTTAAGCTTTATGCAAATGTATTGTTGTTTATTTATTTATTGTTTATTATTAGTGAAACCAAACTCAACATAAAGCATGAAGACAAAATATTCGTTAATGTTTTAAAGTAATTATGGTGCTATAAATGACAAATCATCAGGACACCAAAATGAACTTTTGCTATGTTTCCACACGGACGGTTTTAATTGCCGGATGTGCGCATCATGGCGGATTTTAGTGCTTGATGTTTGTGACTTGGCGCATCAGTAATACAAATGTTTAGTGATGAAATTTTTTATTTTTTTTATATCTGAGTAAAGAAAGGATGTCGTGAATAAATGTGTGTTGCCTTGAAGGTTTTAATTTCGCCTATTTATTTATTTATTTATTTATTTATTTATTTATTTATTTATTTATTTATTTTTTTTATGAAAATGTGCGTTGGATTAATCAAAGCTAGTGTGTGTGTGTGTGTGTGTGTGTGTGTGTGTGTATGTGTGTGTGTGTGTGTGTGTGTGTGTGTGTATATATATAAAATTAAATAGTTAATATTTGTTATACAGTGGAACCCGGTTATGTCGATGTCCTAGGGGGTTGTCAAAAAGCATCGAGGTAACCGATGATCGAAATAAACGAAAATCAAAATGGCGGCAATATATTAACGTGCTTGAAATTTCTTTATGTACATGATGTGCGTTAATAAATGAGAATGTGCATGCACGTGTTTTTGAAGGGGTTTTTTACACAACAGCGTTGCCGCGATTTGTTAGATGAAGGCATGCTATAAAAATACATACAGTACATGTTTATCTGTCAGGAATCCACCTGCCACGCCCCCTTCGGCCACCTTCAGCGTGTCAGGTGCTTTCTCGGCCGCTTTCTCTGAAGCTCCCGGCTTCAATCGCGCACATTTGGTGCTCGTTTATCATCATCACCAGCTCCTATTTAAACTTCCACACTCTCACTGTCCGTTATTGTTGGTATATGTTGGTTCACGGCGGTCGTTGTTATCGCTCATGTGTATCCCGGTACGTGTCTTCCCACCGGCACTCTCTCAACGGCTGCGCTTTTCTTCCCAAAGCGCACCGCGGATTCCCCCCCCCCCCCCGATCCTGCCGGTGTTCATTCTATGATTTTGCTCATCACACGTTCCGCGCCGCCAAGCGCGGCTTTCGCCTCCCGTTCATCGCATAACATTTAACAACAAAAGGCATATGTGCAGTAACTAACAGCAGAGATTCACCAGTATACAATACAACACCTGTAGCAGCTGTAAGACTTGATTTTTCCGCCACTTTCGCGAGTTCTTCTGCGGCTGCACCGGGATAACCGACGTAAAATGGCAAATTTTCCCCCCCTTGTGCTCGAGATATTAGGGTTCGGCGACATAACCGATAAAAAATGCTTAGACAAAGCGAGAATTTGGCGGTCCCACTTCAAAAACGTCGACTTAATAGGGTTGTCGAGGTAACCGAGGGCGAGATAAGCGGATTCCACTGTACATGATTTTTATTTTTTTTTTTTTTCATTTAATTTTTTTTTAAAGATATGTTTTACTTAACTGTTCTAATTATTTCAGCATACTTTAACACGTCTGCTTTTAATTTATTTATTTATATATGAATGTATTCCATGATGCTGTGAAAAAAGAGCTAGGAGCTTTTTAAGATTACAGCAAGTTGAATTAACCTTATAAACTTCTTCCACAATGTAAGGTTATTATTAATCAATCACTTAATTGTTTGAATAATAGTAATAATAATGTTATGTAATCACTTCAAAATGTATTACTGTTGAAGGGAAATCGGTAGCTCAGTTGTTCGAAAGGTCGAAAGGCTGTCTTGCTTCATGCTGAAGTACACTATCAACTCCTTAGTCTTGTTAACGTTCAGGAGAAGATTGTTTTCCTGGCACCATCTCCTGTAGGTAGGCCGTCTCATCGTTGTTAGAGATCAAGCCCACCACAACAACTTGATGGTGGAGTTCGAAATGGCCACAGTTTTGTGTGTACAGTGAGTACAGCAGGGGGCTCAGAACACAACCCTGAGGAGCTGCAGTGCTGAGGGTGAGGGTGGATGAGGTGTTTGCCCACCCATACGGCTTGTGGTCTGTCAGTCAGCAAGTTGAAAATCTATTGACACAGGACCTCCAACTTAAAGGTGACCATGGAGGGAATTATGGCGTTAAACGATGTAGTCCACAAACAGCATTTTTGCATAATTCACTTTTCTGCAGTCCAGGTGGCTCTTCGTTGTGTGGAGACGATGAGCAATGGTGTCCTCAGTAGAGCGGTTCTGGTGGTACATGAACTGTAGTGGATTCAGTCTGTCCAGTAGTAAAGCTGTGATGAAGTCAGTCTTTAAAGCAATGAACTCCTTGACCAGACTTTCAAAGGAATTTTATTTTAATAAATGCAAATATTAAAATATAAATAACTGTTTCTGAGCAGTCTTCAGTCACTTGTTGGACAGTTAATCCTGTAGCAAAGACGGGTTTTTTTTGTTGAGAGGCCGTGTGTTTAGGTTACCAATGTACCACTTTATATAGATTTGCTACCAAGCAAATCTTAGTAGCGTAAAGTGTTCGTCCAAGTCCAAGATTTTCACTATGGATTATTCCGTTTGCATGTAACTAGTCAGATTAGTGTGTTTAGGGTTAAGACCTCTGTGGGATCTTCAGTGTGTGTGTGTATATGTGTGTGTGTGTGTGTATATATGTGTGTGTGTGTGTAATATATATATATTAATAGGGTCTGTCAATCGATTAAAATATTTAATTGCAACTTAATTGCACATTTCTATCTGTTCGAAATGTACTTAAAATGAATACTTTTCAAGTTTTTGCTACTCTAATCAGCATTGACAAATATTGATGCTTATGTTTCCACACGGACAATTTTAATTGCAGTGCACTGTTTTCGATCACATGACCCAAAATTAAAAAAAAAATCTAAAATGAACGAGGAATAAAACCAGAGTGTCAAAGCATGGTCCTTGATAGTCCGATATGCCTATACAGCGTGTTCACTTGTAGGTGGTCATGGGTAGGTCACTTCACGTTTTGGAATTTTCCATTCCGGAAACAAAAATGTCAACATGTTACCCCCTAGAAAAAAATATTGAAATTTGTAATTTCTTGCTCACTGTGGCTGTGGTGGACATACTTCGTGGTATATCCTTATGTCCGGAATGGGCACTAAGCTGCAATTATTTGACCCTGGAGTTTCAGAATTTTGGTTGGAATTCTGGAAGAACTGTGATGTATATATTTTTTTTTAAAGTAGAGGTTGACTGGTTTTGGATTTTATCAATAGCTAGGTTCAGACTTACTTGCTGATAACTGACTAATCAAAATGGATACTGGATAAAAAAACCAAACTTAACACTCCATTTAAAATAGTACTGGACTTTATTACAAAAAAAAAACAAAAACAGTACTAAATCATGAACATGTGCTAAATGAAATATGAATATAATTATTAATAAATATAATTATATAACTAATAAATATAATGTAGCGCTCTCCATAAAGCATACAGTCTCGCATGTAATAATGAACAGCACATGGTCGTCAGTGAATCGCCTCTAGTGGCCACTCTTGTAATGACCGCGGACCCGGAAAAACTATTGCTATGGATTTTTGCAGCAATCAACCAGTCCACAAACTCCTACCTACACCAACATGGAGCACAGGGGGAAGAATGGAGTGCTGGGAAATATAATTGCACCCTACAGAAAACACCTGGAACATACACAAACAACTCGGCGCATAAAGAAGACTTGTGCCGTTCTCTTTCGGGGGCAAACAAAGCATGTCTGGTGGCAAAATTTGCACCGGGAAGCACCATTCATTTGATGTTTTTAATAGTTTTTTTGCATCTTTGCAACTTTGTGCAGTTTTCTTGCTTCTTAAGCAATTTTTTTTTACGCGACGACACTCGGGGTTGTAACGCGAAAGCTCTCGGTGCGTTTGTTAATCCTGGGTGTCTCCTCTTTCGCCTTTGTTTTCTCAGACGATTAACACGACCGTGGTCTTAGACGGTGTTTTAAGAATGCGTACACACCACCTCCTAGCTAATCGGAGCGCTTTTGGCTGACAGTTTGACTGATTTGAATACAAAAAACCCCGCCGTGTTTGTTTCTTCTTTCCTGCGTGGCGTGTGTGTGGAACGGAGTGATCCTTCTGTTTCGTTTGGGTGTAGCTCTTCTCGTTTTTGGCAGCTCTAACCGAAAGCGCCTCGCGAGTTCGTCCGTATCTCGCGTAGCGACGTTACACCCCGCATGGCTTGCTCGCGCACAGGGGGCTTATCAACGGACACATCCACACCGAAGTGATAAATGACCTCTGACACTCCCAGGGGTGGGTGTCGTTCACACTGTCTAAAACACACACACACACACAGGTTTTTTTTTCACTAATGTAAAGACAAAACTGGTTTTGTAGTACGTGTTTCTTAAGGGGGAAAATGTCCAAAAAAAACTTCAGAGGCCATGATCGCTTCAGGCGAGTGTTTCCTGGCTCGCGCTACCTAACCACAGAGCATTTTCACAAGCCTGTCGAAACAATAGCGAGCAACTTGTCAGTTTTTCAAACTGGTGTCAGCCTCGTTAGCGAGGAAACCTTCCCCGTGTGTCGAAATCAGTCAACATTCCTGTTGAGGTAGCCATGCCTTTTTTTTTTATTATTAATTCATTTATTTTTATTTCCCCCAAAAAGCACCTGGTTAGTTGTCATCCATACAGTATCAGGGATTGTCAGTGTTGGGCTTCAAATAACACTGAATACCACAGGGGCCTCTCTTCATTGTAATGAGGGCTCTGTTAAGAGCGTGTTTTTGTGCACACCGGACTGTTAAAAGCCCTGTGTGTGGAGTAGGTCGGAGTTAATGTTTGAACGGCGTGGAGGTTTGACCTTGTGCTGCAGGTGCATAGACGGCCCTTTTTTTTTTTTTTTTCTTTCTTTCTTTTTTTTTTTTTATCTCCCAGCGGCCACGTGTTGATAATTGGGAACAACACATGGCGTTATTGCGGAGGGAGTGTGCAGTGTTTGGTGTCTGTACGCTCACTGTGGTGGTGTGTGTGGGGTCTTTTTATGTAGAAATGCTGGATATGTTTGTTCATTTGTTTTCCGGGGCATTGATTCGGTCCGAGTTGCGACCTGTGTCACTCGGGTAGTTTGTAGGTGAAAGGTTGATCTTTGGCCTTGTATCTGTAGATGTTGTTTAGTAAGATGTGTAGGAATGTGGGGGTCCATGATCTAATCCTGGAATATTCCAGATAACAGCTGCTGTGCCAGTTCTGATCTCTGCATAAAGCGTGGAATGTTCTGCAGATATCTGTTTAGTGCTTCAGATATGCGTATCTATCTCTAAAACCTGATGTGTGGGCGTGGCCTTTCTTTCTTTACCTTTTGCTCTTTTTCCCTTTTTTCTTTTTCTGCTGTTTTTACTTTAATTCATCCTCGCTTCTGTTCTTTCTTTTGCTTTCTTTTTTCATTTCATTTGCGCTTGCTCTTCTTTTTTTTAGCCTGTTCTTTTTTTTTTTTTCTTAAATTTTCATTAATCTCTTCATTCTTTCCTTCTTTCTTTTTTTTGCTCATTCTTTTGCTTGTTCTCTACTTTCTTTTGCTTTTTCTCTTTTATTCCTTTCGCTCTTTTTTTATTGTTTTTCTTTTTTTTGCAGTTTCTCTTTTTTCTTTTTCTTTTTTCATTCTTTTTGCTTTCTTTTTTTTGCACTTGCTCTTTTTTGCTCGTTTTTTTTTTTTCTTAAACGGTGATTCATTTCTTCATTCTTTTCTTCTTTCTTTTTCTTTCTTTTTTTTGCTCATTCTTTTGCTAATTCTCTCTCCTTTCTTTTGCTATCTCTATTTTTGCTCTTTTTTCATTCTTTATTTCTTGTTTTTATTTTGCTGTTTTTCTTTCCTTCTTTCTCCCTCTCTACCTTCTTTTTTTTTTCATTTCCATCTTTCATTTGTCCCCTCCCCTTTTTTAAATTAATCTGTTATTTCCTCTATTAATTCAGAAAATAAAATGTGAACAGTGGTATTCTTCATGTGGGTCCAAATTCACAAACTGGTTCCAGTTATTAGTGTAATTTAGACCCAGGACCAAGACCAGGTACTGAGGAGGACTAAATGAACTTCTTAAACGCATTGTTTAATTTCTTAGTAATGTTTGTAGTATTGTAATAACTTGCTTTAGAACAAAAACACACAGGAAGTATTTATCTGTTGTTCATTAAGAAAATTTTATCGCCGTTTCTTCATTTAAATGTACAAATGTTCATTTGTCACCTGCCACATTAACTTTTTACAATTTAAATTCAGAAATGTCCTTTGCATTTTAAATTTTTTATACTGTACTACTTACATTGGATTTCAATAAAACTTGACAAAGTCAGACTGAAACTGCTGAGTAAGCTGAGTTAGATTGAGCACATGAATGTTATTAACATGAAGATTCAGAATTTTGTAAAGCAGTTAAATGTTTATATGACGTTTTCTCTAAACTGCGTTGATCTGGCATAACCTGCATACCCGTCAGATGAGCCATCAGGGTGGGGCTACGGCACGTTAAAGCCTGATTTACGCTTCAATCCGTACACAATTCTAATGCTTCCAGAGTGTGGGAAAGACACTTTGGAATAAACCTCCGATCACTGGTGCTACTCATGCAGTTCTCAGTAAGTTACTCTATCGAGAACATCATCCGTATCCCAATGCTGATATTAAGTGTCCTATAGGAAGCCCATGTGGAACCAATGAATGTCGAACACATGATTTCAGTGCACCAGGATACTTATACCTGGGCAAAAATTACTGCCATTCTTTTGCTACAGCATGCAAAAAAAAAAAAAAAAAACACTTCCGTTACCGTTAAATTTCCCTTTATATGGAAGTCCCAGAAATCTGCGTTTGATATAAACATTGATGAATCAAAAGTCCCGATTTGTATTTGAATCACACTTTCTGTAACAGAAGCAGAACCCTATACAAACATAATTCATTTAGTTTAGATTTTAGATCAACCAATGTCACACAGCAGCTCAGTGCCAATCCGCTCAGTAATCAATGATGGCTACAATGAGCCCAGTAACACAAAAGAAGACTTGTGCATATCTCAGGTGTGGAACTACAGATTTGTGTTATTCGTCTTGTGTAAGTCAAATCCATAATGACATTTAAACCAGACATGAACCAGATCCTGTTTTTAGCACTTCTTAAAGGTCCTCAATAAACAGCATTCTTTGTCCTGACATTAAACTATTGCGGTCTAAACGCTCTGAAACATAGTGATCCCACTGTTCTAATTTTACTGCTATTGTAATGAGTGAACTAGGAGAAAGTTCACGTGTGATCTATTAAGCATTTTACAGGCTTTAAAAACGTATGAAACATGAAACAGGTCGATATGTTTAGTAAGCTGAAGTAAGTGTGTACAGTGTGATTTGGAATAATGTGAACTGAATTCACTACAGCGTTTGAAGTTTACTAAAAATTTTGCATTACTAAATCATTAAGTCACTAATACAACGGCGTATTAGGGCCACTATGGGATTTAAAAAAAAGTTTTTTTTTAAAACTGAGGCGGAGGGGCAGGGAACTTTTGAGAAAAAAAAAAAAAAAAAAAATTGTAACTTTATAACTTGATATTTTATTTTAATTTTTTTAGAAATAAATGAAAACTTTTAAGTTTAAAATGTGGAATTATTAATAAAACAGAAGAGTACAATAAAGAAAGGAAATAAAATTGGAGGGTTCTATCAAGGAAGAAAACCGCATATAATTAGACGGTGTATTACAGCCAATCTCGAAATTGAAAAAATTAATGGAAGAGGATGGACAGGGAATTTCTGAGTTTAAAACTTAAAATGTTCAAGTTGTAAGTCAAAATTTCCAAGTTTAAATTCAGAATAAGAAAACAACACATTTATAAAAAATATTTAACTCGGAAATTTCCAGTATGATGATCTGGTGATTCTGGGCTAAAATAAGTATTTCCTTCTTTCAATTTGAATAAAATTTGTAATTATATTAGTTTAATATTCTGTGTTTTGATCTTCGAGTTTAAACTCAGAAATTCCCTGCCCCTCCCCTTCCAGTTTTTTAATCATCTCATACTGGCCCTAATACGGCAGCATACACTAAAGTTTACATTTTTAAAACAAGAAATAAAATGCTTGCTTAGTTAAATATTCTGTAACATTTTATGCAAATAAAATATATAAAAATGAAATAAATGATTAAGTTTAATTAAATTGAGTAATCGGTTAAATTGGCGCAAATTAAATGGAATAAAAATTAAATTAAAATTTCATAAGTAGAAAAATGTAATAGTTTACACTTGTTAGACCCCATTTGGGGGGTGTGTGTGTGTGTGTGTGTGTGTGTGTGTGTGTGTGTGTGTGTGTGTGTGTGTTTTACATGTAATATTGAACTTTCTAATGAAAACTATGTTCTACTTAACTGTTCTACATATTTCAGCATACTTTAATGAATGTCTTCATTCCCTCCATCCTTCACTCATTCACTGATCTGTGGAAGTCAGTATTTCCCCCCTTTATGACAAATTGTTGAAGCTGGACATACAACTCAAAAAGAATACATATCGTAAAAACGGTAGTGACACCGATTTCACGCGAACCAAAACCTGAGTTTTAGCGCGCTAACTCAAGTTTCTTTTTTATATCCCTGGTACGAGTTTGGTAGGAATATGTGTACGTTACTCTTTTCAAATTATGTTGCCAATTCGGGTTTGCACATAGACGGTTTAGACTAAAAAATAATCAGTTCTTACTGTAGCTTTAGATTTCTGTTCTTGGTATAAAACCCAGTGTGGTCTCCTGTTGAGATCTTTTGTTGCTCACCATGGCTTTAATGAGTGGTAGTTCGCATTAATACCATAGTATCCAAGTCAACAAGATTTTTTTTTTTTTGCAAGGTGCTTCATAACATTGTTGAATTGGATGAGCATGCAGGTAGATATTTATCGTATCTAATCTGTGGTTGAAATAAAAATAAATAGCCTCTTCATTTAGAGACTTGCTGCTGATGGTTGTCGTTGTTCACCTTGTGTGTCTGACTTGAGTTCCCAAACTTGTGTATTAACAGTTCTTTTACATTTATCTTGTTGTTGGCTTTTATTTTTATAAACCAGTAATTTTTTTTTAAGTGGATTGTTTTATACTACATATTCAGTTAACCAACGACATGATTTTGACCATGCTGGTTGCTTATAGAATTAGATTTTTAAATAGAGTAACCATTACCAAACTAACCAGTGAATACTGGATTATTGAAAATATACAGGCCAGCCTTCTATTCAGTGTTAATATTTTAAAAGGTCACAATTGTCAACAGGTCTATAATCATAGCTAATCAAACTATTTCTGCGTTTAAAGCCGCCGTGTTTAAATCGTTCTTTAAAATAACACCTAGTCTTGCTTTTTAACTTATTTGGTACCCGTGTACTTCTAGATTAGTGGTTTGTTTCGAGGTTTTTTAAACTGCTATTGATCCGATTTTGTTTTTTGCAGAATTTGCACATACTGTCGTCGGTCACTCCATTTATCTCTCTTGTTTGTTTTCGACAAAAAAAAAAATAAGGTCATCTCTTGTCCTGTTTGCTTTTTATTCACAGAATCCCAGAACTCTGCCAAAGTGGTACGTGCCAACAAGCCCAGGTCCAGGAAGTCTAGTAAGGTAGGTGGTAAACTGGCGCACTGCTGAGAAGCTTGCAGCAGTTCTTTTCTTGAACGTTTTAATGTATGTGAATGCTTTTTCCTTTATATAAAGTATCTGAATGTGGTTTTTTTTTTTGGTTTTTTTTTTAAGGTGTTTAAATAAAAAAGTGATGGTAGTCTGGTGCAAAAGTAAATTGAGATGTTAAGGGCCAATTTTACATGGTTTTGATTCCATAGTTATTTCAGCTAGACACGATGCAATCCCTGTCAAAATTGTGAAATTATACCCCAAAAGTCAATAGTGTCAGTCAGATTGTAGTTCCCACCCCCAGTGCAATTCCTGCTCCCAAAACAGTCACCAGTCAGACTTTAGTACCCACCCCAGTGCAATTCCTGCTCCCCAAGCCCATCACCAGATTGCAGTACCCACCCACAGAGCAATTCCGGTTTTGCAAACCTGTCACCAATCAGACTGTGGAACCCACTCCTAGTGCAATTCCTGCTTCCCAAGCCCATCAAAGGGTTGTAGTACCCACCCACAGAGCGATTCCTGCCTCTCAAGCCAATCAGAATGTAGTACCCACCCCCAGTGCAATTCCTGCTTCCCAAGCCTATCACCAATCGGACTGTAGTACCCACCCCCAGGGCAATTCCTGCCCCCTAAGCCCATCACTAATCAGACTGTAGTACCCACCCACAGAGCAATTTTTGTTTCCAAAACAGTCACCAACCAGACTGTTGCAATTCCTGCGAACTCCTGCTCCTAAAACCCGATAACAATAAATAATGCAGTCCCCACCCCTTCCAGTGCAGTTCCTGTTCCCCTGTTCATAATCGCACTGTAGTACCCACCAAAGTGCAATTTTTTATGACATTTGGCAGACGCACTTATCCTGAGCGTGAACGGTTAAGGGCCTGGCTCAAGGGCTCAGCAGTGGTGGGATTTAAACCTGTGACCTTCTGATCAAAAGTCCAATGCCTTAACCACTAAGCTACCACCTTCCTGTAGACTGTAGTACCCCCCCCCAGTTGAATTCCTGCTCCACAAATCCGTCACCAATCAGACTGTAGACTCAGTTACTGGCTAAGGTGTAGTTTCCACCCCAGTACAGTTTCTACCTTCTTGCTGCAAATTTTATTTGGAGGCTGCAGCTCTGATTTTAGAAGGAATTGTTGCTCTTTTTGAGTTGTCCTGAACAATCTTTACTGCCAAATGCGATTCTACTTAGTTAAATTCCTCATCTCTAATCCATCAGCACATTAATCTATAGCAGTACAGTTACATGTTCAGACGATACTTACCCGTGAAAATCGAGGTTACTTGTAGTGGTTAAAGTTATATAGACAATGTGTAGGCCAAATGGAATGCAAACCTGATCTTAATGTAAACAATGTTTAGGTTGTGTAATCCCTTGCTGCTTTTTTCTCCGCATATTGATTGTCGTTTTGTGAACACTGATTTGTGGCCTGTCGGTGGGATCTCTATGTTGTGTTGTGTTATGTGTAACATGAATGAAAGGAGGCGTTGGATCTGGATTTGTGGTTAAGATACTTGAGTTGGAAGTCAGCAGCAGCCAATCACATCGCAGTTTACTTTGTGTTTGTGTGTGTGTGTAGGTGTGTTTGGGTTCACTGGCTTCTGTGTGGGTGATTTGTTCTCTTTTTTTTTTTTTTTTTTTTTTTTTTTTTTTTTTTTTTTTTTTTTTTAATAAAACACATGTCAACATAAGAGTTTAATGGTTTTCCCCTGGCATTAGAACTGTTCGGAAATTGTGCCAAAAAAAAAGCAAATGTTTGCCTAATGTGAATGTCTGAAAAACCTGGCTGTATTCTAAATGTGTGTATGATATATGAACGTGTATTGTAAGGTTAATCCAGTAAGTAAATTGAATTTATAGTGATTTCTGAAAAATACAGATAAAGAGACAAATCAAAACATTTGTACTAAAGATATTGTTCTGTCTCTTAATCCCCCCCCCCCCCCCATAATAGATTCACTAGGTCAGAAAAAAATAAAAATATCCTGAATAATGAAAATATGCTAAAATAAATATAAATATAATTATAAATAAGTATATTTGATTTAATAAATAGTAAATATATCGCTCTTCATTCCACTTCCAGTCTCGCGTGTAATAACAAACAGCACGTAGCTTCAGTGACTCTCCTCTAGAGGCCGCTCTCGTAATGACAGCGGACCGGAAGCTGGAAAAACTATCTGTATGGATTTTTGCCGATAATTCCAGCTTTTAACTATTGCTGCCGTCAACCTCTATTAATAAATTTGGAAAAATTTAGTTTGAAAGCCAACGTTTATCAAAAACAGATTTAATATGAGTTAAACATATGCAAAACTTTATTTCCAAAATATGCCTTTGGCATTGGTCAGAGTTCCAAATGTGGGGGCGGGCTGTAGTTTGGGGACCCCTGCACTAGGTATTTGATTAGTGTTTATCTGCTAAGCATATAAGTAATTTACAAAACTTAATTTCGTTGTTCGTTGTCTTTAATACTTTCTGCTCCATCGCTGCAAAGCCATACTTAAATATTTGCCACATAGGAAAATACACATTATAGAATTCTGGTAAATCTCTTTTGTATAGCAGTTCTGGGGGACAAAAATATGACCTAGCGTTTTCCTAAGGAAGAACTGCTGATTGTGTGTGAAATAAAAACAAAAAATGCTGCTCGGCAGTGGCATGAGGCGAGACACAAGTTCCAGGGCAGTAGTTCGTAGAGTGACAAAAATGTCTGCTGTTGACAACCTGCACAGAAAGGAAGCAGTGGAAATCGTAAACCTGCCAAACACCAAAATCTTTTAGGAAAGTTTTTGTGCCATATTGTATTTCAAGCTAATATGCATAATATGCAAATGCAATAACAACATGTAAACTTCTGATGATTTCTTAAATCTCGGGTAGGATTCGGCCTTCAGTTGCATTTAATCAGACACTTTCCATTCTGTCCTTTAGATAATTATAACGAAGTCTGTTACACCGATGCACTGGATATACAGAGAACAGAAATTTTTACGTTCATTCTTATTTGACTTGTTCGGTTTAGCAAAATATTTTTTTTTCCCTCACATGCATCTGGGGATTATAACCGTTTAATAGACCACTTAGAGATCTTTAGCACTGCTATAAGGGCTCTATTATAATGATGCATTCATGTCCTGATTTTATATAAAAAATGTATTGATGCTGCTGTACTTGCTGTTTTGTTCAGTGTCGTTATTTTCCTTTCTTCTTCTTCTTCTTCTTCTTCGTTTCCTGATTTTGTGGCTCTTCTCCCTCACACAGTCGAGTGATTTCAGTGACATCACCAACTGGCCCACCCCTGGAGAAATCGCTAATAAAGAGGTGAGGGGGTAAAAGGTTTTAAAATCAATTTTTCTTTGGAACACAATGTTGCATGTTTTTTGTATCTTCTAATATAGTGTTACATTAGATACGTTTGCAAATGTTACACCATTTTAGGTATTGCATTGCATATTTTGGCATAATAAAATCGTTTTTTTTCTGCTTCGGACATGTTTGACGTATTTCAGCATCATTTTAATTATTACAATGAGAAATTGACGCTCTTATTCCAATTTAGTTTAGTAATTATTTTCCAATTTAGAGAATTTTTTTCTTTAATGTTAGAGAAAATAAAATGACTCCATAGAAATCGTTGTTGGTTTTTAAACGACTGCTTTAAACGGAAAGATTGCATTTTATTTTAATTACACAAGAACAATTACTACATAGGAAACGGTCGCTTTTTTTAATAACACTATCGGACGCTTTAAAGCTGTTTTTTTTTTTTTTTTTTTTTTTTTTTATTCTACCCATATCTATGGTGACGCTGTTTGATAATTTGACAAGAAAAGTTTATTTCCTCAGGCAATCTGCCCCATGAACTCTTAAACTCCCCATTGTGCAATAAAATAAAACATATGTGCAATACCACTTTTACTAATCTAAATCTGTACTTTAATGTGCAATGATACTCCATTTTCTTTATTTAAAAAATGTGCAATAGCTTTTATACTTCTTTTTTTTTTTTCCTCCCGTTTTAAAAATGTGCAACTGGAAGCTTCTATCAACAAAACCAATTTCTTGTAAGTGCAAACATACTTGGCAATAAAGCTTATTCTGGTTCTGATACTGAATGTTAGCCTGAAACTGTAGCCTCCAGGATAAAGCGTTTGATTGATTGCCATTAGAAATACATTGATGCATCAGAGCAGCGTCTGAACAACTTATGGATTTGCTCTGGAATCCTACTGGCTGTGACTTGTTCAAATAATGATGGCATTTGTTTTACATTTATAGAGTGCTTTTTTTTTTTTTTTTTAATAAAACCATGCTCACATTCGGTCAAATACACAAGTACAGTGCCCTCCAGAAATGTAATGAAACTGAGCAAAGATTAATAGCTAAAATATACACTTTATTGACAAATGTATTGGGGCACATGGCTTTTCCAGTCACACGTGGTTCTTCCTACAAAGTTGGAGTTTCACATATCTTTGGATGTGCTATCAAACCTTTTCTAGCATTGCAATGCCCCTGTGCACAAAGCCAGCTCCATGAACGCATGATCTGCTTAGCTTGGGTTGAATTGGAAGATCTGTCATCAACTCGATTTAACACATTTGGGATGAATGTGAACCCTGACTGGACCTCAGACCTCCTCACCATCCTTACATCAATACATGACTTTACTACAAACCCTTGTGGTTGAATGAGCACAAATCTCCACAAGCACACTCCAAAATCTTCCCTTTCCCAAAAGAGTGGAGGTTATTGTAATGGCAGATGTGGGACCAGATGTGGAATGGGATGTCCAGAAAGCATATAAGAATCTCATGTGTCCACAAACTGTTGTCCATATTGTGTATATATGTGGTGCTTTAAGATTAAGCCGACTTATTCTTTCATTTTAATTCATAATACATGTTAATTATATATAAATGTATTAATAAATATTATATTTTATATATTCTTCTTCTTCTTCTTTCGGCTTCTCCCATTAGAGGTCACCACAGCGGATCATCCGTCTTCATACTGTCCTCTACATCTGCCTCTTTCAACCCAACCTGCATGTCCCTCACCACATCCATAAACCTCCTCCTTGCTCTTCCCCTTTTCCTCCTCCCTGGTAGCTCCATCCTCAGCGTCTCCTACCGATATACACCATGTCCCTCCTCTGCACATGTCCAAACCATCTCAATCTCACCTCCCTCACCTTGTCTCTAAAACGTCCTACATGCGCTGTCCCTCTAATAAACTCATTTCTAATCCTGTCCATCGTCGTCACTCCCAATGAACATCTCAACATCTTCAGCTCTGCTACCTCCAGCTCCACCTCCTGTCTTTTACTCACTGCCACTGTCTCTAAACCATACAACATCTCAGGTCTCACCACAGTCCTATAAACTTTCCCTTTCACTCTCACAGATACTCTTTTATCACAAATCACTCCTGCTATCACTCTTCTCCACCCTGCCTGCACTCTTTTCTTCACTTCTCTAACACACTCTCCATTATATATTATATCTAATATTTAAATATTCATACAAAATCTCATTTTAATTCATAATTCATAATTATATTAATTTATTTATTAAATATAGTAATTATATATTAAACGTGTGTGTATATATTACAATATCTAATAAAAGAATATAGTGCGTGTGTGTATATATACATATATTAGGGCTGCAACATCAAATCGATAAAATCTATAATAATCGCCATTGAAATTCGTTGCGTCGTTATTGATTGGTTCGGCTGCTCAAGTTACATGTTAGCGTGAGGGTAAGATTACACAGCCGCTTGTGAAGTGGCGGAGTGTACAGGGTCAACCGGCAGCAGGATCTAGTGCGCGTCCCAGGTCACTGATGAAGACGTAACATCAGCACAGTAGGCAAAGATATCGCTAGATTTAATTAAAACTGTGCGAACAAACGCTAAATCTAAAGGCAGCAAAAAACCGCATCAGTAAACGATCACATTTTAAGTCACTGTTGTGGTTTTCAGCAAATGCTTACACGTTTGTACACCAATGCATATTTGTACTTTTTTATTTTCTTTAATCAAGAGTGTCATTTTGCTAAGTTTTTATGTTCCATTCTCTTTTTATAGCATCTGTCTACTACAACAGTAACTTATCTTTTTCAGGCGTGCTTTACTGCGGCTTGACCACGTTCAAATGCTTGTTTTCCATGTTCGTATATTAAATCTTTGCATATATCATTTAAATATTATACAAAATTAAATTATTAGATTCTAGATGCTTATATTTTCACAATTGAACAAAATGTGTATATTTGTAAGCATGGTTGTCAACTTGCCATCTGCAATTATCAATAAAAACAATGCAAATGTTGATTTTACACAATTAAAAAATTTTTTTATTGAAATTATTGATTTATTTTTTTTTTACAGAAAGAAAAAAACCCAGCATGAGTAAATTTATTCAATGAGAAATCCCTCATGCACTCCTCATCAAGCAGCCGCTATAAGCTTAAAAATGTCTAAATTAAAAAGAGCTAAACTCGATATCTTCCAATTTTTTTTACACTTTTATAAATAAATACTCTGAATTAGGGTTATATATAGGTATAATAAGCAAAACATCTTATTGAAAAAAGAATGTAATCCGATTAATCGGGGGAAAAAAGTCGTCCGATTAATCGAATATCAAAATAATCATTAGTTGCAGCCCATATATATATATATATTCATATTCACTCAGAAGGATTCAAAGTCCCAAGGCTGAGATGGTCATTTGCAGAATACTGATTTTGAGTGTTTTTCTTTATTTCTTTGTCAATTTTGAAGCAAATAATCTTGTTGGGCTTTATGGCCAACTGAACCTCCTGGCAGAGGCAACCAGAACATGTTGATGGTTCGTATGATATCTGACCACAGAACATAATGCCAACTGTAGTTCTAAAAACATTCAGTGATCATGCTATAAAAAAAAACTTACAGCCAGTATGCACCTGTTTATTAGTGAAAGTTGTTGATCAAATGCAGAATAGCAATAAATTTGCATTTATTTAAATTCTAAAAATTTCATATTATAATATTTTACTCACATAATGACTGACTCTCATTCTTTATTGGTTGTCAGTAATTTTCTTGCATATTGTAGTGTGTGTTATGGCACATTTTCAATAAAATACAATTTTTTTAACAGAAACAAAAATGTAAAAGAGACTTTTTTTTTTTTTTCCCTTTTTGTATTTGTCTTTTATTCAGTTATTCATTAAAGGCATTCGTGAACAGGCCCCAGAAACAACCCAATAACAGGAACTTTTGATTCTAAATCGATGAAGACAAGTTTTCAAGCTGTTGACTGAATGAACGCTGATCTGTGCAAGACGATTTCAGATTTCAGGTCGGATTGTACTGACGTTAATGCTATCGATTATTCCGTAATTGATTGTTTCCGTCCATCATTCTATTTCTCCAGCAGCAGCTGAATGCACTGAATACGCAGGTTCAGAAAGTTCCAGCCGGGCGGAGAGAGAGAAGAAGGGAGCGTGGAGGAGAGAAGAGAGAGAAGGAGAGCGGCAGTGACGGGAGCGACAGTAAAGAGAACAGGGAGGCACAGCAGGAGACTTATCTAACCACCGAGCTGGAGAAGGAGACGGGCAAAGACACTCACAGCAGCGTCCCTCGCAGGAGAGGTGAGACTCGAACATACACTTGTACCTGTGCGGTCATGTGATCTATAGAAATGAAACGTGGATATATTTTAGAGTAGTGAATGTGCAGCTTGTACAGCAATACAGATTTACTGTCCTCTCAAAATAACAACGTACAGCCATTATTGTCTAAATAACTGGCAACAAAAGTAAGTACACCCTAAGTGAACATGTCAAGACTGTGTCCAAAGTGTGATATTTTGTCTGAGCACATTGTTATCCAGCACTGCGTTAATCCTCCTGGGTATGGAATTCATCAGAGCTGCACAGGTTGTTGCTGGGATCCTCTTCCATCCCTCCATAATGACATCACGGAGGTGCTGGATGTTAGACACCTTCAGCTTCCTCAGCAAGGCAGTTGTCATCTTGGCGGTGTGTTTGGGGTCATTATTATGTTGGAAAACTGTATTTATATATATTAGGGGTGTAACGGACACGCCTCGGTCTCCGTAATGTTGTGACACGTCATATTCACGTAGGAGCAGCAGTGCCGAGAGAACGCGCTCGAGAAACGGTTTAGCGAGGAGAAATCGATCTACGTATAAAATATCGGTCACAAATTATCGGTCACCTTCGAAATAATAAAAGTATAGCACATCTACTAATAATTACATTATTATAATATTATAATTAAGGAAATAAAAAACACATCGCAAAACAAATGCAAGTTTTTTTTAATCGACGCATTGCGGCGTTAACATTTATTTACAAAAATTGTGTATCTGTTTTGGGATGCGTTGTTTTTAGCATATTTGCATAGATAAAAAAAAACCTTTTACATATAATTATTCATGCAAATCAGTGAATCATATATATGTTGTGTCGGTGTATTATTTGACACTGTCAAGAGCATACCGTATTTTTACGGACTATAAGCCGCTACATTTTTCCCACGTTTTGAACCCCGCGGCTTAAACAACGAAGCGGCTAAGATATGAATTTTTCCTGGGGTTTTCCCGGTTTCACAAACTTCAAGCCAAAAAACTGAACCCCATAACATTAGACCAATGAAATTTCTGAACGGAAACGAAAAAAACGCACCTCACCTGTGTTGCCGTTGCAACAGAAATCTTATATGACAGAGTTGTTTCCAAAACTCATGCTTTTAAATTTTTTTTTGGCAACAGCATTACGGGTTAGTCAAAGAAACTTAGAAATGAGCATCAGAAAATAATAAGGACATAATCCTCGGTCTTACACACATGCAGTAATAGCGGAAAAATGCAGTGGCATGCTATTCCCAAAATACTGCTATGCTCCTAAAGGAAGCACAACATATTTCACCCGTTACACCGTGTGTAACGTGTCTTTCGTTAAAGCCTGTGTAAAGTACATTAGTGTAGACAGGTGCGGCTTATTTATGTTAAAAATTAAAATATTTGTGCGGCTTATACATGGGTGCGCTTTATAGTCCGGAGATTACGGTAATTCTTTGTATAACAGTAGTTTTGGTTGCAACATGCAAGATAAATTGCTGATGTATTAAAAATCTGAGATTTTTACAACAAACACTTGATATAACACTTGCTGTATGGAGTCTTGCTCGTGTACAGTGTTTCGTAGTCACACAGATACTCTCCAGGACCGCAGATTTAAAAATGGCCCTTGAGCAAAACCCTCAACTGCTTAATAGTAAGTCTCACTAGATAAAAGCGTCTGCCAAAGGCCATAAATGTAAATGTAGTATGCAGGCAGTAAACATAAATGAAGTGAAAGTGCGAGTTATTTTGGGACTCGGAAATGTTTGGTGGTTTTCGAGGCCTTTCTGAAGAGTTTGGTGTTTTTTTTTTTTTTATTTGTTTTTTTTTTTAAAGCCTCACTTTTTTTTTTTTTTTTTTTTTCTTCTATAATATATTTTGTGTGAATATTAACACCAGTGCTCTTACCTATTAAATATATATACTCATACATACATATATACACACACCTCATGTGCACCCCTCACATTTCAGAAACCATTTTATTATATGTTCTCAAGGGACAATACTATTGAAATGAAACTTGGATATATTTTAGTCAATGTGCAGCCTGTATACGGTACAGATTTACAGCCGTTATTGTCTAAATAACTGGCAACAAAAGTAAGTACACAATAAGTGAAAATGTCAAAACTGTGTCCAAAGTGTAATATTTTGTGAGCACATTGTTATCCAGCACTGCCTTAATCCTCCTGGGTATGGAATTCATCAGAGCTGCACAGGTTGTTGCTGGGATCCTCTTCCACTCCTCCATAACGACATCACGGAGCTGCTGGAAGTTAGACACATGGCACTGCTTCACCTTCTGCTTGACGATGCACCACAGGTGCTCAATAGGGTTCAGGTTCCTATTAGCAGCGTTTCTCATGCATCCCCAGACCATGATGCTACCACCACCATGCACCATCTAAGCCAAACAAGTTCCATCTTAGATTTAACAGACAACAGGACATGGTTCCTGTAATGACTTCTGTATGACCCTGAACACTGTACTGTAACAGTTTAAGGGTGATGCTGATCTTCTTATAGCCAAGGCCGTATCTGTGGAGAGCAACAATTCTAATTCTCAAATCTTCAGACAGTCTGTACTATGAGGTGCATGTTAAACATCCAGTGGTCAGTATGAGAGAATTGGACTCAAAGCACCACATTTTAACTGCTTCAATACAAATTACACAAATTTATATGGTTTTGTCAAGCAGACAAAAACATGAACATGATGAATAGGACGTTTGCGAAGTACGACGGACAGCTGTTTTCACTGAGGATGTACTTACTTTTGTTTCCAGTTATTTAGACAATATTGGCTGTACAAGTTATTTTCAGAGGACAGTAAATCAGTACTGATATACAAGCTGCACTTTAACTAAAGGGGGGTACTCAGTGTGTGTGTGTGTGTGTGTGTGTGTGTGTGTGTGTGTGTGTGTGTGCGTGCGTGCGTGCGTGCGTGCGTGCGTGCGTGCGTGCGTGCGTGCGTGCGTGCGTGCGTGCGTGCGTGTATATATATATATATATATATGTATGTATGTATGTGTGTGTATATGTGTGTATATATATATATATATAATTTTATCTGTATGTATATATAAACTTACTACACCTTTGGTGAGATCATGGAGCACAGGGGTTTTAAACTATATTTTACTGAGGTACAAAAGTGTGTATACACACACACACACACACACACACACACACACACACACACACACACACACACACACACACACACACACAGAGTTTAAATTTCCCCTAGCCCTGCATTTGACTCTTGATTCTGAAAGCTGCTGTTTATTTCGGAATTAATTTATCAAGTGTGAAGGCATGAAGAGCTTCTGTCTCCATATTTGAGGCTGTGCTGGTGGCCAGAGGGGGATGTGACTGGTATCGTGTTGCATCAGATCTCTGTAGCAGAGTTTTTAGGTTAGGTCATGGTGTTGAGTAAGACGATGACGCTTGTGTGGTCGAAATGTATGATTTTACCAAGAGGATGTTTCACTTTTTTAAATTTTTTTATTTAATGTTCTGATATAATGTGACATTTATTTTTTTATTTGTGATCATTAGTGCTCTTTGCTGAAGAGTTTGTGTGTATTATTGATTTGTGTGTGATGTGTGTGCAGGCTTCAGGAGAGAGTTCAGCGATGACACGTCAAGTGCTCGCAGCGAAGGCGGCAGTGTCCGCGGTGGCCTTCGGGGACGGGGAAAGAGTCGTGGCAGGGGCAGAGGTCGTGGCCGAGGTAACCACATGCCCAGTATAGCAAAGGCTATACACAGAGTCCTTACTACACTGCAGTACAGTAGCTTGGGATTAAATAGGGGCATGTTTGGTCACTTTTGAAGAAAATAAAGTATTTTTACAATCTTTTGTATGAATTTAAATGTTTTTTTTCTAAGGGTTTTGTCCTACTGGCACAAAAATATGCTCCTGTTAATCTGCTGTTATTTTCTTCTTGCAAACACACAGTGCAGTGAGTGAGATAAGCATACAAACACGTGGCAGGGGGGGGGGAAAGGTCCAAAGTCTTGTGTGTACTTCTTGGAACGAATTGAAGCAGGATTAAAGTCATTTTCCCGAGTCGTTTAATGAATATCTAATATTACTAAAACAGACACAAAAAAATTCATCTTTTAACATGAATGCAAAGGGTACAACTAATGAAAGATGAAAATAAATGCTGTTAGTCAAATATAACTGCTCATGTGGCACATTTCTAGTGAAATTTATCTTAAAACAGTAAAATGTTGTATAGTGTAGAGGCGTGAAATGTGTGAACAAGAAAAGCACATCATGTACATTTAGTTTAGTGCAAAGAAATGGTAATAACCATCAAATTTCATCCCATTTTCCCCCTCTTTCCCCCTTCTTTTCTTCAATTCTTTCCTCCCTTTTTTCCTCAATCCTTTTCTTCAATTCTTTCCCCCAATTCTTTACCTCAATTATTTTCCTCAAATTTTTCCCCTTAATCCCCCCCCCCTCTATTCTTCCCTCCAATTTCTTCCCTATATCCTTTCCCTCAATTTTTTTTCCTCAATTATTTCCCCTTTATTCTTCCCTCCAATTTTTTTACTTAAATTATTTCCCTTAATTCTTTCTTCCAATTTTTTCCCTTGAATTCTTTCCCTCTTCTTTCTCTCTTCTTTCCACACTTCTTCTCCCAGGCCGTTTTGACTACTCCCACAATTATCGGGAATCATACATGGATGGTTCCAATGTGCCTACAGAGTTCGGGACCAACATGATGTATTTCTACGATGACGGGAACCGGGTACAGATGTACACCATCGAGGAGAGTCTTCTCAAGGAGTACATCAAGCGGCAGATGTAAGTCTGCTTCCTGCTTTCCTTCACCCCAAAGTGCCATTCAGCTTCCCGCTATCACATTTGAGCCACATGAACAGTGTTTCACATGTACAGTAGTGAGAAGATCATACCAGTGTAGTGACTTGAATCTTTATCATCAAAATGAAAGGAGTGTTTATTTTTTTTGGAGTCATTAAGTTCATTTTGTTCCTTTGATCAGAAATAAAAGGAAATTAATAACCAATAATCAGATCCCTCAACATGTCTACATGCACGAAATTTGACTATTCTAATAATTTACATATATGTACATATACATACATACATACATACATAGACATGCAGAGCATCTATGGGAGTCACAAAAAAAACAAAAAAACGACTCTGACTTGAAGAATCAAGAGATAAATTCTACTCAATTCTGTTTCCTGTAAATAAAAATGACAGAAAATGAATGAATCACTCATTGAGACGACTTTTTCTTCTGAGTCACATTAAAGATTTATTGAATGCGGTAGAGGTGTGGTAAAACATAGTCACCAGTAGGCGGAGCTCTGATTACATTAGGTAGAGGAAAGGCAGCACATGGTTAAGGTCAGGGGTGGGTTGGTGTGTGTGTGTGTGTGTGTGTGTGTGTGTGTGTGTGTGTGGGTGTGTGTGTGTGTGTGTGTGTGTGTGTGTGTGTGTGTGTCCTATATTTAGCATTTCTACCTAAGGTGGAATTGTAAATGATCTGGAGATGAAACCCAGTGTGTGTGTGTGCATGTCTGTGTGTATTCAATCATCTACTTTTGTAATTTAGACTAAGAGTAAGAGACAGGAAATGTGTGCCTAGATACGTGTGTGTGTGTGTAAGCGTGCAATACTATGTAAGGTAATATAGTCAATGGACTGGAAATGAAAAGCCAAGACTTTTCCCAGTACATAATCTGTGTAGATTTGTGTCAGTGTGGGAGAATCTGTGCATGTGTTTTTACTCAAGTAAGTGTGTGTGTGTGTTCTGTAATGTTTTTGAGTAAGCTCAGTCATGCTTGCTGCATTGTCTACTGAACCCCCACAGGGAGGGAGCTTGCACACGCATGCGCGCGCACACACACACACACACACACACACACACACACACACACACAGGTCTGGAATCATCTCTCCCAAGCGCTTACATAATTGTGGTTTAAAGGGAGAGAGCTGCTCCTAAACTGTTTTCAAGTTCACATATGAGGCGAGGGGGGGAGGGTGAGCCATTCGGGAGAACTGAAAGAGAAGGACATGACACAAAAGGAACAAGATGATGTGACTCTCGCAGACCGAGAAACATAAATGTAATCCAGTCTGTCCATCTCTCTCTCCATCTACCTACATGTCTATCTACCTATTTGTTTGTTTTGTTCTGTAATGGATATTACACAGGATGGGATCGATCCGGGTCTATATATCTATCGACCGAACAGTGTTTCTGTCTGTCCATATTTTGTCTGTCTGTCTGTCCTTTCTGTTTTTTCTATCTGTCTGTCTGTCCTTTCTGTTTTTTCTATCTGTCTGTCTGTCCTTTCTGTCTGTCTCTGTCTCTCTTTATCTGTCTATTTATCTGCTTACTTTTCTTTCTGCCTACCTGTGTATTTATCAGTCTGCCTGTGTATTTATTAGTCTGCCTGTTTATTTGTCTATCTGCCTACCTGTCTGTCTGCCTGCCCGTCTATCTTTCTATCTGTGTGTCTGTCTGTGTCCCCACCCGCCGGCCTGTTTACTTCTCGCAACTGTTAATTTACAGTAAATTTCTCATTGTTTAGTTTCATTAATTCAGTATGTAATTGCAGTGTCTGTTTTCACACTTTAATAAGTTTACACCCATAAATAAAACAATGTAATTACACAAGAATGAAAGCGAATGCCCTGAGAGAACTGCTCCATGAGTATTTTCGTGCACATTGTGCGCTGCACAGCTCCGCTACCATGAAGTAATCCAACCTCTTCGAGTGCATGGGTGTGCGACTTGCCTGCTAAAGTTAGCAGAGTAAAAGTAAAGGAATGCTGGGTGGAGATTCTGAAGTTTCTCCCAAAATGCTGCTCATCTTGTCTCTCTCTCTTCCTCTCTCTCTCTCCCACATTACTTTCTTGTTTTTTTTTTCCTTCTATGTCTGCTGTAGTCTTTAGTCTAATAATGGTTCATTAGGAAAATATAAGGCAAAAGTGCAGAATTATTTATTTAAGGCTTTATTCTTTTATTTAAAAAAAAAATCTTAAACAAGCGACTTAAGACTTCTGTTCAGAAGGTTGTGAGTTTAAATCCCAGCAACACCAAGCTGCCACTTCTGGGCTCTTAATTCTCAACTGCTTAGTTGAACAAATGAGATAAATGTAAGTCGCTTTGGATAATGGTGTCTGGCTATTTCATTGCAATCTCTCTCTCTCTCTCTCTCTCTCTCTCTCTCTCTCTCTCTCTCTCTCTCTCTCTCTCTCTCTCTCTCAGCCTCAGAGGCTCCACCCACAGGACAAAGTGTGCTAAATGTTGTGCACTTTTCTGGCCACAAGTTTCAGAATCGTGATGTTTCTGCACTTTCTCTGCATGTGCTGGCTTCCAGAAAATCAACTACTTTTATAAGTTGATGGACTCGTCTTCCGTGCCGTACAGTTTGAGATGCCGTGTGCAAGTTTAGTATCAGTCAGGCAGGTCGGAGTCTGGGCTTAAAGCCTCTGGGACTGGGTGTGAAATAGGCAGGTTTGTACAGGGCTTCTTGTATACTTTTACACAAGCAGATCAAGTGCTATAATGTGGAAGCATTGTTTACAGTATGGGCCGAAGCACTGGTTTTACCCACTATTGATAGAAAATGTATAAATTTGTTGTATTACTAATTATTCTTAAAGTGTTCATTAGTTAGTTTTAGTATGTGGTAGCATTTTTTTTCCTTTACTTTAAATAGGAGACCCAAGCCTGTTTCAGCATGACAAATCCCCCTGTGTCTGTGAAGATCTGCTTTACAAGGGTTGGAGTCGAAGATCTCCTGCTATAGAGTTCCAACCCTATTTAACACCTATGGGATGAACATAAACACTGACTGCATCCCAGGCGTCCTCAACATCTCACCTACATCAGCCCATGACTTTACTAACACACTGTGGCTGAATGAATCTCCACAAATCCCCACAAATGCACTTCAAGATCCAGTGGATCTTCCCAGAAGTGAGGGGTTACCACAAAATGGGGACAGTTTAGAAGTCTTAAACGAATCTTATGGTCTGGTGTCCACAGACTTTTGTCCATATACATACAGTGCATCCGGAAAGTATTCACTGCGCTTTACTTTTCATTCATTTTGTTACGTTACAGCCTTATTCCAAAATGAAGTAAATTCATTCTTTGAAGTACTTTGTTGAATCTCCTTTGGCACCAATTACAGCCTCAAGTCTTTTTGAGTTTGATGCTACAAGCTTGGCACATCTATTTTTGGGCAGCTTCTTTTATCTTTCTTTGTAGAACCTCTCAAGCTCCATCAGGTTGAATGGGGAGCATCGGTGCACAGCCATTTTCAGATCTCTCTCAGAGAAGTTCGAATCCGAGCTCTGGCTGGGCCACTCAAGGACATTCACAGAGTCGTCCCCAAAGCCACTCCTTTGTTATCTTGGCTGTGTGCTTAGGGTCGTTGTCCTTTTGGAAGATGAACATCAAACCAGTCTGAGGTCCAGAGCGCTCTGGAGCAGGTTTTCATCAAGAATGTCTCTGTACATTGCTGCATTCATTTTTTTCCTCAATCCTGACCAGTCACAGTTCCTGCTGCTGAAAAACATCCCCACAGCATGATCCTGCCACCACCATGCTTCACTGTAGGGATGGTATTTGCCAGGTGATGAGTGGTGCCTGGTTTCCTCCAGACATGATGCTTTGCATTTAGGCTAAAGAGTTCAATATTCGTTTTTCATGGTCTGAGAGTTCTCCAGGTGGGCTGTCATGTGCCGTTTACTAAGGAGTAGCTTTTATCTGGATACTTTACCATAAAGGCCTGACTGGTAGAGTGCTGCAGAGATGATTGTTCTTCTGGAAGGTTCTTCTCTTTACACAGAAAAATGCTGGAACTCTTTCAGAGTAACGATCAGGTTTTTGGTTACCTCCCTGTCTAAGGTCCTTCTTCTGCGATCGCTCAGTTTGGCTCGGTGGCGCTGCTTTAGGAAGAGTCCTGGTGCTTTCAATCTTCTTCCATTTACAGATGATTGAGGCCACTGTGCTCATTAGGACTTTAAATGCTGCAGAAATGTTTGTCCCCTTCCCCAGATCTGTGCCTCGACACAATCCTGTCTCTGAGGTCTACAGACAATTCTTTGGAATTCATGGCTTGGTTTGTGCTCTGACATGCACTGTTAACTGTGGGACCTTCTATAGACAGGTGTGTGCCTTTTCAAATCATGTCCAATCATCTGAATTTACCACAAATGGACTCCAATCAAGTTGTAGAAACATTCCAAGGAAGATCAGTGGAAACAGGATGCACCTGATCATTTGGGTGTCATGGCAAAGGCTCATAAACATTTCTTTTGTTGTCTCTATGGGGTTTTGTTTTTGTAGAATTTTAAGGAAAATAATGAATTTAATCCATTTTGGTATAAATCCGTTTCAACAAAATGTGCACAAAAGTGAAGCTCTGTGAAAACCTCCTGGATGCACTGTAGTGTATAACAATAATAATGTAGTGTCTTCGCATTACACTGGGCATTTCCCAACACGCTGCATGATATGAGGTGTGTTTAAATTTTTTTTTCGATTTACTTGCAAATAAATTAATAATTTTGTTCCATTTGTTTTGGTTTATTCAAGCGAGTATTACTTCAGTCTGCACAACCTGGAGCGGGATTTCTTCCTGAGGAGAAAGATGGACACCAAGGGCTTCCTGCCCATCTCTCTCATCGCCGGCTTCCGCCGCATCCAAGCCCTTACCACCGACATCAGTCTTATCAAAGAGGTAACTTTTTTGGCCCTTTTATTGGCTAAGAATAAAGGGTAAAAAAATTTTTTGCTTTTTTTTGGTTTTGAAGGTTGTGTGATATTTGCATATATAATAGTATAAATTATTTATATATATGTATATATGTGTGTATATATATATATATATATATATATATATATATATATATATATATATATATATATATATATATATATGAAGTAGTCACATTGCACATTATTTTTTTTTTGCAAAGAAGAACGAAGAACAAGTTTCTTAAGTTATCCTGATCAAGTCATTTTGAAGGGTCCAGAGATTTTTTTCGGAACTTTGGGTGAACCTTGATGGTGGCACTCAAATGATCTCTTGCTTTCGGCTTTGAATTTGAAGCTTCCTCAGATTCATTTCTCATACAAGTGCAAAAGAGTTTGATTGTATCTTTTCAATCGTGTGTGGGTGTGTTTGTGTGTTTAGGCAGTGAAAAACAGTGATGTCGTGGAGCTGGTCGATGAACAGATTCGGAGAAAGGATGATCCGGAGCACTGGCCGATCCCTGGGCCACCTGCCAACTCCTCACACACGGACTTCAGCCAACTTATTAACTGTCCTGAGTTTATCCCGGGACAAACCTTCACCTCTCTTACTGCAGGTAGTCAGCTCTACTCATGCTCTTCCGCTGGTACTAGTAGGTCCGCTATTTATTTCCGTATACTCGTATAACTAATAAGAATTCTGTAATTATTTGTATCTTTATACTAGAGGTCGACCAATGGTTAATTTCTGATTGCTTGTTTAGATCGTAATTACTAATTAATAATCAACAAATACATTCCTTTTAAAAAGGAAACTGCGGAAAAAACTTGCACAAACTCCATGTAAAATAGTACTGACCTTTATTACAAAAAAAAGTACTGAATCATGAAAATTTACTAAATAAAATAAATATGAATATATTCATTATTATAATAAATATTGAGGAATATAAAAGACGTGCATTCAAAGTAACACCAAATAAATGCTGTTTACATCCATAAAAAAAAAAAAAAAAAAAAAAAAGACACTTCTAATATACAGCATGTGACATCAGGGGTTTGTCTCCAGAGGCCACTCTCGTGCTGTATAATGCAACCCGGAAAACTTATCGCTATGTATATTTGCTGCTTGTTCCAGTATTTAATAATCAGTGACGATTATTCAGTAAAATTGCCGAATCGGTCGAACTTTATTTTTTTACAATAATGCTATTCTACTATTTATCCAAAATTAAAAAACAAACTAAAAAAACAAATAAGAAACTTCAAATATACAGCACGTGATGTCAGGGGTTTGCCTCTAGAGGCCACTCTCATGCTGTATAATGCAACCCGGAAAACCTATCACTATGTATTTTTGCTGATTGTTCCAGCATTTAATAATCGGTGAAAAATAATCAGCAAAACCACTGAATCTGTCAAACTCTATTTTGTACAATTATGCTATTATACTATTCATCATTTTGACAAGCTAATCATTAATATGCTCTAATAATAAACAATATGCCTATTGCTTCAGCTCATTATCTGTAGAGTGGTTTTCTATTTATTCCATTATACAGGGAATAGGAACGTTTTGGAACATTGTATTATTGCTTGGAACCAGCGAAAGCTAGTTTTCTACCCCTTGCAGTTAGTTATATTGGAGCAGTGGAGTGGTTTTGCAACAAGCACTCGCTGTAAAACCTTTTATAAGAATGGTGGTAGTGTGAATGCTGCACAAAGGGAATTTAGGCGTCATTACCAGTTAGGACGTCATGATCGGGTCCTGTCTGCTCATTTCCAAGAAACGGGTTCAGCCTTAAACAGAAATCCCTGGGTGCCGTTAAACGGCCTACACACCAGAGGCTGTTCTTGCCGCCACCGTGAGGAGCCCTCGCCGCTCCGTTCCACAACATGCATCATCGCTGTGTCGAGACGTTTCTGTAAAACGAAGCACCAGTGTTCTAATCGCATGAGCGAACATGACATCGTATCTGGTAATAACGCCCAAATTCCTTTTATGCTCAAATGATCACCATTCTTATAAAAGGTTTTAAAAGGCGGACGCTTGTTGTGCACCATTCCACTTCTCCTTTATAAATAAATAAATAAAATAATAAAATAATATTTAATAAATAATCGCTGAATATTAGTTCCAAAATATCCTGTTTCCCTGCGCCTAATATAGCTAGTTATCATTGTATAATATGCAGTTGCAAATCCAACGTCTATAGTTTTTTGTTCTTTTTTCCAATAAAATTTAGTTCTGAAGCGATTTACTTTCAAAATTTTGATCAAGTTCATGACTTCCTCAGTAATCGCAGTGCTAAGTCTGGTAATGTGCATGCTAATACTGTTGTATAGTATATTGAATCTGGCATCTACGAGCCTTCAGACTGTGATCTCAGACACGCTTTCCGCATTTTTTTCGGCAAATTGCATTCTCAATATAAAAAAATGGATTTACATGCTCACCTGCTTTTCAGTGTCGACTTCCCCGGCCAATCAGACCCCCATCGAGCCTCCTCCTGCTACCAACGGCCAATTGAACGACATCTCCAATTCAGACACCAATCCGCTGTCTGAAGAGTCGTCTGCGGTCGAGGCAAAAATCGCATCCAGCTCAAACGAGAAAGCTGCCGAGGTGCAGTCCAATAGCACGCCTGATCCGGAGAGCCAATGGGTTCAGGTGGAGAAGCGGCACAGGAACACATCAGTGAAAAACAAGGTAGAGGTCTGAAGACACAGAATTTCTCTCTTAGTTCAGGTTTAGAGTGCACATTACGCTTCTTATTTTTTGAGCTCTGACCTCAACCCTATATGGGATGAAGTGGAACACTGACTACATCGCAGGCCTCCTACATCGGTACCTGACTTTACTAAAACCCTTGTAGCTGAATGAGCACTGAATGATCTTCCATCAAAAGAGTGGAGCTTATTATAACAGGAAACAGAGACTAAACGTGGAATGCATTGTTTAAAAAAGCAATATATTGAGTCAGACGTCCACAAACTTTCGTCTGTCTAATGTATTTTACTTTAACATCTTCTCCATTAAGTGTAAATATTTTGTGTTTTTCTTAACAATTCTCATTCCGTTCCAACAGCTTCTTTACTATTCACCTTGTTTGTCTTTCGCTTTTCAATTTCTCTGCTCTCCCTTCATTTCTCTTTCATTCTCTTTCATTCCCTTTCTCCTGTGCCTTATCAGCCATCTGACACTCCTCATCAACTCCTTCCCTCTCCTTCTTCTTCTGTGTCTGAGGCTAACCTCTTAACAGTTGAGTATCCCTGCTCTTCTTTTTCTGCCCTCGCTTCTTTCTTTTTTTTTCCATTTTGTATTCTTCGTTTATTAGTGTTCCGTTTTGAAAAATGCCTCAAAATCACCCGCTCTCCAACGCTGGAAGAGATGGCAGATTTGCAAATATTTGGTCACTTTCTAAATTATAAGAGTACAGCGCATCTACTAATAAATATATTTACATCTTTACTTTGATTATTATTGATAAAAAACCTCAACATTTGATTTCTTTGCTCAGGACCGTTCAGCCCCGGCCCAAACGAACCCACCACCTGAGGCTGACCAGGAAGAGCTCGACTTCCTGTTTGACGAGGAGATGGAGCAACTCGCAGCACCTCGCAAGAACACTTTTACCGATTGGTCGGACGAAGACTCGGACGGCGAGCTGGACGACAGCGACGTGAACAAGATCCTGATCGTCACGCAGACGCCGCCGTACATGCGCAAGCACCCCGGCGGCGACCGCACGGGCAACCACGTGTCCCGTGCCAAAATCACCACCGAGCTCGCCAAGGCCATCAACGACGGCCTTTACTATTACGAGCAGGACCTGTGGACCGAGGACGAGAATCAGTTGGATGGAACCAACATTAAAGTAAGTATTGTAGTGTAATTAGTATTTTGCTTTTATAAAGAGAATAAAATGGTATAAAAAGGATCTCTAGCGTGTTAAAATGCTGCTGATTAAATTACATATTCCACCAAAATGGGCTAATAGTTGGTCCTTCTTTTTTTCTTAAATTAAAAAGAAAGTATATACTGCCAGACTGGCTTTAGCGATGCCCAAGCGATGCCACGTTCACACTCCAGTAACAAGTGTTGCATTTGCACTGAATCATAGCTACACATTTGCTAATTATAAGTGACTCCTTACAGCGACTCCACATGTCAGTTCACATATCACTCTGTGCATATCCTTTACGGGGGGCACAGTGTGTCAGGGCTCCCGAAATGCATCTGGTCCTAAAATAAACCCACATTTCTCACCACTGCTGCGAGTGCTTCTGACCTTGTAGTGCAGAAAGCTTTCCATAGTAAATGACTAATTACTGGCCCACAAAACTCTTTTGCTGGAGCAAGTAGGGGTGCAGCTTTCGATGATTTTAGTAATCAAGTGTGCTACCAATTATTCCGTCGGTTAATAGAGTAATCGGATAACTTTTTTTTTTTTTTTTTTTTTTTTTTTTAGTAAAGAGCGATACTAAGTATACAAGAGAAAACAAGACGGGTTTGTTAAACAAGTAAATTTATTTATTTATTTATTTTTATTTACATTTTTATTGCTGAAATTGCATACAAGAATATCTGCGAAAACAACTCATTTAGGGCATTTAATTAGCATATTACATCAAAATGCAAGTACAAATATATAAATAATTTTAAAAAATCATAAATAGACATATAAAGATCAATTTCAATTTACTTAAAAAAAAAATAAAAATAAAAAAAATAAAAAGAAGAAATGCACAGTGTGGTGTTTTTCTTTGGTTTTGTTTAAAATGATCCCAAACTTAGGAAAATTTAACGTTTTCTTAGGCTTGAATCATCATCTTGCATTTTCTCAATTTTTTCTGCGTTACCTGTCCAGAGCGCTCCAGAGTTTAACTGGTGGTGCGTCAGTAATAACGGTCCGTGGGGAAACGCAGTATTCAGTGTGTAGTAGAAGCATTCGAGACAAATAATTGTATTTGGTATTCTAATTACTCGAGAGGAATCGTTTCAGCACTTGAAGCAAAGGTTATCGGGGTTTTTTTTTTCTTTTTTATGGGAGGTGTATTATGCTCTTTTTTTCTTCCATTACTTTTTTCTATTTTTCATTCTAAGGTTTGTTAGTATTGTTTTGAAAAATATTTTGTCTTTCAGTTTGTTAAAAATTGTCTGAAAATCGCCTGATTTCGAAAGCTGTTAGTTTTAAGAATCGAACATTTTTATATGCATTTATATCATTTAATAAATCCTGTAATTAAATAACAATTATAATAGTAACATAATAATAATAATAATAATAACACAAAGCTCCAGAATATTAGAGACTTTATGTTGGGGGTTTTGCACCAGTGCTGATTCTGTATATTGAAAGAAAGAAAGAAAGAAAGAAAGAAAGAAAGAAAGAAAGAAAGAAAGAAAGAAAGAAAAGCAGCTTTATATTGGTTACATCACTTTACAGCAAAACTTTTTTTTTATATTTATAAAAAGAAGTGTGTGTGTGTGTGTGTGTGTGTGTGTGTGTGTGTGTGTATATATATGTGTGTGTGTGTGTGTGTGTGTGTGTGTGTGTGTGTGTGTGTGTGTGTGTGTGTGTGTGTGTGTGTGTGTATATATATATATATATATATTTTACATAACATTGCTGTAATAATTTACTTTTTCCCCGTGACATTAGACCGCATCTTCTCCCCCCCCCCCCCTTTTTTTTTTTCTCTTTCCACCGTTCCAGGTTTAGTTAAATATAAATCCTAAACTAAACAGGATGTTTGAGATTCAGTTTTTCTAAACAGTTTAGGACTACATTTGGATTGATTATAAACCTTTTAAAAAGTATCGACAGAATAAAACAAGTTGCGTGCACATTAGATTTTAATTTAATGGAAAATTGTTGTATGGGAATCATGGTGCCTTGCAGGTCCTATTTCCATTCACATGCGCTTTATCTGTGTTTATTTTTCCGACTGGGAATTTTTCTTTTTATCATGCCTGTATTTGTCTTGGCATGATGATGATTAACGTGGGGAAGGTGAGGATAAGCAAAGAAAGTACATTTGGACCTAAAGGACCGTTACCAGGACAGACCTCAAAAAAATCAATCACATTTTATTGCGTTCAAGGAGCAATTCGGTCTGAAGTTATTCCTTTTTTTATTGAATTTTGAAGCACTGTGATCACATGACATGGCTGAATTGTCTGAAAACGCATTGTGAACGCACCGACATTCCCAGCAGCTGGGTGTTATCTCACGCTTGGTCCAGTATTCGACCTGTCTATCGTGTAGAAGAATAGATGGTCTCTTTGTTAAAGGATCGTTGTAGATGCTAATGCGTGTGTGTTTATCACCAGGAGGTGGAGAACTTTAAGAAGCTAAACATGATCAGCAAGGATGAGTTTGACACTTTGACCCCTACATTACCTGTTGACCCCAACCAGGAAGTGCCACCTCCTCCCCCGTGCCAAGGTAACTATTTTATTATTATAACCCTGATATATTCTATGTGGGCAAAAATGACTTTTCCTCTCATATATGCGTCTTCACCAAACTGTTGCACAAAGTTCGAGGCACACAGGATGTCTTTGGATGTGGTAACAACATTTTCCTTTTATTTGGAGAACATAGGAGACCCAAAAGTGTTCTAGCATGGCAATGTTCCAGTGCACAAAGACAGTTCCATGAAGATATGGTGGAACATCTACCCAGAAGAGTGGAGATTATTATAAAAGCAAATATGGACTAACTGGGACCATGCATGTAGGAAGTTTTGGAGACAAGGGGAGGAAGGCACGATTGAGATGGTTTGGACATGTGCAGAGGAGGGACATGTGGTATATCAGTAGGAGAACGCTGAGAATGTAGCCACCAGGAAGGAGGAAAAGAGAAGGACCAAAGAGGAGGTTTATGGATGTGGTGTGAAGGAAGACATGCAGTTAGTTGGGTTGAAAGAGGCAGATGTAGAGGACAGGGGGGTGTGGAGACGGATGATTCGTTGTAATGACCCCTAATGGGAGAAGCTGAAAGAAGAAGAAGAAGAAGGACTAAATGTGCAATGGGATGTTCAGAAAGTATATACGGATCTTATAGCCAGCTGTCCACAAACTTGTGCCCATATAGTGTATATTTAGATCTATACATAACTATATTCTACACAAGACTCTTTCTACACAAGAGACTTTTGGATCGTCTACGGTCCTACATTTCTGTTTCACATTGAGTATTATGTATGTTCTTTTTTTTTTTTTCCCCCTTTGTTTTCTGTTCAGTTATATTTTGTTTGTTTCTCTTGTTTGTTTGTTCTAGATGAGCCCATTCTGGCCAACTCTCTGCCCACTGATGTCCCGGAATCCCCTACCGCGCCCCGGACCCCTTGTACCCCTCGTACCCCTCGTACACCTGGTCGGCAAGACCCGAACAAAACGCCCCGCTTCTATCCTGTAATGAAGGACAGTGGAAACATCGATGGAAAGGTACAGACGTGTTTTGTTTCATTGGTGTTTTTGGCAATCAGCAAAGGATAAAACAGGGGTTTGTATTTAATATATGTAGGTGATGTTTGTATTAACGAGTATAAATAGCTGTGCAGATAATAGTGATAATTGTCCAGAACTTCCTGTCCGCTGGCATAACGAGAGCGCCCTCTAGAGGCTGTTTGTTATAACACATGCGACTGCGTGCTGCACGGAGATGGTTATTTATATATATTTATATAATATAGTACAGGTAGTCCCCGACTTATGATGGAGATTCGTTACAGTGAGACCATCGTAACATGAACATCAAGTCAAGACATGACCTATCATGCCTGGGAGTCTTAAAGAATGGAGATCAATATGGGGTAGTATAATTTGTTAATATTAAAAAAAAAGTATAAAAATAATTTTAAAAAATTAAAATGCTGCGCAAACATTTAGATAATTTTTAAACATTTTGTACGGATAGTCATCGTAAGATCGACTGATTCGTACGTCGAACCATCAAAACCCGAGGACGAACAGTGTATGTGTGTGTATATATTTTTGTTTTATAAATGTATGAATTATTATATTTTATATATATATATTTATTTAATTAATGTATTCATATTTATTTCATTTAGCACATTTTCATGGTTCTGTAAAAAATAATTTCCTCAAAGTGTTGTTTTTGTTTTTTATCCAGTATCCATTTGAAAAACTATCGGTTGATTAATCGCTTATCGGCAAAATCCAATAGCTTGAACTGGCGTCTAGTTTGTCTGACTAAAAATATTTTAATAATAAAGACTTTATGGTTTATTTAATGTTAAAATTTTTACCATTTTTATTTTTATGAGTTTGTCTTTGTATGCATTTGTCTCTCAACTTTCCTTTTTTTTTTGTACCCGTTTTATTTTGTATCGTGGACGTTCTGTTTAACGCTCTGTAAATGGTACAAAATGCAAAGGACAGTGGAAATATTTTTTGTTTTTTTTTTGCAGTTAAATTGTGCAGATTTTATGAAATTCATCATTGAGAGTTTAAATGGGAGTTTAGGTTGAACTGGCGGTGTATTTTATGTAGTAGGTTTACGTTATTTATTTATTTTTTGCTTTTTCTGTGGAAAAAAAGCTAAAAAGCTTCAAAATAAATATGGGGAAAAAATTTGAAAATAAATGGAGAAAATTTTAATTTTAATCATGGACCTTTGATTTTAAATAGTACCTGGTTGGGGGTGTGTGTGTGCAGAAAAGATCTGTGAGGTGTTTTATTTGCATATTGGAGTAAGAGTTTGTGTAAACTGTCAGTTGTTGTGTGTCTTGTCGCTTTTAGACTCCCAGGAAGAGGAAAACACGCCACAGCTCCAACCCTCCGATGGAAAGTCACGTAGGCTGGGTGATGGACTCTCGTGAACACAGGCCACGCACTAACTCCATCAGGTTTGACTAGAAACACACACACACACACACACACACACACACACACACACACACACACACACAAAACAGCATTCCTAAGTTCGGTAGTCTGTTCAATTATAAAAACATTTCAGTTCATCTCTGGTTCTCTCTCCCTCTTTTTCTGTTTGAGCAGCAGTTCAAATGCTTCTCCATCAGAGGGCGCTCCCTTACAGTCGTCCAGTTACGGCTGCACCCCTCAGTCTCTGCCCAAATTCTGGCACCCGTCCCACGAGCTGCTCCAGGAGAACGGCTTCACCCAGCAAGTTTACTACAAGTACCGCAGACGGTGTCTCAACGGTACACATCATTTACACTCTTTCTGTAGAGGTCCTTCAGATAATAATGTATAAATAATTTATGATAAACAGTTGCTTTCACTTATAAATCCTGGCACAAAGATCATCATCTAATGGGTTTGTTTTGTTTGTAGAGAGGAAACGGTTGGGAGTGGGTCAATCTCAAGAGATGAACACCCTCTTCAGGTTCTGGTCCTTCTTCCTCAGAGACAACTTTAACAGGAAGATGTATGAAGAGTTCAAGCAGTATGCGCTGGAGGATGCCAAAGAAAACTACAGGTTGGTACTAAGCTGCTGTTATGAACCCTGACGTACAGGTGTTGTGGACACTGGCGTACAGGTGTTGTGGACACTGGCGTACAGGTGTTGTGGACACTGGCGTACAGGTGTTGTGGACACTGGCGTACAGGTGTTATTGATGTTAATGTACAGGTATTATGGACACTGGTGTACAGGTGTTATGGACCCAGTGCATCTCAGTAGATAAGTTTGCATTGGTTGCTCCAACATTGGTACGTGGGTCAGTTATAAGGCTTTCTAGAACACTTACCATCCCAGAGCCACTCTGTGTCCAATCTAGGAACACTCACAGTCCTGGATTTGGATCCTTAGATTAATCTAGTCTCTAGTTCATCTGGACTCCCCAAAGCCAGCACCATGGGTGTTGAGTTTTAAACTGGCCTTAAATCTCCTGTAGATCCGTGTTATATTCAGCTTCAGGAGACCCGTTTTTTTGGCTGATTCTGCATGTCGAATCAGTGGCGAAGCTCGTTGGGGAGAAAGAGAATCTGGTTGGCTATTTAGATTAGCTAATGTGTGCACGAAAAAACCGGAACACGCTTGTCATTCTTAGTCTTTAGCAGTGTTTATTCCAAAGTTGGAATAAACACTGCTAAAGACTAAGAATGACAAGCGTGTTCCGGTTTTTTCGTGCACACATTAGCTAATCTAAATAGCCAACCAGATTCTCTTTCTCCCCAAAAACTCAACACCCATGGTGCTGGCTTTGGGGAGTCCAGATGTGAGTGTTCCTAGATTGGACACAGAGTGGCTCTGGGATGGTAAGTGTTCTAGAAAGCCTTATAACTGACCCACGTACCAATGTTGGAGCAACCAATGCAAACTTATCTACTGAGATGCACTGGGTCCATAACACCTGTACACCAGTGTACTAGATGTACTAGATACAGTGTAGAACAAATCCATAGACTACGCTTAAAGTGTGTGTGACTGACTGACTGACTGACACAAGGATTTGGTGAAGAGGAAATGCTGGTTATTGTAACATTAAGCACAATGTGTGTGTGTGTGTGTGTGTGTGTGTGTGTGTGTGTGTGTGTGTGTGTGTGTGTGTGTGTGTGTGTGTGTGTGTGAGCAGCCCACACATAATTCAAGCTGAGTCTTGTAGAGACACTTTCACACACTTTTGCTCTTATGCAACAGGTCGTATATTTGTTTTTGAAGCACACCTGCACTCTTTTGTAAAGTCAAACACACTATTAGTTTTGTGTAACTCCTTTACATGTTTGCAACACGTTGCAACTTTACACTTCACACCTTCACACTTGTGTGATATTTTGTCTGTTCTATTTTTGTAACGGTGCACTTGTCCCCTTCTGTAACACTCCTATTCTCACCTGTGCCCTTCTGTAACACTACTGTTCTCACCTGTGCCCTTCTGTAACACTACTGTTCTCCCCTGTCCCCTTCTGTAACACTATTGTTCTCACCTGTCCCCTTCTGTAACACTCCTGTTCTCCCCTGTCCCCTTCTGTAACACTATTGTTCTCACCTGTCCCCTTCTGTAACACTACTGTTCTCCCCTGTGCCCTTCTGTAACACTCCTGTTCTCCCCTGTTCTCCCCTGTGCCCTTCTGTAACACTTCTGTTCTCGCCTGTCCCCTTCTGTAACACTCCTGTTCTCCCCTGTCCCCTTCTGTAACACTATTGTTCTCACCTGTCCCCTTCTGTAACACTACTGTTCTCCCCTGTGCCCTTCTGTAACACTCCTGTTCTCCCCTGTTCTCCCCTGTGCCCTTCTGTAACACTCCTGTTCTCACCTGTGCCCTTCTGTAACACTCCTGTTCTCCCCTGTTCTCCCCTGTGCCCTTCTGTAACACTATTGTTCTCACCTGTCCCCTTCTGTAACACTCCTGTTCTCCCCTGTCCCCTTCTGTAACACTATTGTTCTCACCTGTCCCCTTCTGTAACACTACTGTTCTCCCCTGTGCCCTTCTGTAACACTCCTGTTCTCCCCTGTTCTCCCCTGTGCCCTTCTGTAACACTCCTGTTCTCACCTGTGCCCTTCTGTAACACTACTGTTCTCACCTGTGCCCTTCTGTAACACTACTGTTCTCCCCTGTCCCCTTCTGTAACACTATTGTTCTCACCTGTCCCCTTCTGTAACACTATTGTTCTCACCTGTCCCCTTCTGTAACACTCCTGTTCTCACCTGTGCCCTTCTGTAACACTACTGTTCTCACCTGTGCCCTTCTGTAACACTACTGTTCTCCCCTGTCCCCTTCTGTAACACTCCTGTTCTCCCCTGTCCCCTTCTGTAACACTATTGTTCTCACCTGTCCCCTTCTGTAACACTACTGTTCTCCCCTGTGCCCTTCTGTAACACTCCTGTTCTCCCCTGTTCTCCCCTGTGCCCTTCTGTAACACTCCTGTTCTCCCCTGTCCCCTTCTGTAACACTATTGTTCTCACCTGTCCCCTTCTGTAACACTACTGTTCTCCCCTGTGCCCTTCTGTAACACTCCTGTTCTCCCCTGTTCTCCCCTGTGCCCTTCTGTAACACTTCTGTTCTCACCTGTCCCCTTCTGTAACACTACTGTTCTCCCCTGTCCCCTTCTGTAACACTATTGTTCTCACCTGTCCCCTTCTGTAACACTCCTGTTCTCGCCTGTGCCCTTCTGTAACACTCCTGTTCTCCCCTGTGCCCTTCTGTAACACTACTGTTCTCACCTGTGCTCTTCTGTAACACTCCTGTTCTCGCCTGTGCCCTTCTGTAACACTCCTGTTCTCGCCTGTGCCCTTCTGGAACACTCCTGTTCTCGCCTGTGCCCTTCTGGAACACTTCTGTTCTCGCCTGTGCTCTTCTATAACACTCCTGTTCTCGCCTGTGCCCTTCTGTAACACTACTGTTCTCGCCTGTGCCCTTCTGTAACACTCCTGTTCTCGCCTGTGCCCTTCTGTAACACTCCTGTTCTCGCCTGTGCCCTTCTGTAACACTCCTGTTCTCGCCTGTGCCCTTCTGTAACACTCCTGTTCTCGCCTGTGCCCTTCTGGAACACTACTGTTCTCGCCTGTGCCCTTCTGGAACACTTCTGTTCTCACCTGCGCTCTTCTGTAACACTCCTGTTCTCACCTGTGCCTTACTGTAACACTCCTGTTCTCCCCTGTGCTCTTCTGTAACACTTTCACATGTTGTATTTAAAGTGTTTTTACTTGTTTTCTCAGCATGCTATTATCTGTGGTGTTCTTTTATTATCTAACCCCATTTGTTCTTTCCCTTGCTCTACTTTTACTGTCTTCATGTGTGCTTTTCTGTCTCTAGCCTCAATTATGATTTTCATAAATGGTACACTTTTTAATATAAACTCCATCTATCCATCCATGCAGTTAATATTAAAATGACATACAAGATTATATACAGTCTGAATTATACACCCTATGGGCAAAAGTTTGACCATTGATTGATTTATTTTATTAATGTCCTGTTCCACATTTAGTACCCAATTACTGTTATAATAGCCTCCACTCTTCTGGGAAGATGTTCCACTAGATTTTGCAGTGTTCTTGAGGAGAATCGTGCTCACACAAGGGTGTTAGTTAATTAAAGTCAGGTAGTGAAGTAGGTGCGGTGAGGAGTTTAGGGGTGCAGTCAGCATTCACATTCATTCCAAAGGTTCAGACGGTGTTGAGGTTCCGAGTTCTATATCGGGAGATCTTCCACTCCAACCCATGTAAAGCATATCTTCATGGAGCTGGATTTGTGCACAGGGGCATTGTCAAGCAATGTATGTAGCGACTCTTTTTGCTTTTTGTCTCTGTTTTACCTGGTACAGTTTTGACCTGAACAGTCTGCCTTTTTATATACTGTTTTCTTTACCTCAGCTTTGTCCCCCTCTGCAGGTACGGATTGGAATGCCTCTTCCGCTTTTTCAGTTACGGTTTGGAGAAGAGGTTCAGACCTGACATATTCAAGGACTTCCAGGAGGAAACTTTGCATGACTTCGAGAAAGGTACATGACCTCTGCATGATAGTGCTGATATTTTTGTCACAGTTCGAAGATGGCGGGATTGAAAAGCTGTATTTCGATTCTTTTGATTACCGGTGTTACATAAAACGTACGTAAAATTTACGCTAGGCAACACAAAACTAGCTAGCTTATAACTATTTTGTAAATACATTCAGATATACATATGATTTGTATAAAGATAAGGGCTGCAACTGACTATTATTTTGATAAAAAAAAATGTCTGATTAATATATGTGCTTGTGCATCACTTGCGTAACTTGCAGGTTACAGTCTTCTTTGTTGCGTTTAATATAAAATGCTTCGGATGACTTGGGACGCACACTTTTTGCTACTGCCAGTTGACCCTGTACTGTCTGCCATTTCACAAGCGTTTATCTTACTGTCACGCTAACACGTAACTTCGTTGACAACGAATTTCAATATCGATTATTACTGATTTTAGCGATTACTTGTTGCAGCCCCAATTAAGATGCCATTATATTAGGAGTTGTTCTATAAACTGCATCAGCAATCTAACAAGATAACTGCTGGGACACTAGCAGGGTGTTGATTCTTTGTGTTAATACACACCCTGCCAGGTCAATACAACACTCTAATGTTGCAGTTATACACTAAGATGTGGTGAAAGGCCCTAATTAGTTAATGTTATGAGGTAATGATCTTTTAGTTTCCTCTTGCACATTTTTCTCTAGCATGCAGTTAAACACTATGGTAGAGAAGTTCCAAATGAATTGATACAAGGGATGTGATTTGTACATGACATGTTCATGTTGTGCAACACGTATTTATTTATTTTTTGCATGCATGCATCTTGAAAATGAGTGTATTGTACACTAATCATTTTTCTTTGTACATATGTTGTGTGTAGGTCAACTGTACGGTCTGGAAAAGTTCTGGGCCTTCCTGAAGTACTCACGGATTAAAGACCAAGTCATTGAACCGAAGCTGCAGGAGCACCTTCGCAAATTCAAGAGCATAGATGACTTCAGAGTGGAGGTGTGTGTCAAAATGATTTGCTGACTGAGTGTATGAATGAATTTAGTAGGAGTGTTTAGGTGTCTGAGTGAGTAAGTGAATGAGTGACTCAACTCGAGTGACTGGTAGTGACTGACTAACTAACTGACCAAGCGACTTTGAATGACAGACTGATTGAATGGCTTATCCAGTGACTGTCTGACTAATTAAGTTCTGACTGACTGACAGACAATGTGAGTGACTCATGAAGTGACTGGCAACATAACTAACTGACAGTGTGACTGAGTGAATGACTGACTGAGTGAATGACTGACTGAGTGACTGATTAATGAAGTGACTGACTGATGAAGTGACTGACTGACTGACTGATGGAGTGACTGACTGATGGAGTGAGTGACTGACTGACTGATGGAGTGAGTGAGTGACTGACTGACTGATGGAGTGACTGACTGACTAACTGATGGAGTGAGTGAGTGGCTGACTGACTGACTGATGGAGTGAGTGACTGACTAACTGATGGAGTGAGTGAGTGGCTGACTGACTGACTGATGGAGTGAGTGACTGAATGAGTGAGTGACTGACTGACTAAGTAAATGACTGATGGAGTAACTGACTGAGTGAGTGAGTGACTGACTGACTGATCGATGGAGTGAGTGACTGACTGACTGATCGATGGAGTGAGTGAATGACTGATGGTGCGACTGACTGACTGACTAATGGAGTGAATGAATGACTGGTGACGTGACTGACTGAGTCATAGTGCAACTGATTTGACTGATGGATTTGTGACAGAATGTGTGTGTGACTAACTGATGTTGTAAGCGATTGACTGATGAACTGAAATTGTGACTGACTGGCTGACATTGTGAATGACAATGTGACTTTATAACTGACGGTGTGACTGACTGAGTGATGGTGTGTGACTTGACCATGTGCAGTATTCTAGTTTTGAATTTGGGTTCCGAAGTAGTGGCAGATAATCTGAACCCAACACCTCCTTTGTCTCAGCCACCAATGGGAGACGAGCAGGGGGGCAGGAGACGGAGACACTCATCCTCTGGTGGGGACGAGGGCAGACGTAAACGTTACAACTCAACCTCCTCTTCATCATCAAAACAAGCCCCGCCCACCAAGGTTTCTAACGAGTCTGCTGCTAAAGGAGAAGCCAAGATGGATTCAACCAATCGGTCAGCTTCTCCAGCAAACACTAAACCTGCTTCGGCCAGTCATGGGCCAGCGAACAGCAAATTGACCTTAACCAATCAACGGGCCACTGCAGGGCTGGCCAAGTCCGCTTCAAGCAATCAGAAAGCGACTGCCAAGAGCACCGCGGTCAACGAAGCAACTTCAGCCAGGAAGGAGAACGTGAAGAAGAATCCACAATCGGAAATGGCTAGGAAAACCAAAGATGTGCATCCGCCAAACTGAACCAATCTTGAGAGATGGATGTTTGTAATCTTAAATGAGAAGGGCTATTCCAAGGCCAAAATTTATATTTATCCGCCTAAACCTTAAATCTCTTATATGAGTAAATGAGCCAAACCGTTACACAAGTGATGCTTAAGTGTTAAACCATCAGGACGTAACTGATTTCACTACGTAAAGTATCAATCCGATTGTCGTATTTGTCTTCGCAGAAACAGCTTTTTTTTTTTTTTTGGCTCATGGTTGGATTTAACAGTTATTCAGTTTTAGATTAAAAAAATAAATAAAAAAAACAGTCAATGGACTGAAAATCATTGGAGTCAAAAAAAAAAAAACAAAACCAACAAAAAACATTCTGCTGTCAAGTTTACGAACGCTGCATCGAGTGTAGTTTGTGGACAATGTGTTCCTGTGCTGAATGTAAATGATCTTCTGGGGTGCCTTACATTTCAAAGATTTTCCCCCTTATATCAGGAAAAACTATCACCGACCTTCTATTTCAGTGACGTCATAACTTTTCGCGTGCGCGCCCGATCAGAACGACGCGATCGCAGACGACCCGTGACGAGAAAGCGCATACGTTTGTTCGAGAAAACGGAAACAAATTTGAGCAGATTATACAGATTATAATCTCGCCTAATCTTTTTACACTCGAGATGGCAATAGCATCATCACAACTGACACTATATGGAGTTTTATTGGTGCATAGTGTTTGGTACTGACTATGAAATGAGTGTTATGGATGAAAAAAAGCAAAAAAAACCCAACAGTATCATGCTAAAAAAAAAAAAAAAAGGCCGAGCTAGTGCGCGATTGTACTCAAATCTTTGGGATAGAATACTTTTAATCTTTGTTTTAACAGATTTAACAAACTTTCGATTTTTTTGGCTTCAATTAGAAACGTGTCTCTTTTACTTGAAGTTTTATTTCCTAAGTATTTTTATTGCTTTAAAAAAAAAAAAGAAAGGAGTTTATATTCCAGGAAAAAAAGGTTTTACATTCTGTTGGAGAAGGGATTTTTTTTTTTTTTGCGCGATTTTGAGTGATTTTATTGATTCTAATTCTATGTTTTATTGCTTCTCGCAACTTATTTGGATTATGCAGCTATATAATAGAACTATAAACTGTACATAAAAAATGAGGAATTGCTATGATTTGGGTGATTTAGAATTTTTATTGAGATTATTGTAGTATTTTTTTTGCGTGCGCTGGTGTGTTCGTATGCATGACTGGTTCTTATTTTTCTGCTCTTTTTGCCTATAAATTGTAACATGTAAAAATGCATATATAAAAAAAAAAATCATTAAAATCTGTTTATAAAAACCCCATATGTTTGTTTCAGTGGTTATTGGTTTGATGTATGAAAAGATGGAGCTATTACAAGTCATCATTACAAGTATATGCTTTGGAAAGTGTATAATTACCCGTCTTTTGGACTATTAACCTTCCTCCTGGAGTGCAGTCATGGAGGAAGGAAGGATGATCTCGGTGATGAGGTCATTGTTTAAATACAGCTTCCTTCCTGTTATCGAATAGTTACTAAGTATCGCACACATCAAACATCTGTTTATTTTTACAGTCAGGAAAAATGTTAAAAGGATAGTAGCAGGCAGTCAGAAACTGCCACAGTGGCACAACGTGTTATTCATATATATATATATATATATATATATATATATATATATATATATATATATATATATATATGAATACATTATGAGCAGTGAAGTGAAGAACACTATCTCTTCATCATGGCACCTGTTAGTGAGTGGGATTTATTATGCAGCAAGTGAACATTTTTTCAAAATAGTTTATTGAAGCAGGAAAAAAATAGGTGAGCGTAAGAATTTAAGCGAGTTAAACAAGGGCCAGATTGTGACGTCTAGACGTCTGGGTCAGAGCATCTCCAAAACTGCAGCTCTTGTGGGATGTTCCCGATCTGCAGTGGTCAGAATCTATCAAAAGTGCCCCAAGGAAGGACCAGTGGTAAACCGGTGACAGGGTTGTGGATGGACGAGGATCATTGATGCACGTGAGGAGTGAGGGCTGGTCTGTGTGATCCGATCCAACAGACGAGCTCCTGTAGCTCAAACTGCTGAAGACCTCAATGCTGTTGATGCTCGATGGATCAGAACTATAATATAACTTAAAATATATTTACTTTATAATGTTATAACAGTATTTGTATATTGTTTATAAATATTTTAAAATACCACTGAGCTGCCACTGCTGGGCCCTTGAGAAAGGCCCTTAACCCTCTAGTGCTCAGTTGTAAGTCGCTCTGGGCGTCTGCCAAAATGCCGTAAATGTAAATGTAAATATATATATATATATATATATATATATATATATATATATATATATATATATATATATATTATATATTTATATATATATATATATATATATATATATATATATATAAATGTGTATATATGTATGTATGTGTGTATATATATATATATACATACATTTATTTATATACAATTTTATATATATATATATAAATGTGTATATATGTATGTATGTGTGTATATATATATATATATATATATATATAATTGTATATAAATAAATGTGTATATATATATATATATACATAAACTTTTTTTTTTTCATCTATTTTATTATATATTAGATTATCAAAAATAACTTTATAATTATAAAACTAAAAAACTTATAAAAATAAATAACTACTTTTATATTATTTTTATTAATAATACGTAAAAAATGGCAAAGAAATGTATTTTATTTAAAATAATCGTATAGCTTTTGTATCGTAGCAGACAGGAGCCAATCAGAAGCAAGAGACTCAGCCTCCGAATGTCATCATCCAATCATTGGCACGTAACCCTGTGAACGGCCAATCAGACGCGCTGTGTAGTGTGAGGTGGGCGGGACCATGTTTGTGGGTAGGACGCTAACGTGCAGTATGGCGGACGATGGGGACGGCAGGAGCGGAGTAGCTGACACAAGCGGCGGCCAGGGGACAACGACAGAGGAGCTGGATCCGGGGCCCGGTGTCGGCGGCATGCTTCTTAACTTGGCCTTGTTTATTGTGTTCGTGGCCGTTTGCTACGGCGTTTACCGACGGTGGTTCAGGAGGTCAGGCGCTGACGCGAGCCGGGGAGACGAGGCCTCGGCTTTGCCCAAGATGGGCCGGCGGGACTTCACTCTGGAGCAGCTGCGGGAGTACGACGGCGTCCAGAACCCGCGCATTCTCATGGCGGTCAACATGAAAGTCTTTGACGTGACCAGCGGCAAAAAGTTTTACGGACGCGGTAAGAACTCACCCTGAGCAGCTAGACGTGCAGTTTACCCGCTAAAAATACTCACTAGTGTCCCAAATCGGTGCTTTCTTCACAGCTAGGGCACTACATAGTGAGCTCAGATCATTATTCTGTCCCTCTTGTAGTGCACTCTTGGAGGGAGCAGTGTGTGATTTGTAACCCCGCCCGCACCTGGCTCTTATACGAGTGACCAGGCAACCCTATATTTCTACAGCTAGTTATCACTTTAATAAACTGCTTTTGGAAGTAAATTAATAAACAAATGTTTATAACTAGTGAAGGCTATTAATTGCTTAATAAAACCTAACTGCTGTAGTCTGGTTTTTATCCCAACTAGTAGTATAGGTCGTTATGATGGATGAGTTAGTTGCTAGTTTTGTTTTGATAATTAAATAACTTGATGTATTAAAAAACAAGCGGATCAGATTTAATTTATACATTTATAAAAACTATATAGGATTGTTTTTTTTCTGTCTTTGCGTTAATTCTATGCTAGGTAACCTACATGTTATTGTAGCTAACTCTATTATTTATCTATTCACGTCTTTGGTTTTTTCCCAGTATTTCCGTGTTAAATTAATTATTATTTAATAATTGGATAAATGAATTATTTTCTAAAGGGTTGCTTAAAACTTAAAGGTTTCACGCTGCTGAAATGAATCTCTGACGTGGACTTGGAGCTGCTGCCAGGCCACAGCTAGGAGCTAGCTAACTGTGGGTCGCATTGCAAATCAATCACTTTAGGGCTATCTAGGGGACTAGACAGGGTGCGCTAGTCATTAATTTGCACCCTGTGTAGTGCGCTTATGTAGTCAGCGGGTTAGTGATTTGGGACATGGCAGCGGTGTACATGCGCAGTAAACTCTGAAGGTCCGTTTTACTAGGTGCCCAACCCACCTTAGATTTCCCCTGTCCCTGGTCCTCCAGTCATTAGCATGAGAACTTATCCATATTATTTTAATATCTACGTATTTCAGTTTGACTTTTTGTTATTAACATTTTGCTTATATAGCGTTACATTAGGTAAGCTCGATTTAGCATGACCGCCCTCTCATACAAAACACATTCTACCTACTGTGTCTTCCCTCATGAGGTTCATTTGACCATCTCCTATACATCTTTAATGTACCCACAGTCTGTCAGACTGTTTTTTGTCCGAATGCTTCACATGCCACAGCTGCCTCGTTTAACCACAGTCTCCCTGTTAAACCCCAATCTCTCTACTGAAACCCCCAGTCGGTCTGTTAACCTCCAGTTGTCCTGTTAAACTCCCCAGGCTCTCTTTAAACATCACAGACTCTGTTCAACCCCCACCAGTCTCTCTTTAAACCTCACAGACTCTTATTTAACCCTAGTCTCTCTGTTGAACCCCCACCAGTCTCTCTGTTGAACCCCCACCAGTCTCTCTGTTGAACCCCCACCAGTCTCTCTGTTGAACCCCCACCAGTCTCTCTTTAAACCTTACAGACTCTTATTTAACCCCAGTCTCTCTGTTGAACCCCCACCAGTCTCTCTGTTGAACCCCCACCAGTCTCTCTGTTGAACCCCCACCAGTCTCTCTGTTGAACCCCCACCAGTCTCTCTGTTGAACCCCCACCAGTCTCTCTGTTGAACCCCACCAGTCTCTCTTTTAAACCTTACAGACTCTTATTTAACCCCAGTCTCTCTGTTGAACCCCCACCAGTCTCTCTGTTGAACCCCCACCAGTCTCTCTGTTGAACCCCCACCAGTCTCTCTGTTGAACCCCCACCAGTCTCTCTGTTGAACCCCCACCAGTCTCTCTGTTGAACCCCCAGCAGTCTCTCTGTTGAACCCCCAGCAGTTTCTCTGTTGAACCCCCAGCAGTCTCTCCTTTAAATTCCCATTCTCTGTTTAAACCTCCAACTCTTTCTGTTAAATCCCCACTATCTCTGTTAAACCCACTCAGTCTCTCTGTTAAACCCCCACCATCCCTCTCCGAACCCCCGGTCTTTCTGCCAAACACCCAGTTCTCCCTAATCACTCAGACCTCTCTGTTAAACCCCTGGTCCTCTCTCTCTGTTAAACCCCTGGTCCTCTCTCTCTCTCTGTTAAACCCCTGGTCCTCTCTCTCTCTGTTAAACCCCTGGTCCTCTCTCTCTGTTAAACCCCTGGTCCTCTCTCTCTGTTAAACCCCTGGTCCTCTCTCTCTCTCTCTGTTAAACCCCTGGTCCTCTCTCTCTCTCTCTGTTAAACCCCTGGTCCTCTCTCTCTCTCTCTCTGTTAAACCCCTGGTCCCCTCTCTCTCTGTAAACCCCTGTCCCTCTCTCTCTCTGTTAAACCCCTGGTCCCCTCTCTCTCTCTGTTAAACCTGGTCCTCTCTCTCTCTCTCTCTCTGTTAAACCCCTGGTCCTCTCTCTCTCTCTGTTAAACCCCTGGTCCTCTCTCTCTCTCTGTTAAACCCCTGGTCCTCTCTCTCTCTCTCTCTCTCTCTCTCTCTCTCTGTTAAACCCCTGGTCCTCTCTCTCTCTCTCTCTCTCTCTCTCTCTCTCTCTCTCTCTCTCTCTCTGTTAAACCCCTGGTCCTCTCTCTCTCTCTCTCTCTCTCTCTCTCTCTCTCTCTCTCTCTCTCTCTGTTAAACCCCTGGTCCTCTCTCTCTCTCTCTCTCTCTCTCTCTCTCTCTCTCTCTCTCTCTCTCTCTCTCTGTTAAACCCCTGGTCCTCTCTCTCTCTCTCCTCTCTCTCTCTCTCTCTCTCTCTCTCTCTGTTAAACCCCTGGTCCTCTCTCTCTCTCTCTCTCTCTGTTAAACCCCTGGTCCTCTCTCTCTCTCTCTCTCTCTCTCTCTCTCTCTCTCTCTCTCTCTCTCTCTCTCTCTCTCTCTCTCTGTTAAACCCCTGGTCCTCTCTCTCTCTCTCTCTCTCTCTCTCTCTCTCTCTCTCTCTCTCTCTCTCTCTCTGTTAAACCCCTGGTCCTCTCTCTCTCTCTCTGTTAAACCCCTGGTCCTCTCTCTCTCTCTCTGTTAAACCCCTGGTCCCCTCTCTCTCTCTCTCTGTTAAACCCCTGGTCCCCTCTCTCTCTCTCTGTTAAACCCCTGGTCCTCTCTCTCTCTCTGTTAAACCACCGATCTCCCTATTATGCACTTGAGATCTTATGTGAAGATATCTACACATTCAGTTCATGTAGCTGTACATTATATACCTCACACTGTGTTTGTTTATAAGCTGTGTTGAATTTTTCCAGCATAGTCGATTAGAAAAGGGGCGTGTTCATTCCATAATATTTCTTTGGCTGGATTTGTGTGTGATGTGGCATTGACCTCTGGTGACACTCACAAGTTCCAGCGCTGCTTGTTTTGGTTCATCGTTTATATGGTTGCTGTAATAAAAAATAGTCTGATAGCCTTTGCCCAGATTAGCTGAAGAAACCTCTCTTTGCTTTTAACCTGCTGGCTTTTGCTTTTCATTAGTAATGGATGTGGCCTTCAGAAATGTCTGGTCACTGGGTTATTAGTCAGAAAAAAACCCAACAACAACTTTTTTTTAAAATTAAATGTTGTGCTTATTATAACTGTATTTATGTAAAAAATTTTACTTCAAAATGCAAAAGCTACATACTGAGTTTAACTATCTTCAATTTAGACATTTTAAAGCTTGTAGTAGCTGTTTTGTAAAACAAACAAACCACATTTGAGTATGCACAAGTAAAGTGTGTAAATCAACATTTGTATTGTTTTTTATGATAATCGCAGATGCAAGTTGACAACCGCGCTTAAAAAAAACATACAAAAAAACACATTTTGTTCAGTTGAGAAGATCAAAGCATCTACAATGTATGCCATTTTGCATAAAAATTAAATATACAAACATTGAAAACGAACGTTAGAACGTAGTAAAGTGGCGGTAAATCGCCTTCAAAAACAGACAAGTTACTTTTGGAAAAAAAATATGCATTGGTACACAAACGCGTAAGCAAATAGCACTTCATTAAACCGTGCTGATGTTTCGCATTCACCTGAACTCTTCGCCATTTCACAAGCGGCCGTTTTATCTTGCCTTCACGCTAACACTTAACTTAAGCAGCCCAACTAATTGATAACTGCGTTTGTTTATAACGAATTTCATGATCGATTAGTTGTTGTCCAGGTTTGTCTAAGAAATTTAGAAACTGTTTTTTGTAATAATTTTACTAATATTTTTATATTATACATATTTTTGTGTCTAAAGGCTGTATAATCTAATTTCAGCTTCTAAATTACATCATTTAAGATGTTCCCGCATTTATAAAACAATGTACATGCTGAGTGGCTGATGTTCTTCTGACCCAAGCCCATGAGTTTAAATCTCAGCAGCACCAAGCTGCCAGTGTTGGGCCCTTTAGGAAGGCCCCTAAATCCTTAACTGCACCGTTGAATAAATTAAATAGCATCCGCCAAATTCTTTGTAACTATGATGAATAAAAATCAGCCTAGTTCATTTAAATATGGATCAGATTAATAAAATAAGTGGCAAAACAATATAAATCCAATGAATATATAGTATGTGTGAAATCTACTGATATACAGTTTTTGCTGAAGCAAAAGTGTGATTTCTGTGCGTTCTTTGGTGTTTTTTTTTTTTTTTTTTTTGATGTGATTGAAGGTTTTATTATTAAGTTTCCAATAAATGAAACTCGTACATGTGTGCGCAATGCTCGAGCATGTCTCGCACAAGCCCGGCGTAACCAGTAGGACAAATGCAGGCGATAGCAATGGCATTGATTAGAGTTCATTCTTTTTAGGTTTAACGAGAGCCAAATTCATGCTATTGCTCAAGTGTTATGTAATACTTTCCACTTTTTGTATATAGAAGCTGTTTTTTTTTTTTCTCAGATTTTTTTAATACACTTTACAAATTTCCTGTATTTTCTGATTTGTATTTTGAAGAAAAATAATTGTCATTAAACCATTCCGAATCAGGAAATCCAAATCATTTTGCACTGTATTGTGATTAATTTGTGGATAAATTTAAGCTGTAGATTTTTTTTGTAAAAAAAAAAAAAATTAACTACCGACGTTACTATCGCTATTAAATGCATCAAAGATGCTCCATGAACGCTAGAAAAAGGTGAAAACTTGCAACCAATACGTCTCGACACGTATTAATACTTACAATTTATTTACGTGATTAGGGATAGAATGGACTGTTGGATCCGATAATTAGAAAACATGGCTATTGAATGGCGTTACATTCACAATCTAATAAGATGAAGGCGGTTTATATTTGACGTTGTTTTTAGATTTCTTTTGTGTCTTTAACATTTAATCATTGTCCCAAAGAAGCTTTACAGAATTAAATGTAACTTTTGGCATCAGAAATGAGTCCTTATAAGTTACTTTCTAATATGCGAGCAAGTGGTGACAACAGTCTCGGATAGTTTTTCCTCGTGCATGCGTTGATAAAGAAACCTTGGCAGGAACCAGATTTAAAAGAAACCCGTTCTCTTCTGGGCCACGCCCAATTGTCCTTTCATTATTTGCGGTTATAATGGTTCACTGATGGACACTTAAACTGTTCATGGTGATTGCAGTCCAAATTCGTCCAAACCCGCAGGTAAAACGTATTAACATTTTTATTTTTAATGCACAGCTTTTTTTTTTTTTTGTTGTTGTTTCACTTGCTTTCCTTTTGAAGGGAGGGATAAGAGGATAAAAAGGATAAAAAAGAAACGGAAAATAAACATAAAAGTTTCGTTTTATTTGACTTTTTGTGTAAACGATAAACAAACTTTTTTTTAGAACATCAACTAAAACAAAAATAAACAGCCCAAAGTTTTGTTTTGTTTGTTCCTTTCTTCAATAATAAAGTGATATCTGAAGCACTTGGCGATTCTCCGCCGCCTTGCACTTCAGACGTCGTGCTCTAGCGGTTTACCGCTCGCTTCCGACCTCGTACATCGTTTGCCACAGTTGCTTTTGTGCGGTAGATACGTAACGGTTTTTGCTTTTCTAATATTTTTTAAAGACCATTTTGTGGGAATCCCATATAAATTCACCATATAAATCTCGTTTGCGTCGGGTCCCGCGGCAGTGCAGGACTCTACATCGTTACGGTTTATGATAGCTTTTAATCTTTATATTCATTACAGATTGATCTTAATGGCTCTTGAGTTTATTCAGAGATGATTGACTTCTTCTGATGATGATTGGATCTTGAAGCAGTGCAGTTTGCGATCCTCTGACAATCAGCTTGGCGAGGGGGCATTCACGGCGACACGCCCAGTTCGTGGCACGTGTAATCGGCAGTCGACTAACCACAAAAGTTAAACAACACTCCTTTATATAATATACACCGTAGCTTATTGCTAACAAATAAGTGCAGGCGCGAGTGAAACGGAATCGATCAGAAATGAGTATTTGTATTTATTTGGTTATAAAAAATGTGCAGTTCTTTTCGAATTATATTTTGTTTGTGACCAGATATTATGCGATAACTAAAAATAAAGGTGGGTGTTTCTTTCAGGGTCTTGTTTTTGCCCGAAGGAAAAGTTTGTTTGTAAACTTGTAGTCAGTGATTAATTTCTGATGAATTTCTGATGTTGACTGAAGACCGTGTCTTTTTCTTTTCCTGTTGTTAGATATTTTTGCACGTAAAAAAAATTGCCACAGAAACACACACATGAGAATCAGATGATCCAAAGCATCAAAGCCCTTTTGTTTTTTTTTTCTTTTTATCCAGTCATCAATAAATCAACACTGAGTAGGTCGGTCCTCTCGCCGCACCCAAGTCATAAGACCTCGAGTTTTTCGAATTCTGCTCCTGATCTCTGAAGACTGTTTCAGTAGACAGACCATCATTCCAAATTCAGTGTAAAAGTAGTTCAATTGGTGTTTTTCCTCGGATGGTAAAATCCTTAAAAGCCTTTTTTGCCCAGGTGTTTTAAGAAAACTGAGTTTGTGTGTTTTTGTAGCTGTAAGTGCATTAGATTCCCAGAATTCGCTTCCTGACCGTCTGCACTCAGTATCATCTTCAGTACATAATTATTCAAAATAATTGGATTTGATAATCATCGATTTAGAAATGGAAGCCGGGTTACAGTCCATTTGGCCTTGTTTATACTCGCTATTAATAACGATGATCATGCGTGCTCCAACAAACTTTATACAGCCTAAAGATCTATGAAATTACAGAGCAATGTAAGAACTTTGAGGATGGATTTGGACTGAAATGAATATCAAGTCTACTACAAAGGCTCAGGACCACAGGTTGCATTTTAATCGCAGCGATGGGATCTTTGGAACATAACCATCCTTTGATTGATAGTATTTCAACCAAAGTTGATCATCTGCAGAATCAATCCTATAATATAATGTTCTGTTGGATTCCAGGACATGTTGGACTTTCAGGAAATGAGCGAGCAGGCTGTAACTAGATGCCAAATTCCTCCCTATAGACTTATCAATTGCTATACACTAAATAAGTGGCAAGAAGAATGGAATACATGGACGAATAACAAACTGTATGAAGTACACCCTGAAATTACTAACAGGTTTTTTAATACCTTTTTGAAGACCAGATTTGATCAAGTGATCTTAACCAGATGTTGAATCGGGCATACGAGACTGACACATGATTACTTGCTGAAAGGTGAAGACCCCATTCAGTGTTTTTACTGCAGCATTCCTCTTACTGTCAAACCTATTTTGTTGGACCGTCCTGCTTATAATGACCAAAGAAGGTTGTTTTATGAAGTCAATTCCTTTAATGAGCTGTTTAACAAACGAGACGAGGATGGGCTCCTTTTTTGAGTCCGGTTCCTCTCAAGGTTTCTTCCTTATAGCATCATACCTCATAGCGGGTTTTTTACTCGTATAGGGACAAAACTTATACATTCTCTTATTGATGTGTTCTCTCTGTAGAGCTGCTTTGGGACAATGTTAAAAGCGATCTACAAATAAAAATGAATTCGAATCGAACGCTATAGCGTAAGGACACGTTTTTTTCGGGGAGGTTGTACACTTGTACACCGCAACTGTTCCAGCTCGTCTGTTGTTCCGATCTCCGTTCGGCGCTTTTGTATTTCAGAACTTCGCTCTTTCGAACAAAAACGAAGAATCGATTTTGGTTTTGGAACGAGCTTGGCATTTATTTCTCGCCAGCTGTGTAGGTCTTGACCTTTTATACTAGTGAAAGCGGACATTTGAAATTTCAGAGCGATGAAATGAAAGCGAACTCTTCGGTGGTGTATTTGAGGCTCTGTGCTGCCCTGTATTCATTTCCTCTATGCATTATTCTCATTTTTTAGTTCCTGAAGAAAGGTGATGTTAGCAGTGAAACCTGCTGGATATAAATATATTTCGAAATAAATGCACCCGTTTCATATAGAGTGGATCTTTTAATCATATACACACACTGAGCGCTTTATTAGGAACACCGAGCACCTGGGCTTTAACAGCTGGAGGCCACATCAGGTTTTAATTCTGTTAGACAGAACACTGGTGTGATGACTCTTGATTTTTGTTGAAGTTCACGTTCAAGGTCAGAATCTGGATTCAAAAACACAAATCTATGGACCCAACCTCCCTCGCCAGGGCAATGTTTTTGCTGGGAATGTTTTTTCGGCTCACTTTTGGCTCGTCAATACCAATCAGCCATCAGTAAAACACTTAAGGCATTGTTGCTGAGCACGTACATCACTTCATGACCACAATTTTTGCACCTTCTAAAGGCAGGCTACTTCCAGCATAATTATGCACCATGGTGCAAAGCAAAAGCTGGTTTTGCGAACATGCTGTTGGGGTGTACGGTGTACATCATCGTCTATGATAATATTGGAATTGTTGTTTTTAACAATGTGCAATTTGACATTATCGAGTATTAAACCCAGTCAAAACACAACTACAGAGTGCACACATACATGATGAATTAACAATTAAAAAAACAGTACGACTTAAAATAAAAATTCAATGTGTACATTTACATCCAGTGGTGGATGAAGCACACAAACCATGCAGTTAAGTTAAAGTAGAGAAACACAGTAAAATATGACCCCAGTAAAAGTGTCCCTTTTAAACATTCACTTGAGTAAAAGTACAAAAGTATTTGCCTTTAAATCTACTTAAGTATTCAAAGATTTATTCTGGCTATAATGTTCCTATTATCATTTTTCTCACAAGACTCTGTTTTAATCAACTTCACGCGAAAAGATCTTTAGCGCAATAGCGCATTAGTCTATTAATAGAATGATATTAATCAAACATTGATATTAAAATGATCATGAGCCCAAACCTCTGTCAACTACTTTAAAAGAAAAAAGAACAAAATCGCGAATAAGACCACGTGTTTTATTAAATTTACATTTTTTGGTTTTTCTTTTCAGAAGATTTAGCTATTAACATTATTTTATAAAATGTATATTCTATTTTTTTTTTTTATTATATTATAAAATACTAATTTCACTTGTTTGGAGCAGCTACCATGTTTTTATTATTCTAACTGACCGATTAAATGTAATAATTTTACTGGAAAAATGATACACACTTTTAGGAAAAATAGAAGAAAACATTTTTTGTAAATAAATAAATAAAAAAACAAAAAATGTAAATGAAAAACCTAATCTTTTGGAATAGATTAATCATCGTCACTGCTGTGAACTGACCACCACACACAAAATTGAAGTCCGTTGTTGTCCTTTAGGTGCCGGCACCAATAGAACAATTTGGAATGTGGTGGAAAGTGAAGATGCGATTTCATCTGGAAAATCTGTACAAATTGTTTTATACAATCAAGTCAACAAGGACCAGAAATTCAAAGAAATGTTTCCAACATTTTGTAAAGTCAAAGCCACAAACAGTTTTAGGCTGGTTTGAGAACAAAGTGAGGTCCTACCCAGTATTAGTTAAGTGTACTTATTAAAATACTCCGTGTGTATACACAGGTTTACTTACATTCCTTAAGTTTCCAGTTCTCCAAGCTCTGAGACAGTGTTTAGGACTATAATCGAGCCTGTCTCGACTTGTCTGATCTTCTTTCTTCCCTTTTGTTTTTTGTTAAAACAAATTGATTTACATTTTAAATAAACGTACACTTAAATTAAAAGGGTAGTATATTAACATCTTTCAAGTCCTCACAAACCACTTACATGAGTTTCAAGCTTTAAATATAAACTTTTGTTTTGTTTTTTTAGGTTTCTGTATGTTTTTTTTTATCCTCAGAGAAATCAAGAGAGAGACAATGTCAGTGTAAAAAAAAAAAAAAAAAAATGATACAGGGAGCGTGAGACACTATGGACTAAGAACCTGGGACCGAGACCGATGGAGACTGATTTCGAGAGAAAGAAACTGGCAGATTGAGACAGTAAGAGTGGATTTTAATAAAAACAGATTGAGACAGTGAGACACTGAATGGAGAAAAAAAGAAAGGAAAAAAAAAAAAAAGATACAAACAGAAAGTGAGATGCACTAAGATATGGTGAAACAGAAACAAAATGTTCATGGACACAAATAGAGTGAGACTGGAATAAAAAAGCTGAGTAGACAGAGAACCAAAGAGAGTGAGACACTATGGACTAGGAAACTGAGACGATCTAAGAAAGAAAGAGAGTGAGAGAGAGACTAATGGAGTAAGACCGTATAGACTAAAAAACTGAGACAGATAGAGGCTTGTATATAGAAAGAGAGACTGGCAGATTGAGACAGTGAGCATGGAATAAAAACAGATGCAAAGAGAAACAGTGAGACGCTGTAAGATAAAAAGTTGAGGCAGACAGAGAGAGACAGCTAGAGACTCAAAGTGAGAGACACTGGAATAAAAAAAAAAAACACGAGAAACTGAGACGCACTAAGATGCACTAAGAGATGGTGATACAGAAAGAGTGAGACACTACTGAATGAAAAGAGAGAGAGAGAGAGACAGTTAGAGAGACAGCTAAAGAGTGCTATGGAAAGAGAGACCGACAGAGCGAGACTGAAAATGAGACACTATGGAATAAAAAAAAAACAGAGACATTGAAAAAACGGAGAAAGTGAGACGAGATGGTGAAACGGAGAGAGAGGAAAAATCTAAAAGAGAGACACCATGGAATGAAAAGCTGAAACTGACAGCTATTCGTGGGACTTGTGGGTCAGGAATTCTGTGGTATTTTGATCACTATTTTTGTCTCTGTTCTTCTAGAGGTTGATTTACTTCTTTAAGCTAAAAACAGACACATTTCTCTATATTATGTAAAGAATTCGGTTTTATGGCCAATTCCCACCAGCCAGCTTTCCTCACATTACTGCAGCAACGTGCAACATCTCAGACGACCATCCGTTCTTCTTAACACTGCTGTTTTTGCTGAATGAGGCACCGCAGCATAGTCTGAAGAAAGACCTGTCCAATCTTTTGTTTTCTTTCGTTAATTATGATAAAAAAGAAATACACGGTAAAATCTTTGGAAATGATTTGAGGACCATTTAAACAAAAAACAAATGCTCATCTTTTACACATTGATCCAGAGCGATTATTCATTTATCTCATTTATACAGTTGAGACCTAGGGACCTCGCTTAAGGGCCCAGCAGTGGCAGCATGTCGGAGCTGGGATTTGAACTCGCAACCTTCCGATCAACATTAACCAGCTGCCACTTTCCTATATAAAGCATATGTTGTGAAAGTGGACAGGAAATTTGAAATTGGTTAATTATATTCACTATTTTACATTTATGTAAATTTATGTAAATTATGTCATAAAAAATTCCAGTGTACAGTTGTATTTTTCCTGTATATCCTTTTTCTTTTTATTATTATTCTTTTTAATGTTTACATTTACACTTTGTATTCTAAACAGTTGAGGGTTAACGGGCCCCAACAGTGGCAGCTTGATGGTGCTGGGATTTAAACTCATGACCAAATCATGAGTTTAAATGACTCATGACTCTGATCAAAATTAACACTGAGCTAGGAATTCCACACCAACTAATAATAAAAAAATGTATATATATTATTTATTTATTTTGGATCTGCATCTCTGCTTACCACCTTAGGAACAAGGTACGATCCGAACGATTGTTCGTCCCATGAATATCTTTTGACTACATGCATCTCCTAATGATGTAAGAGTTACAATTACTATCAAATCAACAATAAAATATGCTAAAACAAATGTGTGTACATTGGTAATATTGGTGGGAGAACGCTGAGGATGGAGCCGCCCTTCAGGCGGAAAAGAGGAAGCCCAAGGAGGAGGTTTATCCAAAAGATTCGAAATAACAATATACATTTTTTTTTTTTTATTATTTATATAGTTGAATTTCCATACAAAGAAGAGTTTCTATTGTGATTTTAAAATTTTTGAATTGTATTTGACACCAGCAGTATATTGTTTGCTTTAAGCAATGAGTAAAATACCCCAAACATAGTGTAGGATACAAATAAATGATCATGTCATTGTTCATGAAAGACAGAAGACCAGCTGGTGAGTTTTATAACAAATTGAGGCTTTTTTTTTGTTTTTGTGTTTTTTGTACACAGCCGTAGAGGTGATCTGTATCCAGCTTCACACCTGTGGAATGAGGAGGAGAGCAGCGTTAAAAAAAAACATACAAAACCAGTGTGATCAGTGAGAACCCGGGTTGCTGTGACGACCCTGCTGTAAACGTGCTGTAAACGTGCAGCGAGTTTAATTTGCTTTCAATTAAATGATGATTTTAGTTTGATTTGATTCATCGGTTCGGTTTTACATAACTGCAGTCTTGAGCAAGTTGTAGCTCACTGGTTAAGATGTCAGACTTGGATTCGGAAGGTCATGAGTTAAAATCTCCAGCACCACCAAGTTGCCACTGCTGGGCCTTTAAGCAGGACCCTTAATCCTCAACTGTTCAGGTGTCTAAATACGACACAGTTGCTCTGGATAAGAGAATCTACCAAATGCTGTAAATGTGTTTGTCTCAGTGCTTGTCATCTCCATTTCCACATCTCCATGCATTCATATCAGTTGTAGTTCCTCTCGAGCAGACTTTTATGGTGGCAATAATGTATTTTCTTTAGATATGTTTTAAATTGATAAGCATGACTGCTCAACTGTAACCAAAATATTACTGTAATTCAGATTGGGTTTCTCTGCTGTAACCTCCAATGCCGCACGGAGAAAGTGTACTCAGGGTTGCGCGTCCCTGCAGTTACGACGCAAATTATTGTTTTGTGCACTTTTTATTTGCGAAATTTGTCATCGCTGACTAGACAGTCAGCATGGGATGTTTCCGAGCAGCAGCCGGATGCAGACAGATACAATCAGTGACACCACAAACCATGTTGATTTTATATTTTTTTTATTTAAGCGACCGTGCGACGAGGCAACTTTGTGAAATATCGATCGACTATTGGTCACACATCTTCACAATTCCCAATCTTGACCTTTTGTGAGGTTTTCGGTCTCCAGCATTTGTATGAATGAAAAGTGGGTTGTGACTGCAGCTTTTACTCATGATTGCCTTACCGGTATGAACGTGTTCTACTGAAACGCGTTCGGTGTGAATTTGCCTTAAGGTGTGTGTGTGTGTGTGTGTGTGTGTTCGGGGGATTTGAGAGAACTGCAGAACAAATTGAAAACATTCCTCCTTCATTGTTGGAGGTCATGTTTTCCTGTGTCGTGGTGTTGTATTTACAAGGTGTGTCTAAACAAACGCTTCTAAATCTCTTCCTCTCTCATTTTCTCCTTCTCTGTCCATCCACAGAGGGGCCATATGGGATCTTTGCGGGTCGTGACGCCTCTCGTGGGTTGGCTACGTTTTGTCTGGAGAAAGATGCACTACGAGACGAATACGACGATCTGTCAGATCTCAACGCTGTTCAGATGGAGAGTGTCAGAGAATGGGAGATGCAGTTTATGGGTGAGTTTTAGAAAAGTATTGCAAAAGTAATAATTTCCCTTGAAAATATCATATAAAATCCAGTGCAATCAACTGCCTTCAGAAGTCACCTAATTAGTAATTACCTGTGTGAACTTAAATCACAGTGTAATTACAGCTGTCCTGTGAAGGCCTCAGAGGTTCGTTAGAGAACATTAGTGAGCAAATTGCCTCATGAAGACTAAAGAACACACCAGGTGGGTCAGGGATAAAGTTGTGAAGTTTAAAGCAGGGTTTGGTCATAAAAACATTCCACCCAAGCTTTAAACATCTCACACAGCACTGTTTAATCTATGATTTGAAAATGAAAAGCCTATGGCACAACTGCTAACCTACCAAGACATGGCCGTCTTGCCGACTGCACATCAGAACCCCAAAAGCATCCCCTCAGCATGATGCTGCCACCACCATGTTTCACTGTGGGGATGCTTTTCTCCAGTAGGGACAGGGAAGCTGGTCAAAGTTGATGGGAAGATGGATGGAGCTAAATACAAGGCAAGTCTGTAGGAAACCCTATTATAGGCTGCAAAGGGTTTGAGACCGGGGCGGAAGTTCACCTTCCAGCAGGACAGCGACCTTCAACGTACAGCCAGAGCTACACTGGGAAAATCATGGTTAATTGAAATATAAATTCACATTTTTTTTTTTATTGTCTCCAAGTTTAATAACTCCCTGAATTAGTATAAAGAGGAAACCTCGAGAGGAACCAGAGAGGAACCTTCATCATAGTCGAGGTTATTAACTGTTTACTGCTGGAGACTTAAGTGTAAAAACTGTTCATGGTGAACAATTTTTACTGTAACAGACTGGTTCTATTAATTACAGTCCACATCTTCATGGTTCTTGAGTTCAACCCTCCACAGTATCCTCATGGATCTATACACTTAATTTGTTAAAAACTTAATTCAAGCTTTTATTCTTTTAAACCCATTTCTATATTCTAATCTCGCTATCTCGACAGATGTCTAATCTTCTAGTTTGCACGGTTTCCGTTTCTCGCTTAAAGCGGCATTTCATGCAACGTTGGGTTTATCCACACACTTTTACACTTTTACTTCCAGTTAATGCTGAGAAAACTTGACTTTGAGCCAAGAGTCAGCAACAAGACCCATGTGTGCAGGTGTTTGAAATCATGGAACGTATTAAAAAGCTGAACTGCTCCATTAACGTGCTTTAATGGATCAACAGCCAGTGATCTATCAAGATTTTAACACTTTTGGTGTTTGTTTGATCTTTGCACCAGTCTGTAAATAGTCCTTTGTGATAGTACCATGAACTTTCAACATTATAAAGTCCACAATCAGTTTTTTTTTTCCCTTCTTCTTCCTCTCATGTTGCGTCTCTCATTTGGTTTCTTGGTTTGCAGAAAAATACGACTACGTGGGTCGCTTGCTGAAGCCTGGTGACGAACCGTCGGAATACACAGACGAGGAAGACATAAAGGACCATCTGAAACACGACTGACGTGACCAAATCCCGAGACTCAGACCGCTAAGCGTCCAGCCAATTTATCCCCCTCGCCCTCCCCTTGTATCCCACTCTTTAGCCCCAAACTCTAAACTATCGGACAACTACTAGTTCATCGGAGTAGATTTTGCATCTCGTCTCCAATATCACATCCCCAGGCAGGAGCGTCTGTGTGCCGGCAGCAGAAAGTGTCCTGCAGGAACCAGTGCTACAAAAAAAAAAACCAGACGGCTCAGATGTAGGTCTGTTCGGCAAACTTTTTGATTTGGAGCATTAAATCGAATCCATACTTGCCTCAAGGTGTCCCTTTATACCTGCTACAAACTTTTGGTGGTTGTTCATCCCTTTTCTCCATTCATACCCTGCTTTTTTTTTTGTTTGTTTGTTTGTTTTGTTTTTCCCAACTCCAGCACACCTGCTTCAACTCTTCAGCCAAATATCAAGCCCTTCTTGAGCTGAGTAAGGTGTGTTTAAGAAGGGAAAATCAAAAAGCGCTCGAATTTCCTTGGATTACGAGCAAGAATCACCATCGTTTTGTGAATTACTTCGTTTCCAATCTCCCAGTGTGGCTCTGTACTCCATCACAGTGTACTGGGAAAAGGTATTTTTACCCCTTTGTGTTTGCCCCCCTCACTCCTGCTCTACTGCAGCCACGGGCCTTGGCTTGGTCTCCTGTTCACCTGTATACACTTGTTCCATATACTCTAAGCACTTAGTCCTGTATGTTTAAGCAGTCCTGGGTCTTCTGCCCGTGTGTGTGTGTGTGTGTGTGTGTGTGTGTGTGTGTGTGTCCTGGTGATGGACTGGAAATGTGAAAAGATATTCAAAGTATGAAACACTGAAACCCCACGTTTTCATTTAAAGACGTCAATAAGAACACTTGCGCTAATGGAACTGTGGAGGGGGGGGGGGGGGTAAAGTGGTACGATCCAAAACTGGATTACAGCTACTTTTTTTTTTTTAAACACGCTCCATTTTAAAATACCTGCAAATCAAGGTGTCGTTCAAATCGAGAGGTCGTACGTTGATACCATTCTTCAAGTGTGAGCAATCTTTAAGCATTAAATGTCCCCCGTCCCCCCCCCCTTTTTTTTTTGTGGGAATGGTATGAACTTTTTTACCATGACTTCAGGTAGGAGAAATTTTTTTTTTTTTCTTTTTTTTATTTGTTATTCCAGATGGGCGATGAGGGAAGAAAATATCGGAAGTAGAGGGATGTTGCGAGAAACCAATTTTTTAACAATTATTATTATTTTTTTTTTTTTACAATTCAAAGTTTAGAGTTGCAAAAGGGAAAATCGACTTTCAATCCCGTAACCTGCTTCGAGCGTCGCGGTGTCCGTCTGTCCGTCAATCCTGTCGTTTTTCAACTCTTTAATGGAAACAGCATAAGTAGAAATTGTGCCTTATGTGATTCTTTTTTTTTTTTCCTCTTCGAAAACAATTCACGGCAAAAATCAATAGAAGGGAAATCGAGGAAGAAGGAAAACGTAGTAAAGCGTCGCCCTTTTCCGACATTCTCCTGTCGACGGTGTTCTACGTTCTTCCTATGTGCCCTTTTTAACTATTCAAACAATGAAAAGGCATGCTTCAGGCTCTAAAGATCATTCTCCACGTCATTGCCACCTTGTACATAGACTTTATAAAATATTCAGTGTTACTGCCATGTTGCTGTAGTTAATGGACTCTGTGTACTACTGTGTTGTATTGGCCATAAATCTGTCCCATCATTCTTTCTCTCTTTCCGTCTTTCTTTCTTTTCTCCACTGACGTCCATTTTAAGTGTGGAAGAAACAGTATGAGATGTGTTTCGGAGGCTAGGCAGGGGGTGCGAAGGATTACACACTTTTTGTTGCATTTCTTTTTTGGGGGAAAGGGTGGGAGGTGAAGAGAAACGGTGGATTCTGTAAATATGTGTATCATTTTATTGAAGCATGTACAGCATAACTATGAGCTAATGCTGGTTTCTCCCCACATCACGTATTTAATTGTTGGGTGCGTGAGCGAGCGAGAGGAAGCGATGTGTCGATGCATAAACAAATAAACAGATTTGGATAATAAAACCACTGTTGCACCTGTCTCGTGTTCACAACAGCGCAGCGGTTTGTTTTGATAGATTCACAGTGCGGGTAAGAGTGTCGTGTCGTGTCGTGCGAGAGCACACAACGTTTACAGGTTTATTGCTACGTTTATGGACGACGTGCAGTTTATTGCACATCGTTTTGCAAATGTTTGCACACTTTTTTTTTTTTTTTTTTTTGTATGTTTTCTAGCTACCCAGAAAGCAACGTGCGCACGGGGTTAAGACGTGCATCGGATGCAAAAAGTGGCGAAAAACATACAACAAAAGATTCGTGTTTGCAAAAGTACAAGTAGGTTAAAAAAAATAAAATAAAAAATTCTTCACATTCTGTGTGGTGGTCAGTTTACAGCAGTGAGATTCAAGTTACTGATTTTTATGGGCGCTTTTTTTTTTTTTTTTATATATATATAAAAACCCTTATAAAGCCATTTTCTCTAGAAGTGTACAACTTTTTCAGTCGAATTCTCACATTTAATCAGTCTATTAGAATAGTACAATATTTTGGCTGTTACTCGCCAAAAATGGAGTTAGTATTTTATAATATTCAAAAATAATCATCATATAATTAATTATTTTAATAGCCGGTTTGTGGGGGGAAAAAAAGCCACTTTTCGCAGGATATCGATGCGCTTTAATAGACTGAGTCACGCAGTGAGTGAACGCACTTTAAATGCACCAAAGCAATTCGCTAACAATTACAATTTATTTATAAATAACTTGCTACTTATTTACTTTCATTTATTTAATACATATGGATTAAATATTTTGTTTAATTTAATTTTCTCGACCAATTCCTCTGCCCTTTTCAAAGACTCTTCATTGTTGTGGGGGAAAAATTTACTCTTCCAATAAGGACACATTTTTCTTGGTTAATGTTTGTAAACCTCCCGGTAAGGGAACAAACCCCAGCCATTAGGGAGGCACAAGCCAGTGCACTCTTAGTGCCGGTCCCAAGCCTGGATAAATGGGGAGGGTTGCATTAGGAAGGGCATCCAGCGTAAAAACATGGGCCAAATCAAACATGCGGATCATAAATACGGATTGTCCGCTGTGGCGCCCCCTAATGGGAGAAGCCGAAAGTAAGTTTAAGTTTAATAATGTTTTTAAACCCTTTATTAGTAGTTTTGGATCATGAGCGTCTGCCATACAATTCCTTGAAAATAAAATTCTTTACTTTGTATACAATATTCACGGGACGGTACGTACGTTTGGTTCAAATTTTGGTACGGTTTGAAATGTGAAACATAAAATTGACGTTTTTTTAACGACGCTGTTTATTATTATTAACGTGTGAATTTTTTATTATTATTTCAAATAAAATGCCCGCTTATAGAATAATATTTGACATCATAAAATTAAATGAACTAGTTAATGCAATTTATTTATTATTTTTTTTAAATATTGATTCAATTGAGTAATCAGGTAAATTGCCACATTAAATTGATTAAATAAATGGATACATTTTAAGTTTACGTCTGTTAGACCCCATTCAGAGAGAGAGAGAGAGGGAGAGAGTGTTTTACATTTAATATTTAATTTTTTTTAAAGATATGATCTTAAATGTTCTACTTATTTCCGCAAACTTTAATAAATGTCTTCATTCCTTCCATCCGTCATTCATTCACTCCCTCAGTGTGTGGAATTGTCAGGATTTTCCCCTTTTAACAGAAATTCTTAAATCTGGAAATAAAACGCTTATAAATTCTTAGCACTAGTCTTAGCGGCTAATTCAACATTTTAGCGACGTAATGTATAATGCTTTATTTTTTCGTAGCTAAATTTCTAGGTACCAGGGAAAGGAAATGCTGGTTGTGTCACTCTGGAGTAACGCCATGTTGCAGGTAAAAACTAAAAATGCTATAATGATTATATGGAATGTATGTCATTAACACTTCTGCATATGCAGATTAGGTAATGTAAGTCAATTTGGGTTGCAGGCTGTGTTTCAATTCAAACTCCAAATGCCTCCTTTTAAATTTATTTTTTTTTAACATCTTTTTAAGAAAATGTCAACAAAATATTGATTTTAAGTTTATATACACATTTACAAGTAAAAATATTATAAAAGGAAGAAAAAATTTTGTTCTTTTTTAGTACAGTGAAATCCTTTGTTTGCACAGTGATGTTAGGGGCTCCTGAAGCACTGCAGGGTTGAGGGCCTTGCTCAGGGGCCCCCAAGAATGGAAGCTTGGTGATAGCAGGGTTTGAACCCCTGACCTTCTGATTTAGTAATGCATACACTGTTCAGGGGAGACCGCGCGAGTCAAGCTTTTACGGCGATTTTGCGGCAAAGGAACCATTACTTCAGAAGATCAACATGCAGGAGAGACGTGCTTGGATCAAGAAACATGAGGAATGGACATTAGATCAGCGGAGAACTGGCGTTTGGTTTGATGAGTCCAGATTTGAGATATTTAGTTCTAAACGGCGCGTCTCTGTAAGATGTACAGAGGGTCAATGGGTGGCTCCTGAGTGTGTGGTTCCCAAAGTGAAGCAAGAAGAAGGAGGTGATGTTGTGGAGGTGCTTCGCTGGTGACGATCAAAATTGAGGACACATCTAACCAGCTTGGTTCCACGGTATTTTGCTTATATGGTGTTCTGTTATGCTTTTTTTTATTTTTACTACACAAACACATTGTTTTGAAATGAATCTCCAACTTGTATATAAAACTTGTTCAAATAAATTGGAATACATTTTCCAAAATTCATTTCAACTTTTCAAATGAGCGTCACTGATTGGCAGTGGGGAGGGCACGAGGGCGTTGCCTAATTTACATAGCATGCATATTCATTACATGGGTTGCATAGTAATGATAATACCTTTTTTTATTTTACACGGATTAGTTTAATAAGTAATTACTGATAAACAGCACGGTCGTGGGTTTTTATAAGATGGCGACTGAAATTCGTCTTCTCCCTAAAGGGGAAATGGCGAGGGGGAAGTCACTGAAGCGCTGAAAACTTCATTTCAACCAACGAAGAAAATAAATAGGTGGCAACATGGTGTTTGGGCGCCATCTGCTGGTGGCTTCTTTACAAACATCCAGGTCCTTGTAATGTAAACAGCAGTCGTGTTACTCGTGTTCGGTTGGAAGCAGTTTGTTCCTATTTTTAGGTGTTTTTATGTTTTAAAAGTGCTTTAATTCCAGGGATTTGGTGGATGACGTAATAATATTTCGGGGCAAATTATCAGAGCAGATCAAAAGCAAACCGGGATCGAAAACCCCAGCCTCAGCCCTTTTGTGTTGTTTTGGTAAGTAAAAATACCGAGTCTGATTTTGATCGTCGCCAAAATATTCGATCTTTTTGGTATCAAATGGAGACTTCTCCAAAGTCAGTATTACTAACTTTTATTGTCTGGTGCATGTCCCGAGTTGTTATTAACCCCTGTTGAGGTTTTCACAGTTCTTCAGCTCGATTCTCCTCCTGCTTTTGTTGTGAAAACACACCCATTACCTGTGAGTTGTGCCACATTTGCATTTGTTTACTCAGAGTAGCTCAGATCCAAGGCAGGTCAAACCTCTGTGTGTAACATGGAAACCTTCAGAAATGCCTGCTGTATCTCTACAAAACACACATTGACTGACCTGCACATTTTAAAGACACACATTAACATTATACGGAAACTCAAATTGTGTGAAAACAGAATGAAAAGTTGCTAATACAATCACATGAATAAAATGAAAACTTGCGAACACTTCAGTCTCCAATGTATGTTTGTACACAAATGTCATAGTGCTGTGCTGGTTACTAAAAAATAGTTACTAGTTACAGTTACTCGTTACTTCGTTCAAAAAGTAACTGTTACTTTGTTGATTATTTACACCAAAAAGTAATGCGTTACTGTTAACTTTTTAGTTACTTAAAAAAAAAAAAGTTCTTTAATGTTCCCAATTATGCCCTTTTATGCGTTATGGTCTACAAACACAAAACTGATTTAAACACACAGTCATTTTTAAACACTATTTTATTAAAGTCAGAGCAGCACATACTGAATATATCACAAGGATTTCTGAAATAAATGAAACAAGCTGAATAATATATTCACAATCAAAAACTAAAGTGGCTTCTGCATCATAAAAGCTGTTGTGTTGAGCTCTTAAACATGTTCCTTTCACAGCTGAAGTATGAAAACTATCAACAATGTAGAACAGAACACCTGGGTTAGCTTCATCGAGGGGTGGAGTTTCTGGAGGTGCTGCTATCGCAGTAGATACGAGCTTCAAACCAGAAAGACACAGCTTACATTTGACTAAAAAGTTTTTGTCTTTATGCTCAACTGAAGTGAAATAATGAGCATATTTCCACTTTGAGAAACTCGTCTTGCTCTCGCCTCGACTCGCCATTACTGCCGCACAGACCTGAATAAACGGAGACACGCCCACAGCGCGTCTTCGTCGTGTTTACAGAGGGTAATCCACCAATCCTACAAACCGTCTCTGCTGTAAACAGGTCAGACTGTAGTCTACACTTCAGCCCAAATGTATTCATTTTTTAAAAAGTAACAGGTAACGCACCATACGGTAACGGTAACAGAGTTACTTTATTTTAAAAATTCCACGTATTAGTATTAGTTACTGTCAAAAGTAACTGCGTTACAGTAACACGTTACTGCCCAACACTGGTGATAAGTTGAGTGAAGTTATGGTCCATGGTTTTTGGCATGTTCGTACGCATACAGAATAAAATGGTCATTTCATTTTCATTGGCCATCACTGAATTATAACACCAAAAGTGAATTTTGTTTTTGTGTGATCTCTCCAACTTTGCAAGGTGTGATTCTGTCAATTGTGACTGTGTATGTAAGGGAGTGGCATTGCATAACTACAGCACAGTGCTGTGCATAAAAGCAGAGCGACCCAGGCGGAAGAATCATTTCTTCTTCGCATTTTTGAGAACGCACATCAAGATGGCCTCCGTATCACTGCCACACAATAAGAACCTCTCCGCGCAACAGGCTTTGGCCTGGCTTGAGGAAATGGACGAAGCAGACTCAGATGAAGGAGAGATTTCATTTGACCAGCAAGCCACTGATACCTCCTCAGAAGAATCCGAACAGGAATTGGAACAAGAACCCTACATGCCTCCACGGAAGATGCACCGTGGTACTGGGAAGCCCTGTCTGAGCCAGACTGCAAAAGACTGCACTGTGTGGGTAGAGGAGGACATTGGAATGCCCAGTGCAGTAGCAAATCACTCGTGCTTCACTGCGCAAGCTGGACCCACAAAGTCTGCTAAGGTTTGTCATTGCCAAAGTACATATGATATTTAGATAAACCCATTTAGAGTGAGGTTCATGTAAATTTAACTCTCTCTATTTGTTTATCTTCTGACAGCGTAAAATAACAAGCGTGCTCCAAAGCTTCCTTTGCCTGGTAGACGTGGGAATGCTGCAGACCATCAGGGACTGCACGGTCAAACAAGCCCGCAGAACAGAGCCGGACTGGAGTTTGGCAATTCATGAACTGATGGCATTCATTTCAATTCTGTTTGTAAGAGCAATCATGTGTCCCGTTGGTGCCATTGTGGATTGCTGGTCAGAAAGCTTTCTGGTGCCAGTAATCAAAGAGACAATGTCTCGAGATAGATTCATTTCAATTATGCAACACCTTCGATTTGATTACGAGCACACGCGGGCAGAATGGGTGAAAACAGACAAATTTGCTGCGATCTCCGACATCTGGACACGCTTCAACAAGAACTGTGCTGAGAGTTTCACTCCAGGAGAACACATGACCATCGATGAACAGCTGTTCCCTACCAAGGTTCGTTGTCCATTCACACAGTATCGCAACCAAGCCAGACAAATTTGGGATCAAGTTCTGGATGGCCACGGATTTGGAGACCAAATATGTCTGCAATGCATCTCCTTACTTGGGAAAGTACCCCAGTCGTCAGAAGGGAGAGAGGCTGGCAGAGAACGTGGTCATGAGTCTGATGGAGCCATTTTTGGATGATGGGAGAAATGTCACGACGGACAATTTCTTTACTTCACTGTCACTGTCGCACAGACTGCTGCAGCGCAAAACAACGCTACTGGGCACAGTGAATAAAGCCCGGCGTGAACTTGCAAAAGACACTGCAGAGCGAGAGGTATTCTCCACTTCAGTGCTTAGAAGTGGCAGTGTCTCCTTGACAATTTATGCACCTAAAAAAAACAAGACTGTGTGTGTTCTAAGTTCCATGCACCAAAACGTGATGATCGGTGACGGCAGAAAGAGGAAACCCCACACGATAACAGACTATAACCACATGAAGGTATGTGAATGTGTGTATAATTTTACACCAGTGCTACAATGATTTCTGATGTGTACTATACAGGCCTATAGAAAAAAAAAGCACATATACTCATGACTCTCTCTCTCTCTCTCTTACACTCTCTCTCTCTCTCTCTCCTCTCTCTCTCTCTCTCTCTCTCTCTCTCACTCTCTCTCTCTCTGCTTTTACAGTGTGGTGTAGACGTGTTGGACCAAATGGCGCGGATGTATTCCGTAAGAGCAGCAACACGCAGGTGGCCAGTAGCGGTTTTTTACAATATGCTGGACCTGGCGGCAGTGAATGCCTACATTTTGTACAAGGCATGCACACGGTGGACAGGCAAAAGAAGATTGTTTCTGAGTCTTCTAGCTAAGGAACTTCGTTGCCGATTCATGCAGCACAAGGAAATATTGGCACAGAGGCAGGCTGCTGAAGCTGCTGCAGCTGCTGTGCCAGGGACTGTACGGACAACGCAGTGCCAGGTGCAAGAGAGCTGCAAAAGGAATCGCAGCAGGTTTACCTGTGCAACATGTCAGAAATACACCTGTGCCAAATGCAGGGATGATAGACACTGGGTTTGCAAACGCTGTAAAGTTTGAAACACACATAGGTTCGGCCTGCCTTGGTTTAAGCTAACAAATGCAAATGTGCCAGGCCTCACAGGTAATGGGTGTGTTTGCACAACAAAAGCAGGAGAACAATGGAGCTGAAGGTTTGTGAAAATCTCAGCAGGGGTGCTAGGTCCAAGGAATTTACGAATTTACGGAAATAGTGTGCAGCACGTAGGATTATTGAAACGCGCTGCTGGGTCATGTGACACAAACCCAACTTTATCACTTTGAGTTCACATCTACACTTTAATGGTACTAAAATGTACCATTGCTGCTAAAAGCATGCTCTTATTTTTTTTGTCTTTTACACACACACACACAATAAATATATGTATGTATATATACACACACACACACACACACACTAATATATATATTAGTGTTTGTGTGTGTGTGTGTATATATATATATATATATATGTATACACATAGGTGCAGCTTAATAAAGTAAAATATTAAAAAGTTTATTTTAGTAATTCAATACAAAAAGTAAAACTCGTATGTTATATAGATTCATCACACACAGATTGATATATTTCAAGTGTTTATTTCTTTTAATTTGGATGATTTTGGCTTAAAAAAAACACCAATTCACTATTAAAAAAAAAAAAAGGAATTCTTCAGAAGACTAGGAATAAAAATTGTTGGCCTTCTGGAAAGTATGTTCATTTACTGTATATGTACTCAATACTTGGTATTTTTTTCTGTGTGTGTATATATAAAACCGATCTATTAGGGTTGCACAAGCCAGTCCACTCTTAGCGCTGGTTCCAAGCCCGGATAAATGGTAAAGTGAAAATAAAATATAAAGTGCACTGTGCTGTGCGAGTCCAGAGTTTAAAGTGTCGTAGTGTGAAAAGTGAGCTGATGGAGAGAGTGGGCCAGTTTTTAGATCCTGGGTGTTTCCTGTTTTAAACTCTGAATGGCCTGCGTTCTCTCCAAATGGCCTGCATTCTCTCTGTGTTCGCTTTCAGGGAGCGGAAGCGTTTCCCTGAACGCAACAAAGAAAAGAGTCCATTGTTGGGATGGCTGAGGTGCTTCATAATCTTCCTATCTCTACTCCTGCACCGCATGCAGTAGATGTCCTGCAGGTTAGGGAGCTCGGTGTGGATGGTACGTTAAGCTGAACGCACCATCCTCTGGAGGGCTCGTCTGTCCTGCATGGTGCTGTTCCCGAACCAGGAAGTGATGCTACCCGTCAGAACACTCTCAATGGTGCAGGTGTAGAAATTCTTTAGCACCTGAGAGTGTAGTTTAAAATCCCTTAAGCGTCTCAGATGGAACAGACACTGCCGGGCCTTCTTCACCAGGGTGTTGGTGTGACAGGACCAAGACAGGTCCTGTGTGATTTGAAAACCTAGGTACCGGAAACTGTCCACTCTCTCCACTGGGGTCCTGTTGATGTTTAGCGGTTCAACAATCAACTCCTTAGTCTTGCTGCGTTCAGAAGAAGGTTGTTCTCCTGGCACCATCTCTCCAGGTTTTTAACCTTCTGTAAGTAGGCTGTTTTGTCATTGTTGGAGATCAGGCCCACCACAACAGTGAATCTGTTCCTGACCCCTGTTCTGCTCTGTTCTGGTTTTGAACTCTGGACTGGTTTTTGGTTTGTGGTTCTGCCGTCCCTGTATTGCTTAGTTTGCTGGCTTTGATTTTTTGGACCTTTTTTTTCGTTTTTGTTTTTTTCATCCCTGCATCGCCCTGTTTGCCTGTGTTTTTGACCCTGGACTGTTTTTGGACTGTGTTTTTGCCTTGCCCCATTGCTCAGGTTGTTTCATTATTAATGCCTGATTTTTCCTTACCCCTTCCCTGCTTTTTCCTTACCCCTTGTTGCACCTGCATTTTCTGACAAAATAATATAGCCTTGTATAATCACCGGCAAGAGTGTATAGTCAGCGGCTCCGCTCCAAGAGGCCGGCCGAGGGCACCGCTCCGCTCTGAGAGGCCTGCCGAGGCCGCCCCTCCGCTCCGAGAGGCCCGCTGAGGTCGGCGCTCGGCTCCGAGAGGCCCGCCAAGGCCGCCGCTCCACTCCGAGAGGCCCGCCGAGGTTGCTGTATTTCCCTCCGCCAGACCCGCTCCAACCACCCACCCAGGGCGGGTTGCGAGGCCTTGCCTCTTCAGTCTGCTGCCTCTTACTGACTGTTGATATTCTGAAGCTCAGCCCCCAGCAGAGAACTGAGAATTTTCCAGTTAAATAACCTCCTTAGATGACGGTCTCTTCGGCTCCTGAACTCTGCTAAGGGGCTGCCCAACCTCAGTCTTCCTGCCTGACTGGGGACGTCACCCAGCTATTCCGACCTGCCAAGATCACCTCTATGCCTGTCTGCCCTGCTGAGCATGCCCCCAAGCCTGTCCATGTGCCGCTCTGCCCCGAGGGTCCCGCCGAGGCCGCCGCTCTGCCCCGAGGGTCCCGCCGAGGCCGCCGCTCCGCTCCGCCCCGCCCCGAGGGTCCCGCCGAGGCCGCCGCTCCGCTCCGCCCCGAGGGTCCCGCCGAGGCCGACGCTCCGCCCCGCCCCGAGGGTACCGCTGAGGCCGCCGCTGCACCCCGAGAGTTCCGCCGTTCTACCCGGTGGCAGTTTGCCTCAAGCCCCGCTGTGTCCGCCGCTGGCACTAGACTTTACTCGTGCCCCAGGCACGATTATCATGCTTCTCCTGTGTTTTCCTCTTGCCTCTTCATTCTGCCAAAACAAGGCCGTCTGGAGACGGTCGTGGAGGGGGTACTGTCAAGAACTTCTGGACACGGTGCACACTTCGGGTTTTGTGGTGTGTACTTCCGGTTCCGCAGCTCGCACCTCTTGGTATTTAAGGACACCCCAGACTTCGGGCCAGATTATCTTGCCGGCTCCTCAGCCCCTGAGATGATTCATGACACTTTGTCAGCTCTGGATACCTGTTCCTGACCCCTGTTCTGCTCTGTTTTGGTTTTGAACTCTGGACTAGTTTTTGGTTCGTGTTTCTGCGGTTCCTGTTTTGCTCAGTTTGTTAACTTAGATTTTTTGGACTGTTTTTTTTTTCGATTTTGTTTTTGTCTTCCCTGCATCGCCCTGTTTGCCTGTGTTTTTGACCCTGGACTGTTTTCGGACTGTGTTTGTTTTTGCCTTGCCCCATTGCACTCAGTTTTTTTCTTACCCCTTCCCTGTTTTTTCCTTACCCCTTGTCGCACCCGCATTTTCTGACAAAATAATATTGCTGTGTAAAGTCACCCGCAAGAGTGTATAGTCAGCTGCTCCGCTCGGAGAGGGCCGCCGCTGAGGGCGCCGCTTCGCTCGGAGAGGCCCGCCGCTGTGTCCGCCACTGGCACTTGACTTTCCTTGTGCCTCAGGATTATCATGCCTCTCCTGTATTTCCCTCTACCAGACCTGTCACATTGGGCAGAAAGTGCTTGGGACAGCCACCTGGAGGCTTGCTCCATGCTTCGTACTGTCAGGATCTTCTGGGCATGGTGCGCATTTGCGGTTTTATGGTGTGCACTTCCGGTTCCGCGGCTTGCACCTATGGGTCTGCGGCCATTTTGCCGTTTTTGTTTCCTCCCGGTACTTAAGGACACCAAATATATTAGTTCGGGCCAGATTATTTTACCCTGTTTCTAACCCCCTGAGATGATTTGTGACACTTTGTCTGCTCTGGATACCTGTTTCTGCTCCTGCTACTGATTCTTAACCTGTTTCTGACCCCTGTTCTGCTATGCTTTGGTTTTTAACTCCATTCTCCTCACTTAGTCACCCGCAGTTTGACAGACGCTTTCGTTCCTACTGCACACTTCACTGCTGTCACACTGTCTTTATACATGTCCTGGCTCAGTCATATAATTACAACTTACAAATGACAATAATGGCATTTGGTAGACACCCTTATCCAGAGTGTCTTAGGCCTTGCTAAAGGGCCCAACAGTGGCAACTTGGTAGTGCAGGGCCTCACGGCCTTTCGAGCAGAAGTCCATTGTTTTAACAACTGAGCTACCCCTTCCCTTTCAACAGTAATACATTTTAAAGTGATTTTTTATTTTTTTTTTCTAACAATTACTAAGTGAATTATTAATACATTTATTACATTGTGGAACATGTTTATAAGGCTAATTCAACTTTCTGTAATCTTAAATAACTCGGCTCTATTTTCACAGCATCATGGAATAAATTCATTTATAAATACATTGAATGAATAAATATATATATTTTGTGTGTTTCTTAAATGCAGACATTTGTTAAAGTTGATATAGCTGACCTCTTTCCTGAATCTCACACTTTAGTCTTCCTTTTTCAGTTTCCAACTTATTCTTTTTTTAGTCCTCACACCATCTGATGCTGTTCAACTGCACTGTCCCCTGCCATCACCCTAGTGTCCAATCTCTTACCACTGCCTTTTCCATCTTTTTACCAAAAAATATCCACCATCTGCCCTTCCACATTCCTCTCCTCAAGGCCACACCCACCCATCACCTCCTCATGTCAAGTCAAGTCAAGTTTATTTGTATAGCGCTTTTCACAACAGACATTGTCTCAAAGCAGCTTTACACAAATCAACAGTGATGGTGAATGGTGTGAATTTGTCCCTGATGAGCAAGCCGTGGCGACTGAGGCAGGGAAAAACTCCCTTAGATGTTATGAGGAAGAAACCTTGAGAGGAACCAGACTCAAAAGGGAAACCCATCCTCATCATCTGTTCCCTTCACCTACATGGCCACTGAAATCTGCCCCAATCACCAATCTTACATTTCAAGGTACACCTTCTACCACTTCATCTAACTCACTCTAGAATTCTTTCTTCTCTTCCATTTCACAACCCACTTGTGGAGCATAGGCACTGATGACATTTATCACCCCTTCAACTTCCAGCTTCACAGTCCTCACCCTATCCGAAGCTCTCTTCATCTGCACTACACTCTTACTGTACTCTTCCTTCAGAATCACCCCTACACCATTTCTCTTTTCATCCAAACCATGATAGAACAGTTTAAACCCACCTCCAGTGTTCCTGGCCTTACTCCCTTTCCACTTGGACTCCTGAACACACAACATATCTACCTTTCTCTTCTCCATCACATCAGCTCCCTCTCTCCCTTTACCAGTTATAGTACCAACATTTAAATGGCCCACTCTAACCTTCACTCTTCTTCACGTCTCCCTTTCCTGCTGTCTCTGTAGATGTCTTCCTCCTCTTCTTCTCCTCCTTCGGCCAACAGTAGCCCAATTCCCACCGGTACCTGTTGGCTAACAATACCCACGGTTGTTAGTAACCCAGGCCTCAACCGATCCGGTATGAAATTCTGACTCCTGCTCTGCATATTTGATTTGGCACAGGTTTTACGCTGGATGGCCTTCCTAACGCAACCGTCTCCAATTTAAGAGTGCACTGGAATCCTTATTCTATTTAGTTGTTTATAAAAATGTATTATTATAATATTATTTAACCAAGTAGGCATTTTATTTAAATTTCTAAACTGTTCAAATGTAGTGTACACATTTTTATAATATTAAACTGCATTATTAAAGCAATTGTTTGTTTTGCTTCTTTCCCCCCCAACTGTACGGATATTAAACAGAACCGTGACTTAATAATAAGGTACGTACCAAACCTTGAATTTTGTGTACGATTTATTTATTTAAATGTGTATATATATCATAAAACTTGTTATAGGTAAAATGTATTTATATCCACAGACATATATTGATTATACAGTACTGTACAAAACCAAAACAAAAAACAGATAAATGTAGCTTCTATAGAATTTGACATAAAAATCATACTTTTGCAGTAACAACGCTGGTGGTTGGCTCAAATTTTGCACAGTATTGTCAATAATTAAATATGTACCTCTAATTATTATATTATTATTGGGTAGTACTCTATCTTACAAAAGATATATATATATATATATATATATATATATATATATATATATTTTTTTTTTTTTTTTTTTTTTTTTTTTTTTTTTTTTTTTTGAGCAAAACACAGAAAGAATTTTCGTACCACTCAACTGGAGGATGGTGATATGAAAATGGGACCAAAAATAGCCTTAGTTAAAAAAAGAAAAAACCTGTTGGTGTCCTTTCAGAAGGAATTAATCAGTGACAGTGGAGTGATATGGCCTGAAATGAGCTGCAGTTATGAACAAATTTGGTTTTCCTGTACAGGGGATTTCCTCCTAAACCACAGCAATTTCAAATGTGCTAGTCATTGATAAACTGCACGCATAGTTGCATTTATTTGTTATGGAATGAAATATAGCTATATTAGTATACTTTTATAGCAGCAATACACAATCAATTCCTCAATGTAAAAAACGTTTTCTTTTTGTTGAACAAAAATGCAGCTTATGTTCATGAACAAACTGAAAGCACAAATTCACCTACTTGAAGTAAACAATTCAAACATATTGTGCATAGTGCATCAGATACAAATCTATTATACCCACACTTACTATATGATGTAAACTAGTGTTTTAAACAGCTTTATTTGGAGCCTGAAGGACGTTTGAATAAACTTCTATTTTACTGGATATATTTCTGTTTATTGCAAAATTGTAAATACCTTATTTGTTTTTAATACTCTCAGAATTATTATTAGAATACACTTTTTCTGTTACCACAAATCTGGAAGCACATATTTGTATAGGATGTCTTTTGATGCGTTTGAATTCCCCATGGAGATACATGGGTTGGAGTGGAAGATCTTGAGTGTCCTGCTATAGATCTCTGAACTCAACTCTATCGAACACCTAGCTATACATTTGAATTGCTGATCTGCTGATAAATCTACATAGACTGCAAAATTAAACGTTCTTGGTTTCTTGTTCATTTCACCAGGACTTTCCACCATGGCTGAGCATCTCTCTCAGAGTGAACTAGACTACCCTTTTAAACTGCTCGAGTACTTCAATGGTTTCAGAATGTCCAAGGTTGGTGTCTTATCTCTCCCTAGCACTTTTCATTAGAAAATAGAACTCAGCCCCCTGCTACTTCCTCTTTCAACATTTATCTACATTTGGTTTTGTTCCTCGCCAGTCAGTTGTAGCCTCCTTCTGTTTGGTTGCATAGAAATCGGTTGACCACAACTTAAAGCAGTGAAAAAGTTTAGTTTAACTTCAAAGTTAAAATTTTGTTTAAAGTTTGTTTAGTTTCTGTATTTTGTTTTCCGGCTTTGCTTGATGCCAGTGCAAAGCAAACCTCTGAAATGGATGGCTGGATTATCCATATACCAGGTAACACAGTATTACTCCAGTAAAGCTATTTGTCTTCAAATGTACTTAAGTATCCAAAGTACTATGATTTATTATGGCTTTAATGTTCCTATAATCCTATAATGTTTAATGTTCCTATAATAATTTTTGATTAATCAACTCTTATGTGAAAAGATTCTGTTGGTCTGCAAATGGAATCCCTTGGGGGTCAGCTCTTGAAGCACACCTGGTTCACAGTTGGGGAGTGGTAGCTCCAGCAGTTAAGGCGCTGGGTTACCGATCGGAAGGTCGGGGGTTCAAGCCCCGGTATCGCCAAGCTTCCACTCTTGGGCCCTTGAGCAATGCCCTTAACCCTTTATGCTCCAGGGGCGCCGTATCAAGGCCGACCCTGCGCTCTGACCCTGCGCTCTGACCCCAGCTTCTAAGCAAGCTGGTATATGCGAAGAACAAATTTCACTGTGCTTTAATGTATATGTGACAAATAAAGGCTATTCTTCTATATTCTAACCCTAACTCTGGTGGCCTGCTGCGTTTGACCAGTTTTTACTCGCTCAAATAAAAAGGAACGACTGATTTCACGAAATGCAGTAAATGAGTAAAAAGTGATATATTTGACTTTGAAATGTAATGAAGTTTAAATAAAAGTTTTCTCAAATGGAAAAACCTCAATAAAGTAGATTTACGTGAAAAAACTTAAACAGTAACGAATTCCTTTTATTTCATTTCTGTCCACCACTGCCTTTAACCTAATATAAAAAATGTTTGAAATAGCATATTGCTGAGGTATCAGTAGAATTAAACCTTTTGGGTCACTTTGGAAATTATTGCAAAATACCTTTGGTTCTGCTACTAGTTCCTTTACAAAGTCCTTTAAGCTTTTATGTTTTCATTTGTTATAAGTTCTTTATTATAATACGTAATTCTTTAGTGTTTTATGAATTTTAATCCACTTTTGAATTTTGGTTCATTGCCAGTCAGCAAAAGTATTTTATATTAAACTCAATATTTAATATCGGCTACCATTCAATATGGATTTCTAGGCACTTCCTACCTTTTCTTTTCATTTTAATTTTTAACTTGGTCTCTTTATCCTTCGCAGGTGATCTTTTCAGCATGTGAGCAGGGTGTGTTTGACTTGCTTATGCAATCCCAGAAGTCCCTAAATGCAGCCGAGGTAGCACGGGAACTCGGCGCTAGTGAGGATGGCATGGAGCGGCTCCTCGATGCGCTTGTGGGTGCCGAGGTCTTGGAGGTGGAACTAAACCAGGGCACAGGTTTGTTTATTCCAGGTAAAAGTAATGCAGTGCATAGGTGTCTTTACGGTAGGTGGAGCTAAGGAATTAATTTAAGGGAGTCTTAATTAATTAAGAATTAATTTTTTCAAGTAGATCGATATGAGTAACAGATGAGCTTACAGGAACTTTTAATAGACAAAGAAAAAAGCTTGCTAAAAATTAAAATTTTGTATATATACAAGTACTTCCTTTCTTGGCTGGAAATTTAATAATCGCAAGTTTCATAAACCCATATTTTATTCACAATAGAAAATAGAAAACATATCAATTGTTTAAACTGAAGAAATGTGAGGCAAAGCGGAAAACTGTTCTTTGGTCAGACAAATTGAAATTGAAGTTTCTTTTTGGAAACCATCAACATCATGTCCTCCGGACTAAAGACGAGAGGGACCATTTGGCATGTTATCAACAATCAGTTAAAAAAAACACATCTCTGATAGTATAGGACTGCATTAATGCCTGTGGAATTGGCAGCTTTTGGAAAGGCTCCATCAATGGTGAACTGTATATACAGGTTTTAGAGAAACAAATGCTTTGATCCAGAAAACGTCTTTTCAGGCAAGGCCTTACATATTACAGAGAGATAATGCTAACTGCATACTGCATCTTTTACAGCTAAACTGACCCGCCCACAGTGTAGACATTTTATTTGTCGCATCATGAAATAAAAAACAGGACACCCAGAACTGTTAAGCAGCTAAGATTCTGTAGCGGACACATATGGGACAACATTCCTCTCCCAAAACTTCAGCAACTTGTCTCCTCAGTTCCTATATGTATACAGACAGAAGACGTGATGCTACACAGTTTTAAACATGGCCCTGTCTCAACTTTTTTGAGACCTTTTGCCGCCATCAAATTCAAAATGACCATTATTTTATTGGAATGGAAGTTCAGGTTTATTTCTATAGTGCTTTTCACAATGGACACTGTCTCAAAGCAGCTTTACAGAAATGAAATATTAAAGTGAACGATGTGTATTTATCCCTGATGGAGCATTTGGGTGATATCAAGAGTGTATATATTTTCAATTTCAACATTTGATATGTTTTTTATTGATTTATTTTGGATAAAATTTGTATTTTTGATACTTTCAAATGAATGCATTCTGTTTTTAATTACATTTTTCACAGTGTCCCAACTTTGTTAGAATTGGGGTTGTAGACACTGACTAAAAAGAATCTCGAATGAAATAGAACTTAGTTCCTGTTTACTTCAGTTCTGAGAGGATTCATGTAGAATTGGTGATTAATATTTGAGTGAACCCATCCTCTCGCGTGTACAGGCTTTATAAATAATTCAATTGCTTCCTGCATAATTGAAACAAAGGTAATTTAAAAATCAAAATAGATGAAAAACTTTGTTTTTTTTATTTATTCAAGCTTTTTGTTTTATGTTTCTCTTTTGTAGCTTATTACAGCAATACTGATGTTGCTAACCTGTATCTGGCCAAGGATAGTCCTAAATCTCTATATGACATGATCATCTACCAATCGCAGACCATCTACCCTCTGTGGAACAACCTTGGAGATGCAGTCAGGTAAAACTTTAATTTATACTAAAAATATTTCCGTTGTGTATTTTGTAGTTACTCTAATTGTATAATTGCACATGACAAAGATCAGCTTGATAAGTGCCTCAGACACAGCAGTAATTGTGACTCTGCCATTCAAAGCAATCGCACTTTTAAAAGGTGATCTCAGTAAATACATGTGCCATAAGTGCATGCTTTTGCAGTCCTACTTCTGGCAAAATTCTCTGTTGCAGGATTGGTTGTGGCAAATGATCACTGAAAAAGAAAAAAGAAAACACTTGGCTTTTCATTAAGAGGAACACAATAAACGCTACGAAGCAAATCTCTTTATCTGGGATGCAATGGCTTTTAGAAATACTACACGCATTGCAGGAGAATGTATCCTGGATGGGATGCAAGCACACACACATACCCACTCACACTTTCACTCAATTTAGCATCCCTAGTCTTCCTACCAGGATGTTCTGTGAAATCAGAAAAGGCAGAAGAACCAAAAGAAAACATACCCAAACGCTGGGAAAACATACACAACTAAGCTCAAACAGTAACCTAAACTCAGGACAGAACTGAAAACCCTGGAGTGGAGAGGTGGCAATACCACTGACGCATTATTTTTTTATTCCGGGAGTAGTATATTGTGTGTGACACTGTGATGCACTGGGTGCTGTTGCCACTTTATAGCTTCAGGGTCCCTAGGTTTGATTCTCACCTCTTTACAGACTGTAATATGTTCTCCTTTCGTCCTTGTTGGTTTACTCTGGATTTTCTTGTTTCTTTCCACATCTCAAAACGATGCTTGTTTGTTTTCACTGCAATACAGCATAGGATTAAAACGATTGTAAAAAATGAATGAATTAACGAATGGATATCTGTCTGCATTTATGAGAATCCAGCATTTTAATTGTCTGACAGGCTGTGATGGGCCAAGCGGTGTCATTACTTTAACATTATTGTTGGTTTGCTGGTCCATGTCTGGAGTGAAAAAATCGGAGAGGTCGACCGAAACAAACATAAAATAGTAAAAAATTTTATTTAAAAATTCAAAAACAGTATTGGATCATGAAAATGTGGGAATGAAATAATTATAGTGGTATTAATTAATGAATACCATTATGTAATTAATAAATTAGAAATAATTAATTAAATATGGCGCTCTCCATGCAGCATGCAGTCTCGAATTGTCAAAAAAACAGCACGTGGCATCAGTGATTTGCCTCTAGAGGCCGCTGTTGTAATGCAATAAAATCAATCGGAATGGATTTTTGCTCATGGTTTCAGCTTTCAGCAATCAGCACCGATTAATCGGTCGACCTTTAGTATGTGTATCATTACCTTATTTGGTAGTCAGAGAATGAAGATTCCTGGCCAATTACATCTGTATGTGCTTGTATATTTATAACACTTTTCTGGGAAAGCATTCCACTAGGTTTTGTCTGTTGCTGTCTATCAATCTGGGAAGGATTATAAAAAATTTCTTAACAATTTATACATTTTCCAAGCAAGTTCAAACAAAAAGATATTTGATATTCTAAAATTTCCTAGGAGGGGTGTCTTAGCAAATTTACCCCAAGGGCAGAACAAGGAATGCTCAGGATTATAAATAAAAAAAATAATAGTTACATCAAAGAACCCACAGGCCTGATGAACAGTTATGCACATTAACTGCGAAAGTTCAAGTCAGTACAATTAGACAAAGACTAAACAGATATGGTTTATTTGGAAGGGTAGCCAGGACAAATCCTGTTCTCTCTAAAGACGACATGGCAGCACATCTTAGGGTTGCAAACCCTAAACCACAAGACATGCACAGACAGGACCAATATAGAGGTGTTTGCCCCTAATGCACAGTGCCTTATTAAGTAAAAACCATCACAGCATATCAGCAAAAACAGCTCATACCGTCAAGCAAGGTGGTTGATGGTTGATGATTTTGTGCTTGTTCTACACCATAGGACTTGTGAACCTTGTAGCCATTGAGTTAACCATGTACAAACGTTTTCTAGAGTCAAATGAGAGGAACATGCTCCAACAGCTGAACCTTAGCCGACATTTTTATATCCTTCATAACTGACACATTTATACAGAAAATCCGATTTGGCACATTTGTAAACTGCACACTCGTAAATAACATACATTCATTTAAAAACTATTTTTACTTATGTATATAGTGCATTATTTAATTGTCTGTATTACTTATATTTTGTTAATTTATGTCTGTACTTTCTCCTGCACTTGAAGCTCCTGTCACCAAGTCAAATTCCTCGTGTGTGTAAACATATTTGGTAATAAAGCTATTTCTGATTCTGAAACTGGGTCATGCAACAGGACAATGATCCCAAGCACACCAGCAAATTCACAGCAGAATGGCTAAATGTAGTCAAGGTGTTGCATTGGTTTAGTCCGGACTTTGAGGCCAGTGCGTAAACATATGCCTGCAAACGTTAATGAACTGAAGCAACACTGTATAGAAGAGCGAGTCAATACTCCTCAACAATGATGGGTGAGACTGATGAAGTCATAATATTTTACATTCATGCTTTCAACTTTTTAGGAAGGCCCAAGTATGGCTTTGATGGTCTATAAACCTTTGGCATATAGTGTATATGCGGTTATAAATTAACTTTCTTCATTACTGCTTACTTCATTCTTAATTGATGCTTCGTCCTCAGCCCCCCTCATCTGCTACCTTCTATTTAACATGGTCTTTAGTTGTGGCTCTAATCTTGTTTAGCACTCTTGAACTCGAATTTCGTTTTTTAGAGATTATCCAGAGTACAGAACGATCTCTTATAAAGATTATTCTTCATAAAAGAGTGGTCTGTTCTCACAAAATTAAACAAGGACATTGAGCAAACAGTGGTCTGTATCATTCCTGGCTTCGGTGCCTCATTAATGTGCCCTCGTTAACTTTATAATGCGTGTCAGAAGATTTCCACATTACCGTCTTTCTAATTCTGGTACAATCCAGGGATTTTAAACAATAGGTCAAGATTAAGAAGTTTAAATACCAGGATGATGTTTTTTATCTTCACAGGGAAGGAAAGAACCAAAATGAAAAAACCTTTGGTCTCTCATCAGAAGACATCTTTTCAGCTATATACAGGTGAGTTTATGACTCATTGTCCTTCAGCATTCTTTTTTTTTCCAGGTGACCGTGTTTGTGCCGCACCGTGTGCGCTACCCATTCCTGTTTCCACACCGAGCATGACTAACCACGGCATTTCTGAAGGTGACATTCACAGTAGCACATTGCTTTTCTGGTAGCAGACAGCTTTATAATAAAGCGACCGCTCAGGGAAAAAAAAAAACACAGCAAAGGTCATACTTAAGTCTGTTTATATAATCATTGCTTTCGAGAATCAAACATAAGATCAAAACAAGGTGCATTTAAAGGTTCAGAATCAGAGTTATTATTATTTATTTATACATAATGTCAAAGAAGAACAAATCAAGAGCAAATTCTGTGTAAAAAAAAACAAAAAGCCCAATAATTTCTCTCTTATTACAGTGAATTTGTGGGATATGAAGATGAAACTGATCTAGATGAATTTATAGTCACTCATCCCAAACTGTATCAGTAAACAAATTTATCAGTTAAATATCAAATACTGCGTAGCAAACTTGTCTTGCTGACCGACTGAATATAGCAAAATTATTCTGAGAATTAAAAATTTAACGATGTCATATCCTAGCAGCGGAATGTACGTTTGATGCCAATGCCAGTGTGCGTCGGCTGTTTCGGGTGAAAGTTGAGAGCTGACTGGCATGTAATTCAATCAAAATACCTCAGTGGAAGTCTGTTTCCCCCACTGTGTTTATAGGACAGCAAGACTAGAATTATTCTGGGAAATGCAAAATAAAGAGTTTCAATGTTCTGTAAAAGTACACGTGACGAGTATAAAATACCGTAACTTTACACTAAACCTTAACAGTTACACTAAATACCTTAACAGTTACACTAAATAAATGTAAAAACAATTTTTTTTACTCGAAAAAAGCCATTTGGGAGTCGAGTTTTTTCTTATTTGTGAGCTGAGCCAAATGGTCTGATTTAATGCTAAGAGCCTGAATTCTGATCACAAGTCGCATCACTGGGATTCAGAACATGTATACACTTATCTGTATATTATATTCATAGTACATATATACACTTATCTGTATATTATATTCATAGTACATATATACACTCATCTGTATATTATATTCATAGTACATATATACACTTATCTGTATATTATATTCATAGTACATATATACACTCATCTGTATATTATATTCATAGTACATATATACACTCATCTGTATATTATATTCATAGTACATATATACACTCATCTGTATATTATATTCATAGTACATATATACACTTATCTGTATATTATATTCATAGTACATATATACACTCATCTGTATATTATATTCATAGTACATATATACACTCATCTGTATATTATATTCATAGTACATATATACACTTATCTGTATATTATATTCATAGTACATATATACACTCATCTGTATATTATATTCATAGTACATATATACACTCATCTGTATATTATATTCATAGTACATATATACACTCCTCTGTATATTATATTCATAGTACATATATACACTCATCTGTAAATTATATTCATAGTAGATATATACACTCATCTGTAAATTATATTCATAGTAGATATATACACTCATCTGTATATTATATTCATAGTACATATATACACTCATCTGTAAATTATATTCATAGTAGATATATACACTCATCTGTAAATTATATTCATAGTACATATATACACTCATCTGTATATTATATTCATAGTACATATATACACTCATCTGTAAATTATATTCATAGTAGATATATACACTCATCTGTATATTATATTCATAGTACATATATACACTCATCTGTATATTATATTCATAGTACATATATACACTCATCTCTATTATATTCATAGTACATATATACACTCATCTGTATTATATTCATAGTACATATATACACTCATCTCTATTATATTCATAGTACATATATACACTCATCTGTATATTATATTCATAGTACATATATACACTCATCTCTATTATATTCATAGTACATATATACACTCATCTGTATATTATATTCATAGTACATATATACTCATCTGTAAATTATATTCATAGTACATATATACACTCATCTGTAAATTATATTCATAGTAGATATATACACTCATCTGTAAATTATATTCATAGTACATATATACACTCATCTGTATATTATATTCATAGTACATATATACACTCATCTGTATATTATATTCATAGTACATATATACACTCATCTGTATATTATATTCATAGTACATATATACACTCATCTGTATATTATATTCATAGTACATATATACACTCATCTGTAAATTATATTCATAGTACATATATACACTCATCTGTAAATTATATTCATAGTACATATATACACTCATCTGTAAATTATATTCATAGTAGATATATACACTCATCTGTAAATTATATTCATAGTACATATATACACTCATCTGTATATTATATTCATAGTACATATATACACTCATCTGTAAATTATATTCATAGTAGATATATACACTCATCTGTAAATTATATTCATAGTACATATATACACTCATCTGTAAATTATATTCATAGTACATATATACACTCATCTGTATATTATATTCATAGTACATATATACACTCATCTCTATTATATTCATAGTACATATATACACTCATCTGTAAATTATATTCATAGTACATATATACACTCATCTGTATATTATATTCATAGTACATATATACACTCATCTGTATATTATATTCATAGTACATATATACACTCATCTGTAAATTATATTCATAGTACATATATACACTCATCTGTAAATTATATTCATAGTACATATATACACTCATCTGTAAATTATATTCATAGTACATATATACACTCATCTGTAAATTATATTCATAGTACATATATACACTCATCTGTAAATTATATTCATAGTACATATATACACTCATCTGTAAATTATATTCATAGTACATATATACACTCATCTGTATATTATATTCATAGTACATATATACACTCATCTGTAAATTATATTCATAGTACATATATACACTCATCTGTAAATTATATTCATAGTACATATATACACTCATCTGTAAATTATATTCATAGTACATATATACACTCATCTGTAAATTATATTCATAGTACATATATACACTCATCTGTAAATTATATTCATAGTACATATATACACTCATCTGTATATTATATTCATAGTACATATATACACTCATCTGTAAATTATATTCATAGTACATATATACACTCATCTGTAAATTATATTCATAGTACATATATACACTCATCTGTAAATTATATTCATAGTACATATATACACTCATCTGTAAATTATATTCATAGTAGATATATACACTCATCTGTAAATTATATTCATAGTACATATATACACTCATCTGTAAATTATATTCATAGTACATATATACACTCATCTGTAAATTATATTCATAGTACATATATACACTCATCTGTATATTATATTCATAGTACATATATACACTCATCTCTATTATATTCATAGTACATATATACACTCATCTGTAAATTATATTCATAGTACATATATACACTCATCTCTATTATATTCATAGTACATATATACACTCATCTGTATATTATATTCATAGTACATATATACACTCATCTGTATATTATATTCATAGTACATATATACACTCATCTGTAAATTATATTCATAGTACATATATACACTCATCTGTAAATTATATTCATAGTACATATATACACTCATCTGTAAATTATATTCATAGTACATATATACACTCATCTGTAAATTATATTCATAGTACATATATACACTCATCTGTAAATTATATTCATAGTACATATATACACTCATCTGTAAATTATATTCATAGTACATATATACACTCATCTGTAAATTATATTCATAGTACATATATACACTCATCTGTAAATTATATTCATAGTACATATATACACTCATCTGTAAATTATATTCATAGTACATATATACACTCATCTGTAAATTATATTCATAGTACATATATACACTCATCTGTAAATTATATTCATAGTACATATATACACTCATCTGTAAATTATATTCATAGTACATATATACACTCATCTGTAATTATATTCATAGTACATATATACACTCATCTGTAAATTATATTCATAGTACATATATACACTCATCTGTAAATTATATTCATAGTACATATATACACTCATCTGTAAATTATATTCATAGTACATATATACACTCATCTGTAAATTATATTCATAGTACATATATACACTCATCTGTATATTATATTCATAGTACATATATACACTCATCTGTATATTATATTCATAGTACATATATACACTCATCTGTATATTATATTCATAGTACATATATACACTCATCTGTAATTATATTCATAGTACATATATACACTCATCTGTAAATTATATTCATAGTACATATATACACTCATCTGTAAATTATATTCATAGTACATATATACACTCATCTGTAATTATATTCATAGTACATATATACACTCATCTGTATATTATATTCATAGTACATATATACACTCATCTGTATATTATATTCATAGTACATATATACACTCATCTGTAAATTATATTCATAGTACATATATACACTCATCTGTATATTATATTCATAGTACATATATACACTCATCTGTAAATTATATTCATAGTACATATATACACTCATCTGTAAATTATATTCATAGTACATATATACACTCATCTGTAAATTATATTCATAGTAGATATATACACTCATCTGTATATTATATTCATAGTAGATATATACACTCATCTGTAAATTATATTCATAGTAGATATATACACTCATCTGTATATTATATTCATAGTACATATATACACTCATCTGTAAATTATATTCATAGTACATAAATACACTCATCTGTATATTATATTCATAGTACATATATACACTCATCTGTATATTATATTCATAGTACATATATACACTCATCTGTAAATTATATTCATAGTAGATATATACACTCATCTGTAAATTATATTCATAGTACATATATACACTCATCTGTATATTATATTCATAGTAGATATATACACTCATCTGTATATTATATTCATAGTAGATATATACACTCATCTGTATATTATATTCATAGTACATATATACACTCATCTGTAAATTATATTCATAGTACATATATACACTCATCTGTATATTATATTCATAGTAGATATATACACTCATCTGTATATTATATTCATAGTAGATATATACACTCATCTGTAAATTATATTCATAGTACATATATACACTCATCTGTATATTATATTCATAGTAGATATATACACTCATCTGTATATTATATTCATAGTAGATATATACACTCATCTGTATATTATATTCATAGTAGATATATACACTCATCTGTAAATTATATTCATAGTACATATATACTCATCTGTAAATTATATTCATAGTACATATATACACTCATCTGTAAATTATATTCATAGTAGATATATACACTCATCTGTAAATTATATTCATAGTAGATATATACACTCATCTGTATATTATATTCATAGTACATATATACACTCATCTGTAAATTATATTCATAGTACATATATACACTCATCTGTAAATTATATTCATAGTACATATATACACTCATCTGTAAATTATATTCATAGTACATATATACACTCATCTGTAAATTATATTCATAGTACATATATACACTCATCTGTAAATTATATTCATAGTACATATATACACTCATCTGTAAATTATATTCATAGTACATATATACACTCATCTGTATATTATATTCATAGTACATATATACACTCATCTGTATATTATATTCATAGTAGATATATACACTCATCTGTATATTATATTCATAGTAGATATATACACTCATCTGTATATTATATTCATAGTAGATATATACACTCATCTGTATATTATATTCATAGTAGATATATACACTCATCTGTATATTATATTCATAGTAGATATATACACTCATCTGTATTTTTTTTTTTTTCTGTATATTATATTCATAGTAATATATACACTCATCTGTATATTATATTCATAGTACATATATACACTCATCTGTATATTATATTCATAGTACATATATACACTCATCTGTAGATTATATTCATAGTACATATATACACTCATCTGTAGATTATATTCATAGTACATATATACACTCATCTGTAGATTATATTCATAGTACATATATACACTCATCTGTAGATTATATTCATAGTACATATATACACTCATCTGTAGATTATATTCATAGTACATATATACACTCATCTGTAAATTATATTCATAGTACATATATACACTCATCTGTAAATTATATTCATAGTACATGTATACACTCATCTGTAGATTATATTCATAGTACATATATACACTCATCTGTAGATTATATTCATAGTACATATATACACTCATCTGTAGATTATATTCATAGTACATATATACACTCATCTGTAGATTATATTCATAGTACATGTATACACTCATCTGTAAATTATATTCATAGTACATATATACACTCATCTGTATATTATATTCATAGTACATATATACACTCATCTGTATATTATATTCATAGTACATATATACACTCATCTGTATATTATATTCATAGTACATATATACACTCATCTGTAAATTATATTCATAGTACATGTATACACTCATCTGTATATTATATTCATAGTACATATATACACTCATCTGTAAATCATGTTCATAGTACATATATACTTATCTGTATATTATATTCATAGTACATATACATCTGTAAATTACTGTTTATAGTCCTATATTACCATTCTATTTAACTTATGTAAATCATATAACACTGTATATCCTGCACTTGCTGTTATTGCACTCTGGTTAGACCCAAACTGCATTTCGTTGCCTTGTACTTGTACATGTGTAATGACAATAAAGTTTAATCTAATCTAACAAAATACCAAAAAATTATAATAATGCTTTTCCTGCTGTATCAGCTACGATATACAGCTAGATGGTATTCTCAGACCCTGATTTATTTGCACTAGGGATAAGGTTATAGAATATTTTTTGGATACTAAATAAGCATGCCTTCTCAATGCTGTATATAAATAAAGTATTAATCAGGTGTACTCCGTAGAAGCGATTCGGTGTACGATATAGTTAATTTAATACAAGATCAAACTGGTCTGAAACTAGAGCCAAAAGTGGTTGGAACCCAAAAGCAGATGATTTCTGACCTGATTAAACGATCACACTGTGTGTAGAAGTGCTTATTTAGAACAATGGCAGAGTTGATCTACGGCAGAGGAAATAGTTTCGACAGGATTTGCAGGTCTTTGTGTAAGTCTTGGGGATGAATCATAATTTCCAAAACAGTCAGTTTCAACTTTCTCACAGTAAATCCAGCGTATTTGAAATTCGGTTAGGAAGCGAATGGCACTTCACTGCATACAGTGCATGTTTGTTATTACTAACAGTGTGGAGATATGATCAGCATTGTAGTTGGGGAATGGGGGTATATGAGAACACAGCTTCCTTTTAGCATATCATGCACTTTTAATATTGCTAAATTAGTCAAGCAAGAGAAATGTTGTCTTTTGTATGGATATGGGCTTCCTGAAGGACCAATGTCAATTTTTGGTAGCTGTTATGATTCAGTAAATAATTATAATATCAGCTAAACCGAAAATTCTGAAAATACCCAATGATGCGGAAACAGATTTAACAAACAACAATGACCGCTAACTTGCAGGTGCTAAAATAGCGGAAAACGTCAGCATCATTAACAACTCTAATAATAACCTATAAATATTAGGTTTAGTTTATCAATTCTTTCAAATTATTTATTTGGTGGTGGTTGTTTTTTTTTTTTTGCTGTGGTTGCTTTGGGAACTACGTTTGATCTCTGCCCAAAGTGATCATGAAACTGCTTCAGTAATGGGGGACTTTTTGCTGCTAAAATCCCTCCATCACAGCACATCCCAGCTCTAGGGCAGAGCCAGGTTTATCCATGAGTGACTGATTTTGAGCAGAAGAGAGAGAGATGTCTTGTTTTCTTAAGCGGCAGTGAAGTGTGTGTGTGTGTGTGTGTTCTGCCTGTTATTTTAGGAGGGCGAGTGCATCGCTTTTGCTTTTGCTCTGTGCACTGAGACAGAAAATTCGAGGCTTTGGCCCTCACCCATCTCCTCTCCCTGTCCTCAGATACCTCACATATCACACTGTGTTTGTGTGACTTTGTACACTCTGTGTTCATCTGAAACTGCTGATATTCTTTAAACAGAATTTAAATTGGTCATATAAACAGATGTGTATCTGTAAGACAGGAGGCACTGCTGAACATATGTGTATGTGTGTACATGACTATATAGATATCTGTATATATTACAGGTCAGAAGACGAGATGTTAAAGTTTATGGGTTTGATGAACTCCTCTTGGGTCATTGACGGTCATGATGTGGTTACTGCTTTTGACTTGTCCAGATTTAAGTCCATAGTGGATGTTGGAGGTGTGTATACTTGTATATTCTTTTACACTAATATCGTACCTTACACTCATATTAGTATGTAATGAAAAAAAACGTATAAAACATGCATTGTGCTGCTTTTGAGAATTTTTATTTTTTTTAATGACGGTTGTTTTTTTTTGTTGTTTTTTTTTCAAGAAAACCTTTAATAAATAAATGTTCAATTCATTTAATTTTTTTTATTCTTTCTACGATTTTTAAATAGCACAATGTTCTCAATTCCTACATTTTTTCCTCTCGATTAAGTAGTTGTTCTTGCTTTCTCTTTTTTTTTTTTTTTTTCATAGGCTGTTCAGGTGCCTTGGCTCGTGAGTTGTCTAAGGCCTACCCTGCTTCTACAGTGACCGTCCTGGACTTGCCTAAAGTTATCCAGACAGCCCAGAAGCACTTCTGTCAAAGTGATGACACCATCAAGTTTCAGGAAGGTCAGTCTTCTCTACAGAAAGACCATATATACAGTATATAATAAAAATTAGAAGAAGAATGCACTTCATATATGTAGCATCCTTCTAAAACTCTATGCCATAAATTTTGAAAATGGGTGATTAGAATCATCAGGGTACCAGAATAAAGAAATTAGTATGGAGAAGGAAAGGAACTGCTCATGATCTGGAGCATCTTTTTTTATGGTGCGGGTGTGTATGGCTGGAAATGGAACTGTTTCTCTTTGTATTTATTTATGTGATTTTCACGAGAATAGATTTTGAAGTGTATAGGGCTATATTATCTACTCCAATGTAGTCAAATGTATAAAACGTTGTTGTGCAAAAGTTACGGTTTGCTTCAAAGTAAAATTTTTAAGCTTTAATTTTTGTGTATTCGCGGTCTGGAATTAGCAATGCCATCAATGAGATCAATATTTCTTAGGAAAAAAGTGAGCTTCAATAAAAGCATGGTGCAAATTTGTGTCTTGACTAATCAGTTTGCTCGCAAATGCAGGTTATATTCGGGTGTTTGCTTGTAAATGTGGGTTCTATTTAGGTATGTGCTCCCAAATGTGGGTTATATTCAGAATTATGCTCGCAAAAGCGGGTTATATTCAGGTGTATGCTTTTACATGTGGGTTCTAATCAGGTATGTGCTCGCAAATGCGGGTTATAATCAGGATTATGCTTCCAAAAGCGGGTTATATTCAGGATTATGCTCGCCAATGTGGGTTATATTCAGGATTTTACTCACAAATACGGGTTATATTCAGGAATATTCTTGTAAATGCGGCTTATATTCAAGTATGTGCTCGCAAATGCTGGTTATATTCAGGATTAAGCTTAAAAATATGGGTTATTCAGGTATATGCTTTTAAATGCGGGTTATATTCAGGATTATGCTCGCAAATGTGGGTTATATTCAGGATTATGCTTTTAAATGTGGGTTATATTTATCTGCTCGCAAATGCGGGTTATATTTAAGAATGTGCTTGCAGATGCAGTTTATATTTGGATATGTGCTTTTAAATGCGGGTTATATTCAGGATTATGCTCGCAAATACGGGCTATTTTCAGGATTATGTTTCAAATGCGGGTTATATTCGAGTATGTGCTCGCAAATGCGGGTTATATTCAGGATTAAGCTTGAAAATGCGGGTTATATTCAGGATTAAGCTTGAAAATGCGGGTTATATTCAGGTATGTGCTTTTAAATGCAGGTTGTATTCAGGATTTTGCTCACAAATGCGGGTTATATTCAAGTATGTGTTTGCAAATGCTGGTAATATTCAGAATTATTTTCGCAAATGCAGGTTATATTCAGGTATGTACTCGCAAATGCGGGTTATATTTATGTGCTCGCAAATGTGGGTTATATTCAAGATCATGCTTGTAAATGTGGGTTATATTCAAGACTATACTCGCAATTGCGGGTTATATTCAGGTATATGCTCGCAAATCTGGGTTATATCCAATTATATGCTTGCAAATGCGACTTATCAAGTATTTAAGTATGTGCTCGCAAATGTGGGTTATATTCAGGATTATGCTTTTAAATGCGGGTTATAGTCAAGATTACGTATTATCAAGTGTTCAAGTATGTGCTCGCAAATGCGGGTTATGTTCAGGATTATGCTAAAAAACGAGGGTTATATTCAGGTATGTGCTCGCAAATGCGGGTTATATTTATGTGCTCACAAATGTGGGTTATATTCAAGATCATGCTTGTAAATGTGGGTTATATTCAAGACTATACTCGCAAATGTGGGTTATATTCTGCATTATGCTTGTAAATGCATGTTATATTCAGGTATGTGCTTTTAAATGCGGGTTATATTAAGGATGATGTTCGCAAATGCGGGTTATATTTAGGATTATGCTTTTTAATGTGGGTTATATTCTGGATTATGCTCGCAAATGCGGGTTATATATATGTGTTAGCAAATGCGGGTAATATTCAGGTATGTGCTTGCAAATGCGGGTTATATTCTGTATTATGCTTGTAAATGCGGGTATAATCGGGTATGAGCTTTTAACTGTGGGTAATATTAAGGATGATGTTCGCAAATGCGGGTTATATTTAGATATGTGCTTTTAAATGCAGGTTATATTCAGGTATGTACTCGCAAATGCTGGTTATATTTATGTGCTTGTAAATGTGGGTTATATTCAAAATCATGCTTGTAAATGTGGGTTATATTCAAGACTATACTCGCAATTGCTGGTTATATTCAGGTATATGCACACAAATCTGGGTTATATCCAATTATGTGCTCGCAAATGCGGGTTATATTCAGGATTACGCTAAAAAAAAGCGGGTTATATTCAGGTATGTGCTCGCAAATGCGGGTTATATTCTGCATTATGACCCGCATTTGCGAGCACATTATCCTGATAATATTCAGGTATGTGCTTTTAAATGTGGGTTATAATAAGGATTATGCTCGCAAATGCAGGTTATATTCAAGATCATGCTTGTAAATGCGGGTTATATTCAAGAGTAAACTCGCAGTTGCGGGTTATATTCAGGTATATGTTTGCAAATCTGGGTTATATCCAATCATGTGCTCGCAAATGTGGGTTCTATTCAAGATTATGCTCGCAATTGCGGGTGATGTTCAGGATTATGCTAAAAAATGCGGGTTATATTCTGCATTATGTTAGTAAATGCAGGTTATATTCAGGTATAAGCTCGCAAATGCGGGAAACTTCAAGTATGTGCTTTTTAATGTGGGTTATAATCGAGTATGTGCTTTTAAATGCGGGTTATATTAAGGATTATTCTCGCAAATGCGGGTTATATTCGAGTTTGTGCTCGTCTATATGGGTTATATTCAAGGTCATGCTTTTAAATGCGGGTTATATTCAGGTATATGCTTTTTAATGTGGGGTTATATTCAGGATTATGCTCGCAAATGCAGGTTATATTCAAGTATGTGCACACAAATGCGGGTTATAGTCAAGGTTATGCTTTTAAATGTGGGTTATATTTAGGTTTATGCTTGCAAATGCGGGTTATTTTTGAGTATGTGCTCGCAAATGCGGTGTATATTTAGGTATGTTCTTTTAAGTGCTGGTTATATTCAGGATTATGCTCGCAAATGCGGGTAATTTTCAGGTATGTGCTTTTAAATGTGGGTTATATTTAAGACTATGCTCACAACTGCAAGTTATATCATGGTTTATGCTCGCAAATGCGGGTTATATTCAAGTATGTGTTCGCAAATGCGGGTTATATTAAGGTATTTGCTTTTAAATGTGGGTTATTTTCAGGATTATGCTCGCAAATGCGGGTTATATTCAGGATTATGATTGTAAATGTGGTTTATATTCAGGATTATGCTCGCAATTGTGGACTTTAGTAAGGATTTTGCACGCAAATGCGGGTTATATTCATGATTATGCTCGCAAATGCGGGTTATTTTCAAGTATGTGTTCGCAAATGCCGGTTATATTCAGGATTATGTTTTTAAATGTGGGTTTTAGTCAGGATTGTGCTCGCAAATGCGGGTTATATTCAAGTATGTGCTTGCAAATGTTGGTTATATTCATGTGCTCGCAAATGCGGGTTTTATTCAGGATTATGCTTGTAAATGCAGTTTATATTCAGGTCTATGCCCGCAATTGCAAATGCGGGTTATATTTATGTGCATGCAAATGCGGGTAATGTACAAGTATGTGCTCGCAAATGTGGGGGTATGTTCAGGATTATGCTTGTAAATCCGGGTTATATTCAGGATTATGCTCGCAAATGCGGGTTATATTTAGGATTATGCTCGCAAATGCGGTTATATTTATGTGCTTGCAAATGCAGGGTTATATTCATGTATGTGCTCGCAAAATGCGGGTTCTATTCAAGAATGTGCTCGCAAATGCGGGTTCTATTCCGGATTATGCTTGTAAATGCAGTTTATATTCAGGTATATGCTCGCAAATGCGGGTTATAATTGTGCTCGCAAATAGCGGTTATTTTCAGGATTATGTTTGCAATTGCGGGTTATATTCCAGTATGTGCTCGCAAATGCGTGTTTTATTCTTTTATGCTATGAAATGCGGGTTATAGTCGGGATTGTTTTTTAATGCAGGTAATTGTCCGGATTATGCTCGCAAATATGCTCAAGTATGTGCTAGCAAATGCAGATTATTTTCAGAATTATGCTCGCAAATACGGGTTATATTCAAGTATGTGCTCTCAAATGCTGGTTATATTTATGTGCTTGCAAATGCAGTTTATTATTAGAATTATGCTCGCAAATGCTGGTTTTATCGAGGATTATGATTTTAAATGCGGGTTATATGCAGGATTATGCTCGCAAATGCGGGTTATATTCGACTATGTGCTCGCAAATGCGTGTTATATTTAGGATTATGCTTTTAAATGCGGGTTATAGTCAGGATTATGCTTTTAAATGTGGGTTATAGTCAGGATTATGCTTTTAAATGCGGGTTATAGTCAGGATTATGTTTTTAAATACGGGTAATAGTCAGGATTATGCTCGCAAATGCGGGTTATATTCAAGTATGTGCTCGCAAATACGGGTTATATTTATGTGCTTGCAAATGCGGGTACTGACAGGATTATGCTCGCGAATGCGGGTAATATTTAAGTATCTGCTCGCAAATGCGGGTAATATTCAGGATGATGCTTGCAAATGCGGGTTATATTTAAGTATGTGCTCGCAAATGCGGGTTATATTTGTGCTCGCAAATGCGGGTTTTATTCCTTTATGCTTTTAAATGCGGGTTAAATTCGGGATTGTTTTTAAATGCGGGTAATAGTCAGGATTATCCTCGCAAATGCGGGTTATATTTAGGATTATGCTCGCAAATGCAGTATATATTTATGTGCTTGCAAATGCAGGTACTGACAGGATTATGTTCGCAAATGCGGGTTATTTTCTGGATTATGCTTGTAAATGCAGTTTATATTCTGGATTATGCTCGCAAATGCGGGTTTTATCGAGGATTATGATTTTAAATGCAGGTTATATTTAGGATTATGATTTTAAATGCGGGTTATAGTCAGGATTATGCTCGCAAATGCGGGATATATGAAAGTATGTGTTCGCAAATGCTGGTTATATTTATTTGCTCGCAAATGCAGTTTATACTCAAGATTATACTCGCAAATGCGGGTTTTATCGAGGATTATGATTTTAAATGCGGGTTATATTCAGGATTATGCTCGCAAATGCGGTTTATATTCCACGATGTGCTCGCAAATGCGGGTTATATTTAGGATTATGCTTTTAATTGCGGGTAATAGTCAGGATTATGCTCGCAAATGCAGGTTATATTCAGGATTATGCTCGCAAATGCAGGTTATATTCAGCTATATGTTTACAAATGTGTGTTATATTTATGTGCTAGCAAATGCGGGTACTGACAGGATTATGCTCGCAAATGCGGGTAATATTCCTTTATGCTTTTAATGCGGGTTATAGTCGGGATTGTTTTTAAATGCAGGTAATAGTCAGGATTATGCTTGCAAATGCGGGTTATATTCAGGATTATGCTCGCAAATGCTAGTTATATTCAGGATTATGCTTGCAAATGCAGTTTATATTTAGGTATATGCTGGCAAATGCGGGTTATATTTATGTGCTTGCAAATGCTGGTACTGACAGGATTATGCTCGCAAATGCGGGTTATTTTCTGGATTAGGCTTGTAAATGCACTTTTTATTCAGGTATATGTTCGCAAATGTGGGTTATATTTATGTGCTTGCAAATGCGGGTACTGACAGAATTATGCTCGCAAATGCGGGTAATATTTAAATTATGTTCTGGATTATGCTTGTAAATGCAGGTTATAGACAGGATTATGTTCGCAAATGCAGGTTATATTCAGGATTATGCTCGCAAATGCGGTTTATATTGAGGATTATGATTTTAAATGCGGGTTATAGTCAGGATTATGCTTTTAATTGCAGGTTATAGTAGGGATTATGTTTTTAAATGCGGGTAATAGTCAGGATTATGCTCGCAAATGCGGGTTATATTCAGGATGATGCTCGCAAATGCGGTTTATATACAAGTATGTGCTCGCAAATGCGGGTATTATTTCTTTATGCTTTTAAATGCGGGTTATAGTCGGGATTGTTTTTAAATGCGGGTAATAGTCAGGATTATGCTTGTAAATGCAGTTTATATTCAGATATCTGCTCGCAACTGCGGGTTATATTTGTGCTCGCAAATGCGGGTTATTTTCAGGATTATGCTTGTAAATGCACTTTATATTCAGGTATATGTTTGCAAATGCGGGTTATATTTATGTGCTTGCAAATGCGGATACTGACAGGATTCCGCTCGCAAATGCGGGTAATATTTAAGTATGTGCTCGCAAATGCGGGTAATATTTAAGTTATGTTAACTTATGTTCTGGATTGTGCTTGTAAATGCAGGTTATATTCAGGATTATGCTCGCAAATGCGCCTTATATTGAGGATTATCATTTTAAATGCCGGTTATAGTCGGGATTATGCTTTTAAATGCGGGTTATAGCAGGAATTGTTTTATATTCAGGATTATGCTCGCAAATGCTTTGTTTATTCGACTATGTGCTCGCAAATGCGGGTTTTATTCAAGTATGTGCTCACAACTGCGGGTTATATTTATGTGCTCGCAAATGCGGGTTTTATTCTTTTATGCTTTTTTAAATGCAGGTTATTTTCAGAATTATGCACGCAAGTGCGGGTTATATTCAACTATGTGCTCGCAAATGCTGGTTATATTTATGTGCTTGCAAATGCAGTTTATATTCAGATATATGCTCGCAAATGCGGGTTTTATTCCTTTATGCTTTTAAATGCGGGTTATAGTCGGGATTGTTTTTAAATGCTGGTTATAGTCAGGATTATGCTTACAAATGCGGGTTATATTCAGGAATTGTTTTATATTCAGGATTATGCTCGCAAATGCTTGTTATTTTCGACTATGTGCTCACAAATGCGGGTTTTATTCAAGTATGTGCTCACAACTGCGGGTTATATTTATGTGCTCGCAAATGCGGGTTTTATTCTTTTATGCTTTTAAATGCGGGTTATTTTCAGAATTCAGAATTTTCAAAATTATGCCTGAAATGCGGGTTATATTCATATATGTGCTCGTAAATGCAGGTTATATTCAGGATTATGCTCGCAAATGCGGGTTATATTCGACTATGTGCTAGCAAATGCGGGTTATATTTAAGTATGTGCTCACAAATGCGGGTTATATTTATGTGCTTGCACATGCGGGTTATATTCAGGATTATGCTTGTAAATGCACTTTATATTCAGGTATATGTTCGCAAATGCGGGTTATATTTGTGTGCTTGCAAATGCGGGTACTGACAGGAATATGATCACAAATGCGGGTAATATTTAAGTATGTGCTCGCAAATGCGGGTAATATTTATGTGCTCTCAAATGCGGGTTTTATTCCTTTATGCTTTTAAATGCGGGTTATAGTCGTGATTTTTTTTAAATGCGGGTAATAGTCAGGATTATGCTTGCAAATGCGGGTTATATTTAAGTATGTGCTCGCAAATGCGGGTTATATTTAAGTATGTGCTCTCAAATGCAGGTTTTATTCCTTTATGCTTTTAAATGCGGGTTATAGTCGTGATTTTTTTTAAATGCGGGTAATAGTCAGGATTATGCTTGCAAATGCGGGTTATATTCAGGATGATGCTCACAAATGCGGGTTTTATTCAGGATTACATTCAGGATTATTGCGGGTACTGACAGGATTATGCTCGCAAATGCGGGTAATATTTAAGTATGTGCTCGCAAATGCGAATAATATTTAAAGTATCTTATGTTCTGGATTATGCTTGTAAATGCAGGTTATATTCAGGATTATGCTCGCAAATGCACCTTGTATTGAGGATTATCATTTTAAATGCGGGGTATAGTCAGGATTATGCTTTTAAATGCGGGTTATAGCAGGAATTGTTTTTAAATGCGGGTTATAGTAGGGATTATCTTCGCAAATGCAGGTTATATTCAGGATTATGCTCGTAAATGCGGGTTATATTGAGGATTATGCTTTTAATTGCAGGTTATAGTAGGGATTATGTTTTTAAATGCGGGTAATAGTCAGAATTATGCTCGCAAATGCGGTTTATATTCAGGATTATGCTCGCAAATACGGGTTATGTTCAGGATTATGCTTATAAATGCATTTTATATTCAAGTATATGCTCGCAAATGCGGGTTTTATTCCTTTATGCTTTTAAATGCGGGTAATAGTCAGGATTATGCTTGCAAATGCGGGTTATATTCAGGATGATGCTCGCAAATGCGGTTTATATACAAGTATGTGCTCGCAAATGCGGGTTTTATTCCTTTATGCTTTTAAATGCGGGTAATAGTCAGGATTATGCTTGCAAATGCGGGTTATATTTAGGATTATGCTCGCAAATGCGGGTTATATTCAGGATTATGCTTGTAAATGCAGTTTATATTTAGGTATATGCTGACAAATGCGGGTTATATTTATGTGCTTGCAAATGCAGGTACTGACAGGATTATACTCGCAAATGCGGGTTATTTTCTTGATTATGCTTGTAAATGCAGTTTATATTCCGGTATGTGCTTGCAAATGCGGGTTATATTCAGGATGATGCTCGCAAATGCGGTTTATATACAAGTATGTGCTCGCAAATGCGGGTTTTATTCCTTTATGCTTTTAAATGCGGGTAATAGTCAGGATTATGCTTGCAAATGCGGGTTATATTTAGGATTATGCTCGCAAATGCGGGTTATATTCAGGATTATGCTTGTAAATGCAGTTTATATTTAGGTATATGCTGGCAAATGCGGGTTATATTTATGTGCTTGCAAATGCAGGTACTGACACGATCATGTTCGCAAATGTGGGTTATTTTTTGGATTATGCTTGTAAATGCAGTTTATATTCAGGTATATGCTCGCAAATACGGGTTATGTTCAGGATTATGCTTATAAATGCATTTTATATTCAAGTATAGGCTCGCAAATGCGGGTTTTATTCCTTTATGCTTTTAAATGCGGGTAATAGTCAGGATTATGCTTGCAAATGCGGGTTATATTCAGGATGATGCTCGCAAATGCGGTTTATATACAAGTATGTGCTCGCAAATGCGGGTTTTATTCCTTTATGCTTTTAAATGCGGGTAATAGTCAGGATTATGCTTGCAAATGCGGGTTATATTTAGGATTATGCTCGCAAATGCTTGTTATATTCGACCATGTGCTCGCAAATGCGGGTTTTATATTGAAGTATGTGCTCGCAAATGCGGGTTTTATTCTTTTATGCTCTTAAATGCGGGTTATTTTCAGAATTATGCTTGCAAATGCGGGTTATATTCAAGTATGTGCTCGCAAATGCTGATTATATTTATGTGCTCGCAAATGCAGTTTATATTCAGGATTATGCTAACAAATGCGGGTTTTATCGAGGATTATGATTTTAAATGCAGGTTATATTCAGGACTATGCTTTTAAATGCGGGTTATAGTCAGGATTATGCTTTTAAATGTGGGTTATAGTCAGGATTATGCTTTTAAATGTGGGTTATAGTCAGGATTATGTTTTTAAATACGGGTAATAGTCAGGATTATGCTCGCAAATGCGGGTTATATTCAAGTATGTGCTCGCAAATGCGGGTTATATTTGTGCTCGCAAATGCGGGTTATTTTCAGGATTATGCTTGTAAATGCACTTTATATTCAGGTATATGTTCGCAAATGCGGGTTATATTCAGGATTATGCTCGCAAATGCGGGCTATATTTAGGATTATGCTTTTAAATGCATGTTATAGTCAGGATTATGTTTTTAAATACGGGTAATAGTCAAGATTATGCTCGCAAATGCGGATTATATTCAAGTATGTGCTCGCAAATGCAGGTTATTTTCAGAATTATGCTTGTAAATACACTTTATATTCAGGTATATGTTCGCAAATGCGGGTTATATTCAGGATTATGCTCGCAAATGCTTGTTATATAATTGTGCTTGCAAATGCGGGTACTGACAGGATTATGCTCGCAATGAGGGTAATATTTAAGTATGTGCTCGCAAATGCGGGTAATATTTAAATTATATTCAGGATTATTTTCAGGATTATGCTTGTAAATGTAGTTTATATTCAGGTATATGCTCACAAATGCAGGTTATATTCAGGATGATGCTCGCAAATGCGGGTTATATTTAAGTATGTGCGCGCAAATGCGGGTTTTTTTCCTTTATGCTTTTAAATGCGGGTTATATTCGGGATTGTTTTTAAATGCGGGTAATAGTCAGGATTATGCTTGCAAATGCGGGTTATATTCAGGATTATGGTCGTAAATGCATTTTATATTCAGGTATATGCTGACAAATGCGGGTTATATTTGTGCTTGCAAATGCAGGTACTGACAGGATTATGCTCGCAAATGTTGGTTATTTTCTGGATTATGCTTGTAAATGCAGTTTATATTCAGGTATATGCTCGCAAATGCGGGTTATATTCAGGATTATGCTTGTAAATGCAGTTTATATTCATGTATATGTTCGCAAATGCGGGTTATTTTTATGTGCTTGCAAGTGCGGGTACTGACAGGAATATGCTTGCAAATGCGGGTAATATTTAAGTATTTATGTTATGTTCTGGATTATGCTTGTAAATGCAGGTTATATTCAGGATTATGCTCGCAAATGCAGGTTATATTTATGTGCTTGCAAATGCGGGTGCTGACAGGATTATGCTCGCAAATGCGGGTTATATTCAGGATTATGCTTGTAAATGTAGTTTAAATTCAGGTATATGCTCGCAAATGCGATTTATATTCAAGTATGTGCTCGCAAATGCGGGTTAGATTTATGTGCTCTCAAATGCGGGTTATATTCAACTACGTGCTCGCAAATGCGGGTTAGATTTATGTGCTCTCAAATGCGGGTTTATTCCTTTATGCTTTCAAATGCGGGTTATAGTCAGGATTGTTTTTAAATGCGGGTAATAGTCAGGATTATGCTCGCAAATGCGGGTTATATTCAGGATTATGGTCGTAAATGCATTTTATATTCAGGTATATGCTGACAAATGCGGGTTATATTTATATATTTAGGTACTGACAGGATCATGTTCGCAAATGCGGGTTATTTTTTGGATTATGCTTGTAAATGCAGTTTATATTCAGGTATATACTCGCAAATGCGGGTTATATTCAGGATTATGCTCGCAAATGCTTGTTATATTCGACCATGTGCTCGCAAATGCTTGTTATATTCGACTATGTGCTCGCAAATGCAGGTTTTATTCAAGTATGTGCTTGCAACTGCGGGTTATTTATGTGCTCGCAAATGCGGGTTTTATTCTTTTATGCTTTTAAATGCAGGTTATTTTCAGGATTATGCTCGCAAATGCGGGTTATATTCGACTATGTGATAGCAAATGCGGGTTATATTAAAGTATGTGTTTGCAAATGCGGGTTATATTCATGTGCTCGCACATGCGGGTTATAGTCAGGATTATGCTTTTAAATGCGGGTTATAGTAGTGATTGTTTTTAAATGCGGGTAATAGTCAGGATTATGCTCGCAAATGCTGGTTATACTCAAGTATGTGCTCGCAGATGCGGGTTATGTTCAGGATTATGTTAATAAATGCAGGTTATAGTCAAGTATGTTCAGGATTATGTTAATAAATGCAGGTTATAGTCAGGTACAGTTGTGTTCAAAATTATTCAACCCCCACTGAAATTGATTGTTTTGGTCGGTTTGACATTGATTATGATCATTCAGTCATCCTGCTTACAATTAAATCAAAGAGGCACGTGTAGGTCAGACAAATATAACATAACATTTATAATGAAATAACCACAAATGTCTTTTCTGAGCTCACATCATTATCAGATTTATTCAACCCCCAAGTGACATTCAATCTTAGTACTAAGTACAACATCCTTTTACAGTTATAACAGCTTTTAAACGTGAAGCATAGCTTGACACAAGTGTCTTGCAGCGATCTACGGGTATCTTCGCCCATTCATCATGGGCAAAAGCCTCCAGTTCAGTCACATTCTTAGGCTTGCACACTGCAACTGCTTTCTTTAAGTCCCACCAGAGGTTCTCAATCGGATTTAAGTCTGGTGACTGCGATGGCCACTTCAAAATGTTCCAGCCTTTAATCTGCAACCATGCTCTAGTGGACTTGGAGGTATGCTTGGGATCATTGTCCTGTTGAAAGGTCCAACGTCTTCCAAGCCTCAGGTTTGTGACGGACTGCATCACATTGTCATCCAATATCTCCTGGTACTGAAGAGAATTCATGGTACCTTGCACACGCTGAAGCTTCCCAGTACCTGCAGAAGCAAAACAGCCCCAAAGCATGATTGACCCCCCGCCATGCTTCACAGTAGGCAAGGTGTTCTTTTCTTCATAGGCCTTGTTCTTCCTCCTCCAAACATAGCGTTGATCCATGGGCCCAAACAGTTCTAATTTTGTTTCATCAGTCCACAGAACACTATCCCAAAACTTCTGTGGTTTGTCCACATGACTTTTGGCATACTGCAGACGATTCTTCTTATTCTTTGGGGACAGCAAGGGGGTGGGCCTGGGAGCTCTGCCATGGAGGCCTTCATTACGCAGGGTGCGCCGTATTGTCTGAGCAGAAACTTCAGTACCCACATCTGACAAATCTTTTCTCAGTTCCTCAGCAGTCACACGGGGACTTTTCTCCACTCTACGCTTCAGGTAGCGCACAGCAGTCGAAGTCAGCATCTTCTTTCTGCCACGACCAGGTAGCGTTTCAACAGTGCCCTTTGCCTTGAATTTGCGAATGATGCTTCCTATGGTGTCTCTTGGTATGTTTAACATCTTTGCAATCTTCTTATAGCCATTGCCCTTCCTGTGAAGAGTAATCACCTGTTCTCTTGTCTTCCTGGACCATTCTCTTGACCTCACCATGTTTGTAACCACACCAGTAAATGTCTAGAAGGAGCTGAGTATCACAGTCATTTTAAAGCTGCCTATTTGGTGCTTATTAGGCTTTATTGCTGCTCCCTGATATCCACAGGTGTTTTCAATACCTGATTGAAAACACTTCATTGAACCTCTGTTCTTCAGAGTGGTAGTCTTTAAGGGGTTGAATAATTATGTCAATGAAGAATTCACAAAAGAAACATTTACTACTGTATTACAAAACTAATTGATGTCATTTTAGTTGCATATGGTTCTTTAAGAAGTCCTTGTAAGATTTCATTCTGAATACAATTACAAATGTACACTAAATTCCCTAAAACCATTTACAGCATTGGGGGTTGAATAATTTTGAACACAACTGTATATGCTCGAAAATCTGTTTTTTTCCCCCAGAATTATGCTCGCAATTGCGGGTTATATCATGTGCTCGCAAATGCGGATTATTTTCAGGATTATGCTCGCAAATGCCGGTTATATTCAAATATGTGCTCGCAAAAGCGGGTTATATTCAGGTATGTGCTCACAAATGCGGGTTATATTCAGGTTTATGCTTTTAAACATGGGTTATATTTGTGCTCGCAATTTCGGTTTATATTCAAGAATGTGCTTTTAAATGCATGTTTTATTCAGAATTATGCTCGCAAATCTGAGTTTTATTCAGGATTATGCTTGCAAACATGGGTTATATTCAGGATTATGGTAGCAAATTTGGGTTATATTCAAGTATGTGCTTTTAAATGTGGGGTATATTAAGGTATATGCTTGTAAATGTTTAACATGTTTAGGTTTATGATCGCAAAAGCAGGTTATATTCAGCTATATGCTTAAAATTGCGGTTTATATTCAGGTTTATGCCTGTTTATGCGGGTTATTTTCAGCTATATGCTTGAATTTGCAGGTTATATTCAGGTATGTGCTTGTTAATGAAGGTTATATTCAGGTTTATGCTTGTAAATGTGGGTTCTCTTTTAAACATCCGTTCGGTATCTTACTATGGGAATCGCCTCGGGCGTGACCAATCCTGGAAGCATCAATCACACCACATCTGTCGGCTGACAGACCAATCACGACAGTGATGCGGGAGTCCCGCCTTTCCTATATACACCGCTGCTGACGGTCCCTGCCTCATTCTTGTTCTATTCCCTGTGAAGATCCTTTTAGGAAGCTATCCTCAGCAGATCCTCTAGGGGGGGTCGCTTAACTGTTCACGGACGTGCCGTTGAAGTACGTCTTCGAGCGCGGCTGCTTATTTTGAGGGGAATATATCTTTTCTTTCTTTTAACCTCGCGTTGAGCGAATAGTGAGATATCGTTCGAGACCACGTTGTGGTGATCTCGTTTTTATCACCCGGTGTATGCACCTCCGTTATGGCGACTGCAAGCCCATCTGATTGCACGGCGACGGGGAAAGATCAATCCCGACCGTGTGCATGCGGGTCTATGAGCTCAGCTAAAGACTCTCTTCCCCTGTGCATCTTGTGCTTAGGAGTTCGACACGCACAGACTGTGCTCGCTAACCCCGAGTGCTGCCCGCACTGCTCTCGTTTCCCGTTAAGGGTTCGGGAGCGTCGAATGCGAGTTGTGGTCGCGAATAAAGGAGACTCATGTCTCTCTCCGCCGCCCGTGGAGAGGGACGAGGCTGCTTCTCAGGCATAGTGTAGCTGGGGAGAGTTGATGGACGAGGTGTCTCCTGTCCTTCCTTCACTCTTCGATTCGAACCCTTTAGTGGGGGACAAGGGTGAGAAAGAGGAAGATGATGAGGTTGCTCATTTTTTGAATTAAGATTTGGAGGATGACAAAGAGGATGAGAGGGATTTGTATGATGGGAAGAGGCTGCCACCGCGCACTTCCCCAGTTAAGCAGATAAATCCTGCCGTACCGGCGTGTGTCACAGAACTGCATCGTTTTTGGGACAAACCCTTCTCACATACAGTGCCCGTTAAGGGTTTCTCTAGACTGGAGGTGCACAATATGGAGGAAAGAGTCCTATGGTTGGGTTTGACGGGCTTATCGGAGAGGGAGAAGGTGGAGTTCCTTGATGCCCCGATAGAGCCGAAAGTCCTTTTCGGGGCTGCGGTGGCGAATATGCGCCAGCAATGCGATCTACGCAAAAAAGATGGTGAAGCATTTGAGGCATTCCTCTCAATAAAGCCTCCTGCTCGACCCCCTCAACCCGCACACCCGTATTTCGTGCCGGGGTTTAGGGCCCCTAGACAACCCCCACCCCAGCAGTCAATGCACGTGGAGGCTTGCCAAAAACAACCCCAGCCCAGGAACAAGGTCTCTTTTGCAGCGGCAGTGGATAGGCATCGCCCAGCGGACTCTTAGGGAGGGAAGAAAAGACGGGCGACCTAACCTGTGGTCTGATTTTGGATCAAAAGAGAGTTTCTGTAGCACCCCTCGACTCATCTTATGTCTCTTGTCCTGTTTCAAAGACTATGTTCAGCGGACGAAAGTTCTCCGGTTGGAGTGTTGGCACCAGTTCCCCCAGTGCCCGGAAAGTTACTTCTCCTCTCTCCACCTGCGGGGTTATGCAAAGAGAGAGAGCGGAAGGTTCTGTGTTTGTTCCGAGACAATAAAAATTTGTTCTGTGCATCCAGGCAGTGGGCCGAGGGCACAGACCTGTGTAAAAAAGTACAAAAAACCACACACAATAAAACTCGAATCAGAGTTGCAACTCCCAGCTCCGCCGCTAGATGGTGCCACCGCGCCATCTGTGAGCGAGAACCGCAGCGGCCCGCTCTCTGCTCGTGCGGAGAGTTGGTGCGCATGCGCAGTTTGTCCTTGGGTTTTATCCACAATACAGCGGGGATATCGCCTGCAATTTGCCGTGAGACCACCCCTCTTCAGCGGCGTGATTTGGTCAACAGCGGTGGGTGAATCGGCTCAGGTTTTGGAGGACGAAATAACCTCCTTATTGAGCAAAGGGTTAATTCGATCGGTACCACAGCCAGCTCGGTTTTTACTCCCGGTACTTTGTCGTTCCCAAGAAAGGGGGGGGGTCTCCGTCCCATTCTGGATTTACGGAACCTCAACAAACACCTTAGAAAGTACAAGTTCAAAATGCTCACATTAAAAGCTTTGTACAGTGTTATTCGTCCCAGAGACTGGTTTACATCCGTGGATCTGAAAGATGCGTATTTTCACGCTTTGCCTATCGGGGCACAGCCTACGAATATTTGACAGTTCCGTTCAGGCTGGCTCTAGCGCCACGGATCTTTACCAAATGTGCCGAAGCTGCACTGTCACCACTGAGAGCAGCGGGTCTTAGAGTGTCAGCGTATTTGGACGATCTTCTCCTCTGCGCTCCGTCACGGCGGCAAGCGAAGGTGGATACGAGTGTGCTTCTGTCTCACCTGACTGGCTTAGGCTTTAGAATAAACAAGACAAAAAGCTGCTTGGTGCCCACACAGGAGATAATCTACCTGGGTCTCAGGCTGAACTCAGACCTATATCAGGCTTTTCTATCAGAAGAGCACATCGGGTCGATTTGCGGGTCTCTCTCTCTCTTCCAGAGAGAAAAGAACGTTTCATTCAGACTCTGTTTATGCCTTCTGGGGCTAATGGCTTTGGCAGTGTCTGTCATACCGTTGGGACTGTTGCGAATGAGAGAGTTTCAGTGCTGGGTAGCGGCACAGGGCTTATGTCCGAAGCGCCACCTCAACCGCAGAGTGATAGTGTCATCACTGTGCTTGCGCGCTCTCCGTCACTAGAGGAATCGCTCTTTTCTCGAATCGGGAACCCCGCTTGGGGCTGTTTCCCTGAGAAAAGTAGTGACGACGGATGCGTCGCTCACGGGTTGGGGTGCGTTGTGCGAAAGGGGAATTGCCTGTTTTGCCTGCAAAACTTTCTGAAGCTGTTAACGGTGTTTCTAGCTTTAAAACATTTTGTGCAGTTTCTTTGGAGTCACCACGTATTGGTCAGATCAGACAACACGACGGAGGTGACTCTAAAAAGAGTAAGAGAAGGCGGTCACTCTGTAATACTAATCGCTTTAAACTGGCCAGGGAAATTGTGGCTGACGGCGATATTCCAACTCCTGCACGATCGACCCTGGCCTCTCCCGTTGCGCAGAGATCTCCTCTCGCAAGCGCGGAGAGATTTTTCACCCAGCACAGGACATAGTGGCTCTCTGGGCCTGGCCTGTGAGAGAATGAATCTCAGGGTCACTGGTTTGCATCTGAGGGTGATTGAGATGATTCAGGATGCGAGAGGAGCTTCGACGCGCTCTGCATATGAAAAGAAATGGAGTATATTTGAACTATGGTGCGCTCAAAGACAGATTATCCTTTTTCACTGTTCTGTGGCAGAAGTGTTGTGCTTTTTGCAAGAACTTTTGGATAACAGCAGGGCGTTTTCAACCGTTAAGGTTTACTTCGCCGCTGTTTCCACATGCCACATAGGGATTGACGGAAATACTATTGGTCATCACCCGCTCGTGTGCAGGCTTATGAAGGAAGCGTGGCACCTGAACACGTTTTCAGAGCCGTTGATTTCGCCTTGGGTTCTGTCAGTGGTCCTGAATGCACTATCTCAGCCTCCTTTTGAGCCGATAGAGAGTATTGATTTGAAGCTCCTTTCGCTGAAGGTCGCTTTGTTATTTGCTCTTTCTACCGCAAAGCGGGTTAGTGAGCTTCATGCTTTGTCAGTTCATGACTCCTGTATGTGGTTTGCTATGGATTTCTCGCAAATAACTCTCAAGACTAATCCGGCATTTATTCCTAAGGTGAGCGAGTCAGCTTTCGCCCGCAGACAGGTGGATTTAATGGTTTTTCATCCGCCTCCTTTTTCCTCGACGGAGGAGGAGCGGTTTCACTGTCTGTGTCCTGTCCGTGCGTTACGTGTGTATATATATATAGATATATATATATATAATACATATACATAAATATATATATATATACAGTGCCCTCCACAATTATTGGCACCCCTGTTTAAGATGTGGTCGTGGACTTCTAAAAATTCTCCTTTTTTTTAAAACAACATAGAACCCAAATGCAAAAAAAGAGAAAAATCCAACCTTTTATTTAAGTACATTACTTTGGTGGTAAAAAAATCACACATTTAGAAAGAAAGAAAAAACTTGAAATCATGTGTGCCACAATTATTGGCACCCCTGATGTTAATACTTTGTACAACCTCCTTTTGCCAACAAGATAGCACTTAATCCCCTCCTATAACATTTCACAAGATTGGAGAACACAGAGAGAGGAATTTTTGACCATTCTTCTTTGCACAATCTTTCTAGATCATCCAGTGTCCTGGGTCCTCTCTTATGCACTCTTCTCTTTGGCTCGCCCCTCAGGTTTTCGATTGGGTTGAGGTCTGGGGACTGAGATGGCCATGGGAGGACCTTGAGTTTGTGACTGCTGAACCACTTTTGTGTAGATTTTGCCACATGTTTTGGATCATTATCCTGCTGAAAGACCCAATGACGACCCATCTTCAGCTTTCTGGCAGAGGCCATCAGGTTTTTATTTAAAATATCCTGGTACTTCAAAGCGTTCATAATGCCATGCACCCTAACAAGGTTCCCAGGGCCTTTGGAAGAGAAACAGGCCCACAGCATCACAGATCCTCCACCATACTTCACGGTGGGCATGAGGTGCTTTTCGGCATACTCATCTTTTGTTTTACGCCAGACCCACTTAGAGTGTTTGTTGCCAAAAAGCTCAATCTTAGTCTCATCTGACCAAAGCACACGATCCCAGTTGAAGTCCCAGTACCGCTTAGCAAACTCCAGACGTTTACATTTGTGAGTGTTAGTGAGAAATTTTCTTGTAGCCATTGCCTGACTTATGAAGGTCGACATACATCTGCCTTACTTGAATGGTGTGTTCTCTTGTCTTTGCCATGTTGACAAATGGGTAAGAGAATTAGGCCTCTGTGTCCAGTCATATTTATACCCCAGGGAAACAGGAAATCATGAATTACTAATTAAAAGTCCCTAGATACCCTGACCAACCTTAGCAACTACAGAAAAATATATAAAAAAAAAAAAACAATTAAATTTTTCAGAGGAATTGTTAGGGGTGCCAATAATTGTGGCACACATGATTTCAAGTTTTTATTTTTTTTCTAAATGTGTGATTTTTTTTACCACCAAAGTAATGTACTTAAATAAAAGGTTGGATTTTTCTCTTTTTTTGCATTTGAGTTCTATGTTGTTTTAAAAAAAAGGAGAATTTTTAGAAGTCCACGACCACATCTTAAACAGGGGTGCCAATAATTGTGGAGGGCACTGTGTATATATATATATATATATATATACACACAGTGAGGAAAATAAGTATTTGAACACCCTGCTATTTTGCAAGTTCTCCCACTTAGAAATCATGGAGGGGTCTGAAATTGTCATCGTAGGTGCATGTCCACTGTGAGAGACATAATCTAAAAAAAAAAAATCCAGAAATCACAATATATGATTTTTAAACTATTTATTTGTATGATACAGCTGCAAATGAGTATTTGAACACCTGTCTATCAGCTAGAATTCTGACCCTCAAAGACCTGTAAGTCTGCCTTTAAAATGTCCACCTTCACTACATTTATTATCCTAAATTAGATGCACTTGTTTGAGGTTGTTAGCTGCATAAAGACACCTGTCCAAACCATACAATCAGTTAGAATCAAACTACTAACATGGCCAAGACCAAAGAGCTGTCCAAAGACACTAGAGACAAAATTGTACACCTCCACAAGGCTGGAAAGGGCTACGGGGAAATTGCCAAGCAGCTTGGTGAAAAAAGGTCCACTGTTGGAGCAATCATAAGAAAATGGAAGAAGCTAAACATGACTGTCAATCTCCCTCGGACTGGGGCTCCATGCAAGATCTCACCTCGTGGGGTCTCAATGATCCTAAGGAAGGTGAGAAATTTGCCCAGAACTACACGGGAGGAGCTGGTCAATGACCTGAAAAGAGCTGGGACCACCGTTTCCAAGGTTACTGTTGGTAATACACTAAGACGTAATGGTTTAAAATCATGCATTGCACGGAAGGTTCCCCTGCTTAATGTCCAGGCACGTCTTAAGTTTGCCAATGACCATTTGGATGATCCAGAGGAGTCATTGGAGCAAGTCATGTGGTCAGATGAGACCAAAATAGAACTTTTGGGTCATAATTCCACTAAACGTGTTTGGAGGAAGAAGAATGATGAGTACCATCCCAAGAACACCATCCCTACTGTGAAGCATGGGGGTGGTAGCATCATGCTTTGGGGGTGTTTTTCTGCACATGGGACAGGGCGACTGCACTGTATTAAGGAGAGGATGACCGGGGCCTTGTATTGCGAGATTTTGGGGAACAACCTGCTTTCCTCATTTAGAGCATTGTAGATGGGTCGAGGCTGGGTCTTCCAACATGACAATGACCCGAAGCACACAGCCAGGATAACCAAGGAGTGGCTCTGTAAGAAGCATATCAAGGTTCTGGCGTGGCCTAGCCAGTCTCCAGACCTAAACCCAATAGAGAATCTTTGGAGGGAGCTCAAACTCTGTGTTTCAGGAAGGCCAGAAACTGACTGATCTAGAAGATCTGTGAGGAGGAGTGGGCCAAAATCCCTCCTGCAGTGTGTGCAAACCTGGTGAAAAACTACAGGAAACGTTTGACCTCTGTAAATGCAAACAAAGGCTACTGTACCAAATATTAACATTGACTTTCTCAGGTGTTCAAATACTTATTTGCAGCTGTATCATACAAATAAATAGTTAAAAAATCATACATTGTGATTTCTGGATTTTTTTTTTTTTTAGATTATGTCTCTCACAGTGGACATGCACCTACGATGACAATTTCAGACCCCTCCATGATTTCTAAGTAGGAGAACTTGCAAAATAGCAGGGTGTTCAAATACTTATTTTCCTCACTGTATATATACACAGTATGTGTGTATGTATGTGTGTGTGTGTGTGTGTGTGTGTGTGTGTGTGTATATATATATATATATATATATATATATATATATATATATATATATATATATATATATATATATATATATGTATATATGTAGGGGAATGACAATGGTTGATGGAAACATTGTGGATTGGATGTTTGTCATTTCTCACACGTTTCCGCTCTCTTCGGTGAGGGAGATAATCTCGCGTTAATTGTATCACATCACTGAGTTGGTTGACACCTGCTTCGGACAGCATATCTGCAATACGGGAGTTGTCTTTATCCCATAGTGAGATAGAGAACGGATGTTTGAAAGAGAACTTTAGGTTACTTACGTAACCCCGGTTCTCTGATAACATTAGTGAGGTATCTCAACACACTTCCCTCCTTGCAGTGCACGGGGAAGAGATATATGAGAATGAGGCAGGGGCCGTCAGCAGCGGTGTATATAGGTAGGCGGGACTCCCGCATTACTGTCGTGATTGGTCTGTCAACCGACAGACGTGGTGTGATTGATGCTTCCAGGATTGGTCACGCCCGAGGCGATTCCCATAGTGAGATACCTCACTCCTGTTATCAGAGAACCTGGGTTACGTAAGTAACCTAAAGCTATATTCAGGTATATGCTTGTTAATACAGGTTTTGTTCAGGTATTTGTTTGTCAATGTGGGTTTAGTGAAGGTTGGAGCTCAGTGCTTAAGGCATTGGACTCTGGATCAGAATGTCATAGGTTCAAATCCTAGCACCCCCAAGATGTTACTGCTGGGCCCTTAATCAAAGGCTCTAAATCCTCACCAGACCAGCTAGAGTAAAAAACCCATTGTCTACTGATGTCTGTGGGCAGATTCAGGCAGCTATTGATCGCAGATGATTTTAAAATTATTTTAAATTATGATTGTCCAGTTACTTTTTTCTTTGAGAGGATAGCACATAATCAATAAATGTCATAATTGCAAATATCCTGTACTGTTCTTCAAATTTAAATGTAAATATTCTTTATTTATGAATCATGAATGATAATTTGTGCAGTTATCATATTCATAATTAGGTTTCAACCTTAATATTCTGTTCTGGACAGCAAAAATAACTAACAATAGCTTTGTAAATGGCCATATGCCTGACTGCGTGTGTATTCCTACATTTTGATGTACATTTAGAAATTAACAAAAAGCACAATAAATGCATAAAGAAAAGTAAATACACACACATTCACACACAGAGCAAAGCCACAGTGCAGAAACACAGAATAATATATTTTTAATCAGTGTGAAAGAGGAGACTTTAGTTTTAATGTGAAGGAAGACTCGGGTTTAGCATAAACATTAATTAAGTGCTAAAGTAAGCAGCACATGCTGGTTAATTAGTGTGTCCTGACGACTCTTTTGTTTGATTTGGAGATATGGTCAGAGCGGAACGGTATTGTAAATACAAAAAGAAATATCTTTTTAAAATTATTGTTTACACTGTCAACGATCTATTGCTCATTGCATTTTAATCCAATGTTTAGACAGCCATTAAGCTAATGCTGTGTGTGTGTGTGTGTGTGTGTGTGTGTGTGTGTGTGTGTGTGTGTGTGTGTGTGTGTGTGTGTGTGTGTGTGTGTGTGTGTTTTTAGGGGACTTTTTTAAAGATGATCTGCCTGCTGCTGATCTGTACGTCCTAGCAAGGATCATTCATGACTGGAAGGAGGAGAAAAGTCTGCCGCTGCTGAGGAAGATTCACGCAGCCTGTAATTCAGGTGCACACAGGAAATCCACATCATTTGCGAAGAGCAATGCTAACATGAATAAAGCTTTTAATGCTAGCATGGAGATGTTAATTCCATAAACTGTATTGGGTTTACTGGATTAGCATCCGATTTGAATTGAGCATAGGAAAGTTTAATTCCAGTTTACCTTCCACTTTTCCAGTCTGACATTTACATCATTTGGTAGATGCCCTTGTCCAGAGCAACTTACATTTATAACATACATACAACTGGGATTGGGGGCCTTTCTCAGGGGCCCAGGGGTGGCAGGTTGGGTGTGGCTTTGATTTGAACTCCGGACTTTCAGGGTACAAAGTGCAATGCCAGTGCTAATGCTGATACGCATGTGTACTTTACATTAATGGAGCAATTGGTGGAAATGGTTAAATGGTGGCTCAATGGTTAAGATGTTGTAGATTTGATTGGAAGTCCAGATTGGAATCTGTTTATAAATAAAAAAAATTCAAAGCTATTCTGTATTCGGGTGTCTATCAAAAGCTGTAAATGTAATGTTTAAAGCTGATTATGTAAATTCCCATGGGTAATTTATAGGCTGTGTAGGCATGAAATAAACAGTACGGGAAATTTGCATCTAGAGATCGTATGCAGATGTTGTATGGAAGTGGATTTATATTACCATCTGCATAACTTTCAGTACGGTTTTGCTCTTGTTTATAGATTATAATCAGTCACATTTGTGTCCTAAACCACATTGCAAGGTTTGTGTGACATCACCGCAGGCCTGGATGTGGTTTGATACACTATATTCCCAAAAGTATTGGTTTACCTTATTATAAGTTTGTGTTTTTTGAGCAGTGCATTCCATATTTAGTCCCAATTTGCTCTTATAATTCCCTCCACTCTTATAGGAATATGTTGATTTTGGAGTGCGCTTATGGATCTTTGTGTTCATCAGCCACAAGGGGATTATGAAAGGCAGGTACTGATGTAGGTGAGGAGACCTGGGGTGCAGTCAGCGTTCACATTCATCCCAAAGGTGTTCAGTAGGGATGAGATCAGAGCTCTATAGCAGCAAGATCTTCCTCTCTAAAGCATTTAAACTAGATCTTCAAGGAGCTCACTTTGTGCACAGGGGCATAGCCATGCTGGAACAGGTTTGGGTTTCCAAGTTCAAGCGAAGACGTCCTGTACAATTGAGTGCCTCCAGATTTGTGGTAACAGTTGGGAAAAGAACCTCATATAGCAGGAAAGGTCAGGTGTCCCAATACTTTTGGAAATACTGTATTTTTCCTGTGGTTTGTGGGTTTATTTTTTATGCCTGAATAAGGAGGAGATTGTGTTTATTTCCCAAACTATTCCTTTTATCAGTCCATTCAGTGCTGCTACTTTTAATACAAGGCACATGCACTTATTGATACACATTTTTATAATATTTTTTACACACTTTTCTGGCAACAAGCTTCAGGATTTTTTGATCTGGCAGCAATCTGATTGCCTTTGTGCAATTATATGTTGCACATTAAACTACTTCCTGTATCAAAGTATCAAAAGTAAAGATAAAAAAAATCAAAAATGGCGAATGTTGTTCTTGGCCTGGTTTATGACTTGACATATAGGAGACTATATTTAATTACCTAATATTTCCCATTTTCTTGATGATAATTTCCAATATTTTGTGTGTGTAGGTGGAGGTGTTCTGTTGATAGAGGCCATGTTGTTTGAGAATCACAGAGGCCCCATCATGGCTCAGCTCTTCTCCCTGAACATGCTGCTTCAGACGGAGGGGAAGGAGCATTCTCCCTCTCACTACACACACATGCTCAATGTAACCGGCTTCCCTGACGTGCAGGTTTGCAGGACGGGCAAATCCTATGACGCCATCCTCGCTCTCAAATAACCCCACATGCACACGCTGCATCAGTGCAGTATAATATCTGCTCTGCTTTATAAAGTAATGGTTTGAATAGATTACAGAAAAGAACCCTTACGTTTCAAATTGCTCAACTTTCACAATTCTGTATCCAATGGGAACATTTTATTAGGTGGCACAGAGTTTGACATCACGAGTGGAAATGCTTCTATTTTGCACTCGTTTATAATTGAAAGAACATTTTTTAAATGCAAATAATAATATTTTCCACAAGCATTTGGCTTTTTTTGCATTAATGACCGTGTGCACCGACCCTGACACGGATTCATGTTCATGCAAAACCATTCTAGAGCTTGTGATCCCATGCAAAGTAGAAGGGATTAGATGTGAGAAACATCCGAGTGTAAACATGAATTTCACACGTTTAAAAAAATAAATAAATAAAAAAAGACCAAGTAAAAGTACCGAATATTAAATACCCAGCATACAAAATATTTTCCGTCTGTCTATATATTGCAAAGACGATCATTCCAGAGTTTAGAACCCTCACTGAAATGACTCGGTCATGAATCTCCAGCCTGTTTATGGTCATTCCACACACTTCAGACACACTGGAGTGAGATGAATAGATTAAACAGTGCATTTCTTCATATCGTTTTCATGTTTCCAGCTTGATGTCCTGCAAATACCATCAGTATTATTGAAGTGAATTCAATTGTATTCCATCCGTACACATTTTCCACAGGTGCGGTTTTTGCCTTCAGGTCTCTGATTACCTCATATAACTGCTGTCTGGATCCTGACTGTGAACAAAAAGCGGATTTCACGTAATATATTATTTTAATTAGATGCAATAGACTGGGGGAATGCATGTTAAGACATAATTGCTACTTTTCCACACTAAAGTAATCATTGTTCAGTATTACTGTGTGCATGTACCAAAATATAGTATTTCAAAATACTGTACTATGTATTTAATCTCAAGAAGGTATTCGAGTTTCTTTTGTAAACAGTAAGATCACATACACGCATGCTGAATTTTATTGCAACCACCTCTCCATCCTGGACAAGCCTTTCTGTTATGGAAATTGGGAGCTCTGTGGTTAAAGCTCTGAGTTCCTGATTGTAAAGGTGAAACCCCAGCACTCCCAACATTTTGGGCCCTTCAGAAAGGCCCTTAACTCTCTCTGCTTTAGGGGTGACCCTGCACTCTGACCCCATTTTACTAACAACCTGCGATATATATATACATAAGTAAAAGCCTCTAAATGTATAATCTTTTCCATGGTGAAATTATTAAATCCAAGAACAATCGAGATGTAATGGTCTTTTCATTTACATTAAATCACATTTAATATGTTTATACTAAGATGATTAAGATGTGCTTAGTGATACTGGTCTCGATTTGTTAGTGGTATTTTTGTATGTTTTTTTTATTCTCGTGTAAAATTAGAGATCAGGTCTCCCGGCTTAGCATGAGAAAAAAAAAAAAACATACAGAAGATACAAGATTTTAATGCAAGCATCTATACACAAGAAGAGCAAAAAGAATGCCCTTATCCAGAATGATAAACAGAGGTACTTTGGACTCTATCAAGAAACGTATCATGATTCATTGTTCATGGATTATATCTACTGCTCACACTTTGAAACCCAGTGAAGCCTGGAGCCTTATTCCCGGGGACTTTGGGCACAAGGCCCAGACTCCACAAAAGCTAAAAATCAAACTCCTGACAATTTTGAATGCCAATCTGCCTATATATGTAATAGATCACAGAGGCCTGGAAGAACATGCAAAATCCATACACACCGGAAGTAGGGATTTAAATCCCAGATCTGAACCATGCTACCTGCTAAGCTACATGTAATATAATACATGTTAAAGAAAAATGTGTTAATGTGCAAATATTGAATGTGGTTTAATGATAAATTCACTGCAAACTAGAATATGCATCAGTTGTTTACAAAAAAAGTGGTGATGAGTTCAGGGACTGTCTTCAGGCACTGAAAGGAACTAAAGCGCTGCTGCATCAGTCTCCTGCATTGTGGGTTAATATACGACCAACGTCAATGAAATCAAGTGTCAAATATAAATGATAAATAGGATTATAATAGTGATGCTTTTTTTAAGCACCAATAATTAATCTCAAGTGCAAAAAAATTAAGGTGACGATCCAGAAATATGCTGCGACGCGAGCGCCCTCTAGTGTCGATAATTAAGCGAATTTTCTAGATCTGGTGAGGAATCTTGCTACTGCATTCTGGACTAACTGAAGCTTATTTATGCACTTACATGAACAGCCAGACAGCAATCCTGTGATGACATCATAGTTCTAATTTAAGCAATATTTTGAAGGTAAAAGAAGGCGTAAAAGATCCTGGTAATGTTATTCACATGAGCTTAAAAGGAAAGACTAGAGTTAGTAACCATACCAAGGTCTTTAACTGCTGTACACACTGAGACAGATAGACCATCCAGAGATGCAACAGTATCTGAAAGTTTACTTCTAGATGCATGTGATCGTAGTAAAATAACTTTCATCTTATCTGAATTGAGTAGAAGGAAGTTATCAAGCATCCACTCTCTAATGTCTTTTACACACTCCTCAACATTGTTAAGCTGATCTCGCTCATCTGGCTTTGTGAAATATAAAGCTGTGTATCATCAGCATAGCAATGGAAGCGAATACCATGTTTAGGTATAATTTCACCAAAAGGGCAGCATATATAAAGAGAAAAGCAGTGGGCCTAAGACAGATCCTTGCAGAACCCCAAACTTTACCTCAGAAAGTGTGGAGAACTCACCATTTACATCAACAAATTGATAGCAATCAGTCAGATAAGACATAAGCCAGGAGAGAGCTGTTCCCTTTATTTCAACATTTTCTAGTCCAGCAAGTAGGATATTATGATCAATGGTGTCAAAAGCTCCACCAAGGTCGAGCAACACAAATTAGAAGACACAACCCTGATCAAAAACAGGTGATTTACCGCCTTAACTAGCGCCGCCTCTGTGCTATGATGAGGCCGAAATCCTGACTGATACATCTCATAAATGTTATTCCCAAGTAGGTGTGAGCAGAACAAACTTTTCTAAAATCTTGGAGATAAAGGGGAGGTTTGATATTGGACTGTAGCTGGGCAGCTGACAGGGTCAAGGTCAGGTTTCTTAATTAGGGGGTGGATAACTGCCAGGTTAAAAGATTTTGGTATATAACCAGTGCTGATGGAAGAGTTTATTAATTTTAAAGCAGGTTCAATTACCTCTGCAATTATTTTTGAAGAAACTTGTAGGCAAGGGATCGATAATACAGTTAACAATTTTGGAGGAAATAAATAGTTATTCTCTTGAATAAGAGTAAAATGTTGTAAACTTTGTGATTGGATTTGGATTGAGTTTGGATTTATGTTAATCGTCTGGATTTTTTGCGTGATGTTTTCAATTATATTATTGAAAAAATTACTGAAATCATTACAACCTGTTGATAGTTTGAATATTAGTGCAGTGCTTTTATTCCCTGTTAATTTCGCTACAATACTGAATAAAAATCTGAGACCGTGTTTGTTATTTTCTATGAGGGTGGAGAAATACGCTGAACTCTGAATGACCAGAATGTACATGGACTGCATTTATATTTTCATCTTCAAAACATTTCAATTACTTAAAAAAAAAAGGAAAAAAAGAAAAAAAAGTGGGGCCACATAAGTCCTTCAATGTGAAATGAAGAAGGAGGAACGAAAATAAGAATGTGAGCTAAAAAAAGGACCACATTTACAGAGTTCATCTTTTAAACTTTGCAATTAATTTTAACATGCATTGCATTTCAAATATATTTTTATATAATGTAAATTGTTTTTTCTGTAAATATTATTGGGTTTTATTGTCTTGTAAAGACAAAACAAAAAATGTGGGACCATGCAAAAGGCCTAAAATGTAAAATAAAATATAAATAAATAAATAAATAAAGTGGGGTCATGCAAAAGGCCTAAAATGTGAAATAAAATAAAGAATACAAAATAAAAAAAAATACAAAATAAATTAAAAAAAAAAGTGGGGTCACGCTAAAATAAAATGTACCTAAAATATAAAAATAATAATAATAATAAAAAAAAATAATAATAAATAAATAAATAAATAGAAGAAGGGGGAGGGGGAACCCGGAAGTTATCAGAGTTGCTACTCTTGGTTAGTCGAATTGAAGTGTAAGCCATCTTTAGCTTGAGAAACAGCGCCCTCTGGCGGCGGTCGCGTGGAAACGCATCGAGTGCGTAACTTGAATTTGGTGTGTGTACAAGTGGAAAAAAAAAAAAAAAGAGAGAGAGAGAGAGAACGGGGCGGGTAGGCGAGAAGAGGAGAGGAGACGATCTGCTGCTAGCACCGTGCCGCCCGAACTCAAACTGCAAGAAGCAGCAGCTCCACCACCACCACCACCACCATCGCTTAGCTACACGGAAACGCCAACGCAGGGGAACGGCTTCGTCTTCTCCTCCTCTCTCTCTCTCTCTCTCTCTCTCTCACGCACTGTGCACAAGGTACCGCAGCCATGTTTTAAATTCTTCTTCTTCTGTTTTGTTTATTTTTTTTTCTTGCACGCTGAATTAAGGCGCACATTTGCACCACGCGTTCGCTGGATTTCCGCGAGTTTTTCCTTTTTTTTCTTCTTCTCCCCCCGGGTGCAGATGGTCCGGTGGTGGAAACGTAGTACGTCATTAAAATGGCGCCAAAAGATTAAGTTCATGGGGCAGTAAAACCCTGTCCGATACGATTATTGAGCAGGATCTGACCTCCATCCTGCCCCTTAGGGGGAATTTATTCAGTGAGAGAGGTGAAGATTTGGGCAGAGAGAAAGAGAGAGGGAGAGAGAGAGAGGGGTAAGAGTGGAGGAGGAGGAGGAGGGAGGAGAAGGGGGGCTGCTCGGTGTGTGTGTTTGTGCCAACTCAGATGATGGAGCTCCTGCTCCTCTCTCGGTACACGTTCATGGCGCAGGAGAACTCGGAGATGAACTTTCTCCAGCACGGGAGAGTGTAAACTGCAAGGCGGAGATGATGGAGCTCGCTCCTGGGGCTGTTCTGAGCTGCTGCGTGTGTTTATGTTTATGTAGTTGGTGTTACTTTGACTCCTGTCACTACCGAACCGCCCCCTTTCTCTCCTTACCCTTTAACCCCTTAACCCTTAACCCCCTTACCCTCTACCCCGTCTAGGAGACCCTGTTCCATGCCCCAGACGCACACACACACACACACACACGCGCTACTTGTTTACCCGAACATCCCCCCGGGCTCCACTAACGCTACACCATCTCTCTCTCTCTCTCTCTCCTCTCTCTCTCTCTCTCTCTCTCCTTGTGCTTTTGTACAAGTTGAGGAAATCTAACTCTGTGTGTCCCCCCGAAGTTCATCTCCGGATCTTCTCCGCGTCTTTCCACTAAAACTGTTCCTACACTTTTTACAGAAACGGTTTTAAAAATAAATACATTGTATTTTACTCAGGCAGCACAGCGGGCAGCTAATCGCCTCCAGTCAGGGGGCGTGGCCTTTCGCTCAGGACCCCTTTTTCGGCCGGGCTTCTGTTTTTAGCCGCGTTCAGCGCGCGAGTTTGCACGATTCCGTGATGCGCGTCTGGTTTAAAAGCCTACTATATATATATATATATCAGTATATTGAATAAATTATTTAAATGATGTTTGTATCAAGGTTTTTGAAGTATTGTGTTTTTTTGTTTGTTTGTTTGTTTTTTATGACGCTGCGCCTAAATTAATATTATTATTATTTTCGGCCCCTCCGGGCGCGAGACCGCTACTTGGTTCTAGATTACGTCATCCGGACTCTGTAGCCTATGAGAAATCCGCCGGAGGGGTCACGTGACCCGGTCAAACCGTTCCCGCTGTTTGTGTTGTGCAGAACAAACTAGTTTTATTATTATTATTATTTATCTATTTTTTTTTACACAAAAATCACCCCCACGCGTTTTTAATTACAGAATAAACTTTCATGGAAATAAATACAATCTTTCGGCTTGTCGGTTTCATAGATGAGTGTGTGTGTGTGTGTGTGTTTGTTTATATATGTATGTTTGTATAAATATTATTATTAACTTGGCAATTGAAAAATATGCAGAACTGTCGAGAAAGTACAAAGAGTGTGTATAACCATATCTTCTATCTTTTATTTATAAATCATTTTATCTAATGCAAAATCTGGAAATGATTAGGACACCAACCTGAACTTTTGCCATGTTTCCACACGGACGGTTTTAATTGCCGGGTTTTGGTGCTTGATTTTGGCGACTTGGCGCATCAGTAAAATAAAACTGTGATTAAAAATTATTTAACTATCGGAGTAAAGAAAGGACGCCGTGAATAAATGTGTTGCGTTAAAGCTTTTCATTTTAGTAATTACATTTAAAAAATATTATTTTGAACGTTAACACGTTATTAATTTTGACAGCCATTTTATTACACACGCGATTTTATAACGCACACAAAACACGTATATGATCTAATTTGAAGAAAAACAAAATTCTCAAAAATTAAGTTTGAGTATATGTGAAGTGAAGTATTAGATATCCATTTAAGATATGGGATATGTAATATTATTATTATTATTATTAATAATAATAATAATAATAATAATATAGTGACTGTATAAACATAATACTCCCTAAGAATAATTTGTCATGTAGGTATTCTGAAATCTGAAATATTTGTATTGAAATATTGCATTAATAATGAACAAATAAAATTTTTGCACTTTTTTTTATAATGATTAGATATTTACTCTGCAAGCTTTATAAACAATAAAACAGTAAGAAGTGTTTTATTTAATAAAGTCTAGAGAGTGTGCATTTAATCAGCGAGATTGTTAGTTCGCATTTAAGGATACTTTTATTTTTAAAGCTGCACCACTTTTATTCAGAATTTCCATATTAGAATTTATCCCTTTTGTCTTTTTATTCCAATACAAATCAGATTTAATATATTGTGTACTGTCTCACACGTATATATAATAAATCTCTGAATAAAGCAGTGTGCTTGGAGACAGACGCTCAGGTTTTTGTGTGAAACTTTAGTGGTGTTCATTAAGTTTGTGATCCCTGTAGGAAAACTGGTCTGCTGAGTTATTTGGAGACGGCGGACGCTGACCATGAAGCGAAGCCGTGTTCCCAGCACCAGTGAGGAGTCCGATAATGGAAGTAAGCACTTTCTATTTCGTTTTTTTGTTTTATGATGCTCTTTTTTTTTTTTTTTGCATGCTTGTCTTTTTTACATTTTTTTTGCTTTTCTTTTCTGGACATTCTGTTGATGTGCACTACATGTTGTATTTTCTGTCATTATAATAGTGGAGGAAAGATTAGAGGCTTTTCAAACCCACATGTTCATGAAGGCACACGAGCAGACGTGCACAAGCGGATGTGAAGAAAGTGAGCACCTTGACACACACTCAGGTGAAGAGCAGGGACTGTATATGGAGGGAATTGTCCCTTAGTGTCTTGGGGTCTCGTTTTCTGGGAAGCTTTATAAAGTGTAAATCCCCTTGATATCATGCATGCGATTCATATTCTGGACTTGAATCAGCGGTTCTTACCCATGCCCAGTGCACTACAGTGCCTCCTGTAACACACCAGCTTCAGCTAAAAAATAACAAAAAAGCATGGAGGGTTAATTAGTGGTCCAGGAATGAAATTAAATTGAGCTTTTGTTCAACCTTTTAAAACTTGTAAGACCTTTTGATGTCTGGTACACGAGCCAAATCAGAAGCTGAACATGAAAGTGGAAACTAGATGAGAACTTGAGGTAACTTTTTTTTTTTTTTTAATGAACATTTCTCAAAAAAAAAATGTCTAGTAGGACATCTTATGATATCGTGTCCTAAATATGAAGAGGAGCTCTCAAAACATTGAGCGTTGATTCATATACAGCACATTGCCTTTTAATGATGAATTTAGCCAAAAAAAAAAAAAGGGTCACATGCTAACATCTCTGTTGAAGGGACTGTAGTTGTTGTGTAAGACTTCGACTCTATAGGCTGCGATCATGTACATCATGTTCCTTGCCTCATGTCCGTGCTAATTTTTCTTCTCTAGGTAATTGCACATCATGGTCTCAGGTCTCAAAATCCCATCACAGGAGGCGAGATGGAAAGAGACCGTCAGAGGTAATTCCCACCACACCGTCCCCTTTTTACCCCCAAGTGCATCAACATAAACCCGTTGAATGTTTTTTTATTAATTGCAATGTATTTTTTTATTAATGAACTAACTGTTATCACGGCATCGCTCTTTTCACCCTCAGGTATTCAGGACCGATTTCATCACAGCGATGAAGCTTCACGATTCATACCAGCTCAACCCAGAGGATTATTACGTGCTTTCTGACCCCTGGAGGCAGGAATGGGAAAAGGGTGTTCAGGTCCCCGTGAGCCCGGAGTCCATCCCCGAGCCTGCAGTACGGTACGGCGAGACGAATCAGAACGACGCTCGACGCAAACACAATAATCATTAATTAACGAACTGTGAGAGCCAGCTGTTAATTCCCAGATGTTGTTGATGGTAATATCTGGTGGATGTAACGAATGGAACACGGCCGCTTCGCTCGAACACGGCGGGGAACACAAAGAAACGTTTAGCAGCGTACATTATCGATTTGAGTCATTTTATTTTTTTGTCAAGATCGTATAATTGTGTTCGTCGGTTGTCCAGGGGACGATGATATAACTAGTCTTACTCATAGTTGGAGATCATGACTAAAAAGTTTTATAGACAAGCGACTAGGGTTTGTCGGCATGTACAAAAAAAAGTAGAGTTTAACGCAAACCGTATTTAACCGTATGCAGGTTAATTGGCTGCAGGGCGTGCATCAGACTTGAGACTAGCTACAGGGATAGAGAGGAGAGATTAGATGACACTGAAGGTTTTTCACCTGATTTATCCTCTCGAAACTGAGTAACGAACTAATAACATGGCTCGTTTTCCAGAGGTCTTATCTATAGCCGAGAACCAATCACACAAAGCTACGATCGATGGTTCGAGTTACGATTTTTAAAAAATATTAAACAATTCAGATGCCCCACTCGTTAGCGGTTGACGGAGTAAAGTTGTCTCTGTGTTTCTTTTTTTCCGTTTCAAACAGCAATTTTTGTAATAAAAGCATGTCTTCCAAGCACCAAGTATGTCTCCTGCTTGTAGTGAAAAAAGTTTCTCAGTTTAGAGCAGAAAATGATAAATCAGCATGAAGCAGGAAAGACCGTCATCATAAGTAGAAGACTACCTGTAGTTACTTAGATAGTTATTTGTTGAACCCCGTGACCTCTGTCATGCTTCGGCATAAAGTTTTTATTCACTATATATATATATATATATATATATATATATATATATATAGTGAATATATTTCAGAATTCTGGCTTTCAGCTAACAAATTGCATGTTTTTTTTTTTCTCTCCTTTAGCGTCGTATTGGAGAAATCGTCCAGCATGTTGTTCACGAGACCTAAGAAGCTGATTCGCTCTTGGGGGCCTGAGGCATCAGTGTTGGGGTACGTAGGTATCGGGACGCTCTCTGAGGGAACGTGCCGGTACGACCTGAACGAGGAAGACGTCGCCTGGCTGGAGGTGGCTAACGGAGAGTTCACACAGATGGGTAAGTTTAGAGGTAAACTGAATTCTTCTCGAATAGTCGTTTTCATCAAACCCAACCCGGTTTTACTCCGGGAGTTTTTCTGATCTATTTTGTACAGGAAAGGAATGAAATATTTAAAGCATTGAAGGTTTGTTCTTTTGACGAACCAACAATACGAATATAAATATAATTAATACAACTATAATAATGTTAATGAAACTAGTAAGGAAATTATTTTAGTTACAAGACAGGAAGTCAGCCCGCGTTAAACGTGTTAAGGGTTTGTTTAAGGTTTCGTCCAGAGTCTTGACTGCTTTCGTTTAAGACAAATTGCAACGCAAACACAGGAGAGTCTTCATAAATGCCTTCAAAGGAAAAGAATGAATGTACACTGAGGTGTAAAATAAAGTGCACCCTTATAGGACGAATTAGAGTTTTGCTATTTTGCATGTTGGTTTTGTTGGTTAACGCCCACGTGACGTGACGAGACGTGTCAATATGGTACTCAGACAGCGAACATGCTGAGCATTTTGTTGTCTCTCAGATACATGTCTTCGCTCCGCAGCTTTTGCGATCCCATTAATAATTAACATCCTGAGAGTTGATTATTTTCTTATAACAGATTTTTATTTCTTTCATACTTGAGCAATTTTCTTCCTTAAAATGTATTAATCAGAGAATCATTATACCTTTTATCCATTTATAGTTACACTCATGTAGGAACATCGTTATTGTTATATGTCACTCACTTTAGTGATAAGGACATATTTAAATAAAAAATAAATAAATGGCTGTCATTATTAGTTTTTAAATCCGGAACGCAAACAAAACAAAACAAGAACAATCCTAAGGTATACGTGTGTATTGCGTTAACAAGCCGGGCGTGTCCGTGTCCTGTCCTCAGGCATGCAGCTGCTGGACGAGAACACCATGGAGAGACTCATGGAGGAGTTTGAGCGCCGTTGCTATGACAACATGAACCACGCAATGGAAACGGAGGAGGGGCTCGGGATCGAGTACGACGAGGACGTGGTGTGCGACGTGTGTCAGTCACCTGACGGAGAGGACGGCAACGAGATGGTGTTTTGCGACAAGTGCAACATATGTGTGCATCAGGTGTGTGTGTGTGTGTGTGTCAGGAAGTGAGAGAGATTTCCGAGAGAAACTTTGAAAGTGTTAATTGAACCTTTTTAATTAGGAGAAATCTTCAATGAGTTACATTCCAGTTAAACAACAGATGTTTTGTCAATAATTAACCAAAAGCTGTGAGTTGCCTTTTTATCAAAAAATAAATAAATGAATCAAACGAGCTTCGTTTAGCTACGGCTTTTAAAAGTTTGTAATATTTTCAAACAGTTTCAAATGGTTTATTCAGAATAAAAAAATTTTTAATTACGAAACAAGTCTATTAGAAGCTATTATCTCTGGGAGAATATGCCTTATGCCGTGTGTGGTGTGTGTGTGTGTGTGTGTGTGTGTGTGTGTGTGTGTGAGAGAGAAAGGGTGTGCCAGCCATATGCTAGTCAGTATGTGTGTTTGTGTGTGTGCTCACTCAGGCTTAAGGAACATTTGGTGACTAATTGTGTTTGTGTACGTGTGTGTTTATAAGCTTGTGGTTATGAATAGTGTTGTGTTCTTTATGTTGTTGTTTTTTTCTCCCTTGCAGGCGTGTTATGGCATCCTGAAGGTTCCAGAAGGCAGCTGGTTGTGTCGGACATGCGCGCTGGGCATCTCACCCAAATGCCAGCTCTGCCCGAAGAAAGGCGGAGCCATGAAACCCACCCGCAGTGGCAGCAAGTGGGTCCATGTGAGCTGTGCTCTGTGGATACCAGAGGTATAAAACCCAGTGTGCTACTGTATAAAACACAATATCGTACATTACAACTGAATGAGTCCAGCACACAAATTAATAACATTTTGTGTGCAAATGTGGATTTCTTTTGGACGAAATCTTATCAAATAATTAAATAAAGGCTCTTCGTATTAACCTTTAGAATCCCTTCCCGCTGGCATATATCACTTAATATAAACAAACGATGTAATCTCAAATTTCTCAACTTTCTCTTTCTCTCTCACACACGCTCCAGGTGAGCATAGGTAACCCGGAGAAGATGGAGCCCATTACGAGTGTGTCTCAGATCCCAAATAACCGATGGGCTCTAATTTGCTGCCTGTGTAAAGAAAAGACCGGCGCTTGCATACAGGTAAAACGTGACACGTGATCCCTTGAATTAAAAAAAAAAAACAACAATATCAGGGTGGACAAATCATAAATTTATTAGCAGTCTCCTCATTTTACATTTTGTTTATGCATGTAAATTTGTACGCCATTTGTCAATATTGGTATGTGGTTTTTGAACAACCCAGGTCACATTTGCTGTCATCATAACCTTCATTTTTCCTGGGAAGATGTTCCACGAAGTTTTGGAGTGTGCTTGTGGAGATTTGTGCACATTCAGCCACAAGGGTGTTATTAAAGTCAGGCGGGCGCTTAGTTGTTAAGGCTTCGAACCTTGGATCAGAAGTTCATGAATTCAAATTCCAGAATCACCAAGCTACCACTGCTGGGTCCTTAAACCCTCAAATGCTCAGTGGTCAGTCGCTGTGGATATAGGCTGTAAATGTACTGACGTAGGAGAGGTGAGGAGGCCTGGGGTGAAGTCAGTGTTCCAATTCATCCCAAAGGAGTTAAAAAAGGTGGGAGGTGGTACCTCAGTGGTTAAGGTATTGGACTTTGGATCAGAAGGTCATGAGTTCAAATTCCAGCACCAACAAGCTGCCCCTTGAGAAAGGCCACTCTGTCACTCTGGATAAGGGCGTCTGCTAAATGACACGGGTTGAGGTCAGAGCTCTATAGCAAGAGGTCTTCCACTCCAACTCATGTAAAGCTTCATGGAGCTGTCTTTGGAACAGGTTCAGGTCTGGTTAAAGTGAAGGGAAAATTTTATGCTACCACATCCAAAGACAATCCTATAGCATCGTGTACCTCCGAATGAGGGTTGAAGCCCTGGTAATCACCACGCTGAAGCTCTTGGGCCCTTGAGCAAGGCCCTTAATCCTCTGTGCTCCAGGGGGCGCTGTGTCATGGCTGGAATATGCGAATAAAAAAATGTCACTGTGCTGTAATGTATATGTAGCAAATATATATAATAGACTTATTAGTAGACTGTTAATTCTGTAGAGAAGCTTCATCTTGATGCAGTCCTTATTCTGTTCTGTTATTCTGCATCTTGATTGCTCTGAAAAAGCAGCCGTTAATCTTCGGCAATGACGTACACGATTTGCGTGGTGTCCTTGTGTCGCACGTAAAACAGGTCCTTCACTTTTCTTCACATTTATTTGAGGTCAAAGGTAGTTTTCTCATGCATCGCACGTGTTTAAGACAAATTAGTAATCGATAGCATCGCATGGCACAGCAGTGAAACATGCGAACCACCCGGAGTGTCTAATGTTCAAACATGCAAGTAAAAGTCAGCAGTTTCTCTTCTTATTTCTTCGTGGAAGACAGAAAAAAATTACTGCAAGCCAATAAATCAACAGCGTACAGAACCTGCTTGTCCACTCTGTAGCTACAACTAGAAAGCTGATCGCCTGGAGATATAATCGGCTTGTCCCAGGTGCCCGAGTTAGTGATTTGTTCACCCTGTTAATAATAATACAAGACATTTATTGCAGCAGTTTGATGTATTCACTGTGTAATACAAACCTGTCGTAGTGGTTTTTTTTTTTCACCCAGGAATTTTGTAGTTGAAAAGCTGATTTGGATTTTCAAATCTTTCCATTTTCCCCCTGAACCTTAATGCATTTACATTTTTTTCCTCCTTTACCTCTAGTGTTCTGCTAAGAGCTGCCGCGTGGCTTTTCACGTTACCTGCGGCCTTCAGCACGGCCTGAAAATGAACACCATTCTGACAGACGAGGACGAGGTCAAGTTCAAATCCTACTGTCCCACGCACTCGGGCTTGGACTGGCACGAGCAGAGCGGCCTGATAGACGACAAAGGGAGGGCGAAAGGAGCGGACGGAGCGCGACTCAGCGAGAGAAAGCTGCGCGTGCAGCAGCTGGAGGACGAGTTTTACAGATTCGTCAACATAGAGGAAGTCTCCAAACACCTGCATGTGCCACTGGAGAACGTGGATTTCCTGTTTCAATACTGGAAGCTGAAACGCAAATCGAACTTCAACCAGCCGCTCGTCACACCCAAGCGAGAGGAAGAGGAAAGCCTCACCCGCCGAGAACAGGAAGTGCTGCTTCGCAGGCTCCGCCTTTTTACCCACCTGCGACAAGATCTGGAAAGGGTACGTGGTGTTGCCATGTTTCAGTGTTTTGTTAGATACCGCACCTCCTCCTGGTAACGTGGGGCAGCTCGTAATGTCTACACATGGCGTCATGTACACGTATAAATCATCCCAGAATCTCTTACGTTCCTCTCTCTTAGATGATGTAGTTTAACAAATAACATTATGAGTGGTGAAGTGATTATCTGATTATCATGGCTGGATATATTTATTAGGCAGCAAGTGAATGTTTTGTCCTCAAAGTTGACGTGTTAGAAGCAGGAAAAATGGGCGGGCGTAAGGATTTGAGCGAGTTTGATAAATTGACGGCTAGACGTCTGGGTCAGAGCATCTCCATAACTGCAGCTGCTCCCTGGTGGGCTGTTCCCGGTCAGAGTCACGGGCGGCCGAGGCTCGTTGATGTGCAGACGTGCTCCTGTAGAATCCAATATCCATTAAACATTTTTTGCTGACTGGAACACTTCTACCGCTTTGGGAAACTTGTTTGATTCTTTTGAAAAGGCTTTGAATTAAGTTAAATACACGAATCTTAAACATATTAAGTTTTATATTTGCATAATTAGTATAAAAGTGAGATATGTTATGTGTGTCTCTGCATGTGCAGGTGCGGAACCTGACCTACATGGTGACCCGACGGGAGAAGATCAAACGGTCTGTGTGTCGAGTGCAGGAGCAGATTTTTCATCATCATGTCCGGCTACTGGAGCAAGGCAGACTCGCTGGTGAGCCCCCTACTGCACTGGAGGTCGTATCGCAACTAAAATATCGGGATTGTCTCATCCTGTTTATTAGATTTCTATCCTATTTTTAAAACTTTGCTAAGGAAAAAAAAATGCATAAAATTCCATAAAGTTTTCATGTGGTCACATTTTATGTCTCAATTCTGTTATCTCTCTTTCTTTTGCGCACTCTCACCTCCATTCGTTTTTTTCCCCCTTTCTTTTTATGTTCGCATTCAAGGCGTATCTTCCACCAGGCAATTAGAGGAGGCCATGTTTTACTTCCGGGTCGCACCCTCGTCATCCACTTCTCCCCAACCTTTGAGAGGTCACACGGCTCAGAACAGCGCCACCGAGCTGTCGCTGAGAAAAAGCGCCTCGCGGCACGGAGGCTCCAGACGAGGCCAGAGCGAAGCGGACGAGTCGGTCAAGATGGACGCATCCCTACTGTGTAAACTGTCCAGCTCAGAGGGCGTCCCGAATTCCGGCTGCGGTGGGAATGAAACGGAAGCGAGCGAGACGGAGCAGCCGAGGGGAGAGCGCAGGAAAAGGAGGAGGAGCAGGATTTGGGATCAGCTACCAGATCGAAAGAACCCAGCGTCGAAATTAATAGACGAGACTGTGCAGAACAGTGTAATGGATCATATGGCCATGTCCGATAGCAAAGCGGCGGAAATGAAAACTTCGGTCACGGTGCAGGACGTGTACAATGGGTCTCTTCGGAGGATGAATTCGAGTCAGCATCAGGGAAAGACGATGTCAGAAAAAGTGTCCAACGTCAAAAACTGGGGGAGTTTCCGCATTCCAAAACGCAACGACAGCAAAGGGGCGGAAGGGGAGCAGGAAACGGAGGGGAGAGACTTTACCCATTCTCATCCCATCAGATCTCTAGAGTCAAGCCACACCCCCACCTCCCCTCCAATCAGAACTCGGCTGAGGATGGGCACGGAGAACAGTGACCTCGGCCCGGAGGCCGACCACAGCCAATCAGAGCAGAAGAAAAGATGCCACACCCAGCGACTTCGAAGTCATGACCCGGTGACACAACGGTACGGCTCGGAGGTTTTGCGGCGTGGAGTTCTCGCGTCATGAAATGACACGAGAAAACTTTATGTGAAGTTATGTGTCAAATAACTTTTTCTTGTGTAATCCAAATAAAAGCAGCACTTAGAGGAGCCGCATGTAAGATTGTCCTTGGCATTCAGATTCCGCGTGTCAGATTTTAGTGTTATTTACCAACAGTGAAGTATTTCGTTCCTCCTTCTGTTCTCTGAACCTCATTCCAGCGCCGAGACGCTACCGTACCGGACAGTCTGATCATACACACACACACACACACACACACACACACACACACACTTATACTCAAATAGCTTGTGACTAGGGAAATCTATTGCTGTTATAAAAATACAGCAGACTTTTAGCTTCGCAGTAATCTTACATGTAGCTCCTTTTAAGCTTCTGTTACCGGACAGGTATTTATTTTTCTATTTCATATCTTTCTCGATGCTGCTTCTTTTCTTTCATTTTTTTTTTTTGTACTTCATTTAGCCGGCTTTTCCTTTATTTTCCTCTACGATCGCCCGCTACGATGCATAGTGCATATGACAAGGTCTCAGAGGCTGAATGCTAAGCTTGTAATCAAAGACGATGAAATTAGTTTAGATACTTAGCTCATTTTTTATGTTGGAAACCTGTCAGACGGAAACAAAAACATGATTTCGCGGATTTTGTTCGTTTCGTTTTCTTGATTATGAGTTGCTTACAGCAGTAGTGTTGAACACTGGTCTGAAATCAAGTGATGAAACTTGCTGACTCGTACAATCGTGACTAGCACTTAGTTCAGTAGGTTCCAGTGTCGAGGCCTGGGGAATTCCTACACTGCACAGATTTGTGTTTTTCTCACCCTTGTTAGTAAGTAGGAAGATACAAACCCCACCCAAACACCCCCCCAACACCGCCCATCCCCAGGGATTGAGAACCACTGAATTGGTTACACACATGCATACCTTTTTAGTGGTATTATCAAATAGATCAATTTGTCCTGCATCCCACTTGTTTTCAACCTGCCCTCGTTGACTTCCCGTCCCGATGTCTGCGTGTCCACCCGTCATATCTCGGCATACACCCTTCCTAGCAAGCACAATGTACCTAAAGAGAGCCTCATAGCAATTTTACTCTATTTGCGTTAAACTATGCACACATCGGCATAAAACCCAATTTGAATATTCGTATATTTCGAAATATATAAATAATTTTATCGCTTCTTTTCACTCAGTCTCTTACCCTTACTTCAGCTAATAAATTATTGGAAAAAAATTCATGAGGGAAAAAAATTCAAGGCGGAGTCAACTAGGGCACGTGGAAAAACTATTTGGATTGAAGCCTTCCAGACTAGGCTCAAATTAGTGTTTATTTTGTTTTGTTTTTTAAACAGTAATAATCTGCATTTATTTCTGGGGTAGTACAATTAATTCCACGATCTACCCACAAAACTATTTATAAATTAATTTATTTTGTTTTTTTGTTTTCTTTTCCTATGTAAAGTGGCTGTGGCACTCTGTTTTGTGGTCATAGCATCTTTCTATCCTCAGGTAAATCTTTATTTTGTGCACTTCGGGTTTTTTTTTTTCTTTCCCCCAGATTTAACAACGAAGTCTTGACTATAGATTGTTTTGAGAAACGGCACTCGGAGTGAAACCAAGTTCACCATGTGACCTGTTTCAAAATTTTTCTTTTAAGGGGGGTAAAAAAAAAACTAATAAAAAAACCTTTTCGTCACATTGAAATAATTGTGCTTTAAACTTTAACAGCATCTTATCTCTATGAGAACAGATTAAGAGGCTGCTCTCTTTCTCTTCCCCCTTCTTCAAAACTTTTACACTGATCTTGTGGGATCGATCAATCATCAAGTCATCTCCCTGCTGTTCTGGTCACTGAATTGAACACATAGTTCTCAAGACTGAGCTCAATGTTCATGTAATCCACCCCAAACATTTATTTTGGCTTCTTTGAATAAAGTTAAGAGTGTCTTTTTAAAAAAAAGTGTCCTCCATTTAAAATGGGTTTCATGTTGCACTAAGTTGTAAAGAATGATTCAAAGAAAGTTCTAATTCGTGCCACAAATGACTGAAATGATGATGAAATTTTGGGGCGTTTTCCTAAACTTAAGCTTCACTACTTTGTCAGCGTTGCCTTTGGTCAGTACAAAAAAAAAAAAAAAGTTTAGATTTGCACTTGGATGTTTTCTTCGGTTTTTTTTTTATTTTTGTTTGTTTGTTTGTTTGTTTGTTGTTTATGCTAATTGCAAGCAGACTTCTGAGAGGTCTGTGTTGATCTCGTGCCTGTGTGGCTTTGGTTAACATGTTGCACTAGAATAGAGCAATGCAGCGCAGCTTGACTATGTTCTCTAAAAAGTTATTTTTCACATACAAAGAGACCTTTTATATGAACATGTGCTGCTGTATTTTTTTGTTATGCATCTATTTTGTGAATAAACCCCTTTGAGATTAAACAGGCACGTCTTTAATCAATTTTTTTATCCGACAGGGGGCGCTGTTGTTCTGACTACTGTTTACATTGACAGTCTGAGGGTTACACCATCGTATATATCCTTGATATACAGGGAATTAATTAGTATTAGTAACCCAAAACCTTAAAGGTTGAGCTTCCACTGCTGCTGAGAAACTGTCAAGTAAAATTCCTCAGTCCTGAAAACTTTTCCATGGTGGAAAACTGAAAGGAAAGGTTTCATTGCTGATTCTTACAAAGAGCTGACAGTGAAGACTCGTTTCATAAGTGCTTAACAACCGTCACAATGAGCTTCACATTTTTAAGCCAATTTATAAACAGCATTCTTCATTACACCTCTGCATGTAAGTTCATACTTTTGCAATACCTATTAAAAGGAGAGATTTAATAGCTGTTCTAGAAAATCAATCAAAACAAGTGGAACCTTTTCACGTTGGAACATGTTTGCTCCAAGAAGTTTGACCTCTGGACCTTTTCCATGTAGTAGTAGAACAGAACAAAGTAACGTCAGGTGAATTTTTCCGGTTATGTCCACGAGGGCCGATCAGGTGCTTGTTCAGTGCATCTTTACCTCAAGACTGCACTACTGCAACTCACTTCTGGTGGTCTGCCTCTGAAAGACACCTGACCTTTGGTTCTGCTCCAGAAGTCACGAGCTAAACTACTGACCTCAGCCTTCCAAAGTTCTCCCACGCTCCCTCCATTGGCTTGTTAAAGCTGCTACTTTGGATTTAAAACACTGATGCTTGCCAACAAAATCCAGACCAGCACCTCTCTATTTCACAGCATTATCTCACTCCAAACTGCACCACTCTCTCTAATATCTACCACTGCTCAACCGATCCCATCTTACAGAGTACAAGCAGGACATGCATAAAGATTGATTTTCTCCTCAAGCACCTTGGTGGTGGAACAAACTTCCAGTGTTTAGGCTGATATTCTTAGTCCTTTGCCGAGAGAATCATCCACCTCACAGGTGTGGCAGATGAAGATGCTGATTAGACAGCATGATTATTGCACAGGTGTGCCTCAGGCTGGCCACAATAAAAGGCCACTCTAAAATGTGCAGTTTTTTCACAGCACGATGCCACAGCTGTCGCAAGTTTTGAGGGAGCGTGCAATTGGACTGCAAAAAAACGTCCACCAGAGCTGTTGCCCGTAAAATGAATGCCGTCTCCAACGGCGTTTCAGAGAATTTGGCAGTGCATCCAACCAGCCTCACAACCGGAGACCACGTGTAACCACACCAGCCCAGGACCCCCACATCCAGCATCTTTACCTCCAAGATGAGTCCAAGTCTGAGACCAGCCACCTGGAAAGCTGCTGCATCAATCTGTTTGCATAACCAAAGAATTTCTGCTCAAACTGTCAGAAAGTGTCTCAGGGAAGCTCATCCGCATGCTCGTCATCCTCATCGGGGTCTCGACCTGACTGCAGTTCATCGTCGTAACTGACTTGAGTGGGAATATGCTCACATTCGATGGCGTCTGGCACTTTGGAGAGGTGTTCTTTTCACGTATGAATCCCGGTTTTTATTGTAAAGGGCAAAATGCGTGAGGCAAATTGTGGTCACACCAGATACTGACTGGTTTCCTGGCACCACCATCCACCCTTACCCCAGACCCCCCAATACAGTAAAATAGCACATTTTTGAGTGGCCTTTTATTGTGTCCAGCCTAAAGCACACCTGTGCAATAATAACGCTGTCTAATCAGCATCTTGATCTGCCACACCTGTGAGGTGGATGATTCTCTCAGCAAAAGAGAAGTGCTCACTATCACAGATTTAGACAGATTTGTGAACAATATTTGAGAGAAATGGGCCTTTTGTTTATGTAGAAAAAGTTTTGGATCTTTGAGTTCTGCTCATGAAAAATGGGGGCAAAAACAAGTGTCGCGTTTATAATTTTGTTCATTGTAGTTTGACATGAAGCAGAGGTCAATTTCCTATGAATTACATTATTTTCTTAAAAGTGCACATCCAGAAGTTTTATTCATTTTAGAACTCGACTATTGCAGTTCATGTGTTTTTAGAAATAACAATTTTTAAAAGAAAAACAAGACTTGGTAATACAGTGCAGACTAACGACATTACTGAGGGTTGTTTTTCTTTCTAAAAAAAAAAAAAATATATATATATATATATAATATATATATATATATATATATATATTGTACACCTCCACAAGGCTGGAAAGGGCTACGGGGAAATTGCCAAGCAGCTTGGTGAAAAAAGGTCCACTGTTGGAGCAATCATTAGAAAATGGAAGAAGCTAAACATGACTGTCAATCTCCCTCAGGCTGGGGCTCCATGCAAGATCTCACCTCGTGGGGTCTCAATGATCCTAAGGAAGGTGAGAAATCAGCCCAGAACTACACGGGAGGAGCTGGTCAATGACCTGAAAAGAGCTGGGACCACCGTTTCCAAGGTTACTGTTGGTAATACACTAAGACGTCATGGTTTGAAATCATGCATGGCACGGAAGGTTCCCCTGCTTAAACCAGCACATGTCCAGGCACGTCTTAAGTTTGCCAATGACCATTTGGATGATCCAGAGGAGTCATGGGAGAAAGTCATGTGATCAGATGAGACCAAAATAGAACTTTCGGGTCATAATTCCACTAAACGTGTTTGGAGGAAGAAGAATGATAAGTATCATTCCAAGAACACATCCCTACTGTGAAGCATGGGGGTGGTAGCATCATGCTTTGGGGGTGTTTTTCTGCACATGAGACAGGGCGACTGCACTGTTTTAAGGAGAGGATGACCGGGGCCATGTATTGCGAGATTTTTGGGAACAACCTCCTTCCCTCAGTTAGAGCATTGTAGATGGGTCGAGGCTGGGTCTTCCAACATGACAATGACCCGAAGCACACAGCCAGGATAACCAAGGAGTGGCTCTGTAAGAAGCATATCAAGGTTCTGGCATGGCCTAGCCAGTCTCCAGACCTAAACCCAATAGAGAATCTTTGGAGGGAGCTCAAACTCCGTGTTTCTCAGCGACAGGCCAGAAACCTGACTGATCTAGAGAAGATCTGTGTGGAGGAGTGGGCCAAAATCCCTCCTGCAGTGTGTGCAAACCTGGTGAAAAACTACAGGAAACGTTTGACCTCTGTAATTGCAAACAAAGGCTACTGTACCAAATATTAACATTGACTTTCTCAGGTGTTCAAATACTTATTTGCAGCTGTATCATACAAATAAATAGTTAAAAAAATCATATATTGTGATTTCTGGATTTTTTTTTTAGATTATGTCTCTCACAGTGGACATGCACCTACGATTTCTAAGTGGGAAAACTTGCAAAATAGCAGGGTGTTCAAATTCTTATTTTCCTCACTGTATGTATATATGTGTATATATATATATATATATATATATATATATATATATATATATATATATATATATATATATATATATCGTAATTTCCGGACTATTAAACGCACCCAAATTTAAGCCGCACCCACTGAATTTGACAAAGATTTTTATTTTGAACATAAATAAGCCGCACCTGTCTATAAGCCGTGTCTACACTGAAACTAATGAACTTTACACAGGCTTTAATGAAAGAGAGTGTCTGTTACACAGCTTGTATCCTGTAGCCAGTAGCCTACCAAGAAAGTCTTTCTTCACTGTCTTCCTCCTTCCTTTCACAACTATTTCTCTCGAGAGTTTATCTTTTGGCATCGCTGTGCATTTAAAAATCACCATCGGTGAATGTTTTCTCCCGATGCCGTGCAGCTCAGAACACAGGTGAAGTGTGTTTTTTCCATGCCCGGTTTTATATATATATATACATTCATTTGAACTAGGAGACCAAACTTGTTCCAGCATGAAAATGCCTGTGCACAAAACCAGCTCCATGAACATATGCTTTACATGGTTTGGAGTGGAAGATCTTGTGGAGCTCACTACAACCCAGGCCTCCTCACATTACATCAGATGTTGCTAAAACCCTTCATATAACTTACCTCAGCAGCCAAGTCTGAATTGACAACAGTTTCAACATCCATGAATATAAGGTAGAAGGAGATAGGGGAAAAAACATGGATGCCTTCATGTTCATCTTTTGCAAACTTTTCAGTCAGGTTTTATAGATTTAGCAGGGTGTGTGTGTGTGTGTGTGTGTGTGTGTGTGGTGTGTGTGTGTGTGTGTGTGTGTGTGTTCTGAATAGGTCTTGAATGCTAGTCCAATGCAGCATAAGTAGCTGTAATCACTTACATTACACTAGATTGGAGACTCCTTCCAAAAATGCTAAACAAACGTTTCTCAGATGATCAAAGACTGTATATGAATGACCTGAAATAACCAATTGGAACAATATACACAGATGTGTAATATACGCCATGGTTTTATTTTACACCTTTATTTTAGCACCTTCTGGTTCGAGAATTCAACAATGCTGCGCTCGCATATTTTGTGTTGTTCTTTATTTTAAATAAAGGGAAACATTAGCTATGGCTAGTGCTATTTTCAGTAGCTACATCTTACAGATTTCACTCTGTGTTCGATACACTGTCTTTCCACATGGACTTAAAGGAAACTTATTCATACACGATATGCACACTGTATTATATACTCAGTTGACATTTTGTGAGGTCCGTACTATTAAACATGGGTAGTTTCCATTTGCAGGGACCTCACATTAGGATTTAAATAGCCAAAAGTCCTTCAACGTGGTAACAGAACACTGGAATGGTGTTCCGTGGTCCTTTTTCCCGTGCTTAGTGAAAGTTCCTTGTAGTCCATTCAACCTCAGTCTGTCATTTTATTGGTCCTAAAATGTCCCCAGTGATCCATTGCTTACGTTTGACCTTCAGAGGTGTTTATGCTGGTCTTAACATGCCAATAGTTCAACGTTGGGTCTCTGTTTTATTTCCCCAAAGTCCTGGTTATCATCCTTTCATCATTTTGTTCATTCTCGGGGTGTGTTCTCTCGTCACACCGCACAATGGAGCCTATTTTATATCGCAAACTGCATTATTTACGTATTTCCGTTCGATGGCATTTCGTGTATTGTGACCACAGTGGAGCCACTGTTCATGCTGATCTGTTCGGCAGCATTCGCCAGCTCGGCTCGTGGTAACCGGAACCCGTTCTCCAAAGTGTTGGGAAAGTGTGCAAAGCCTCCCATGTTGGAACCTCCTCGTAGGTTTGCCATCTGCAGCGTTGTTGTTGTTGTTGTTGAGGTTGTATTTTTTCGCGGTTTGCTGGAAGTCCCACTGAGTATTCTCTTTGTTTGCATTTTCCTGTAGCACAAACATACAATGTTCTCCTTCAGTCTTTCAACGTTTTAATCATGAACAACTATTAATTAACATCTAATAGTAATACTAGTAATAGCAAAAGACAGGTAGAAATAATTAATTAACTAATTATAATAGTAGTATTAAAAGTGTTACATTTTGATTTATTTCTCCTTAATTTAGCTTTTTTTGATGATAAAAAAAAAATCACATTCTATTATAAGAACATAAAAAAGAAAAGTCATAATAAAAAAATTATTATTATTATTATTAATAATAATAAAGCATATTGTATTCTTTTTTTAAGATTTCACCAAATATTCACTTCATGAACACTTCATTGCTCTTTGACACAAGCGATGTAACTATAATGAATGGACATTGAGTATCAACCAGATAAAAATAGTTCCTCTCGAGAAACCTTGACTTCCTTTTAAACTTCTACTATTCTTTCTCATACCATCTCCAGGAGGTTTTTCTTCATCATTGTCACCTCTGGCTCCCTCATTAGGAATAAAATGTATAAGGACAAATATATGAAGGACAAATTGATTTCATTTAATGGCAAATGTTGGCGTGTTTTTGGTCTTTGTCTATAAGCTGCATACAGACATTTATCTTTAACCTTACATCTCACAAAACTTGTTTTTTTTTTATGGAAACACACATTCAGCGTACAATATTCAACCCTGTCACCGTGTTATATGGAATGCAGATTTACTTGTTATATGTCTTCAGTATGATGAGTAGTACGCTGAGAATGATTATGATACCGATGACGATAACTGCGATCATGGCGCCTGAACCTAAAAGGGGGAAAAATAGATTGGTTACAGCCTTCAGCTTAGTATTACGATGATTTTGTGTTTTTATGAACAGTGTGTTTGAACTCTATTCAGCAGTAGAAAAAAATCATAAAACGCCATAGTACTGTAGCAACAAACAAACAAGTAAACACATAAATAAACATTCAAATAAACAAGAAAGCCATTCAGGTTTATTAACCTTTAACTGAGATTCGACACTTAAATAAAGACAAAAAAGTAATTTTCCATTAAATACTATGTTGAGGCTTCTAGCTAACAACTAGACTTTACTATACTAAGAGACTATTGATAGTCATATCTGTGTTACAATAAAAGATATAATTACAGGTAATTAGTTTTACATTTCTTTTTATATCATAATCAAACTATTGTGTATTGTGCAATCTGGTGTTCATCCCCATGTAGGGCTTTCAATGTTTTAGTGCTCTGTTTTGATTTGAATGTGAGCCAACACACTGAATACAGTGCAGACAAACTGCGTTACTGAGGGTTGTTGTTCTTTCTAAAAATAGCCAGTTTATTTGCATAAATCTCAAAGCAGACAGTTAAGTAGTCACTGGCTCCAAAACATTCAGCCTCAAATATGTATGTATGTATATACACACCGAACTGGCACATCATTATGACCAGTGATCAGGCATAACATTATGACCATCTCCCCAATATTGTGTTGGTTCCCATTTTGCTGCCAAATCTGTCCTGACTCATTAAGCATTAACAGCATGAACTTCTTCAGCAGTTTGAGCTACAGGATCTCGTCTGTTGGATCGGACCACACGGACCAGCATTAATGGACTTTTGCGCCCACGTTGTTGTCGCCGGTCCCCCACTGTTCCTTCCTTAGAGCACATTTACTAGATACTGACCACTGCAGAACAGGAACATCCCACAAGAGCTGCAGTTTGTCCATGCCCATGATGATTAGCATATTAAAAACTTAATAATAATAATAATAATATCAATTTAAGGTACATTTAGTACAGTGAAAAATGTGTTGCGATTAATCACAGGTTTCACAAATGTAATCCATTGACAGCCGTTATATATACAGTACAGACCAAAAGTTTGGACACACCGTCTCATTTAAAGAGTTTTCTTTATTTTCATGACTATGAAAATTGTAGAGTCACACTGAAGGCATCAAGGGCTATTTGACCAAGAAGGAGAGTGATGGGGTGCTGCGCCAGATGACCTGGCCTCCACAGTCACCGGACCTGAACCCAATCGAGATGGTTTAGGGGTGAGCTGGACCGCAGAGTGAAGGCAAAAGGGCCAACAAGTGCCAAGCATCTCTCGGGGAACTCCTTCAAGACTGTTGAAAGACCATTTCAGGTGACTACCTCTTGAAGCTCATCAAGAGAATGCCAAGAGTGTGCAAAGCAGTAATCAAAGCAAAAGGTGGCTACTTTGAAGAACCTACAATATGACATTTTTCAGTTGTTTCACACTTTTTTGTTATGTATATAAATCCATATATAATTCCACATGTGTTAATTCATAGTTTTGATGCCTTCAGTGTGAATCTACAATTTTCATAGTCATGAAAATAAAGAAAACTCTTTGAATGAGAAGGTGTGTCCAAACTTTTGGTCTGTACTGTATATATATATCTCACATATTGCATGCTTCACTGTTCTCTCAAGGCTGTACACTGTGTTATTTATTTCCTCTCCTCTGTGCTGTCTGCTGATATCTGCTCCACCTCCCATTGTCTGTGATATATTATTAGACTTTACATAATATAAATAATAGAAAATATGCCCCCATACAAATATGCATACTGTTCCCATGTAATATCCATAATATTAAAAGCAAAAAGACTTTTTGCCTCATTTATTGCGCATTTTCAGTCTATTGTAATTGTATTGTTTTACTGTCTGTGTCTGGTCTATTCTAAATGTTAATTAGTTTTGTTTTCGATTGTTATTTCTTTAACTATTCATAATCATAATTTAAGATTTATGAATTTAATTTATAGTTTTTCTTTTCCTTAGATGTAACCATCACTGGCACTGCTTTCCCTACCCGGTTAGCCATTATGTTAATCTCTGTAGTTCATTTGCCATTCACTTCCCTTCAACATCTCAGTACACTTTAATCAGCGTGGACAGAGAGCAGAATAGGTCATGAGAGCATGTGATAGTACAGCAGAGCAAGCTAGAGTTCAGTAAAGAATGAAAGCTCTTCCCTGTGCATGCCTGTTTTTTGTTTGGGATTGTGGGTTGACAGGCAACTGGGCAACCATATCAGATGCCATCTGGAGCTGTCTGTCTTAAGGAAATAGTACATGCAGGTTATTAGTTCAAGTACTTCAACTACATACGAAATCAACTCGTGTATGATGGACAGCTTTGAATACAATGTGTAGAGCTGTACAACAGGCAAGCTTTAATTTAAAATATTTAATGTCCAGGTACTGGCACTTCAGAGAGATTTTAGTGGAGCCAATAGCACTCAGATCTTAGTGACCGCAAATGATTGAACGGGGTGTGGTGTGATGATCAGCCAAAATACACAAACATGATAATCATAAGTACAATCTGAATAAACACTGCACAAAGCCTTTATTCTGACATCAAGAGATCACTGCATGGTAACTAAGGCCAAGTCTATAAACATTAGTGACGAGTGTTGCTTTCTAACACTGTAGTGAACGCATATCTTTATACTTGTTGGTACACATTATAGGTTTTCAATTTAATTCTCTAATTAATCAGCTCTGAATTACATATGGCTCAGGAAAAAGCTTATACACCAATAACTGTGAAACAATTCATAAGCCTGAGATTTACCGAAAAAAGTTGTTTCTTTATATCGAAACATAACTAGTATATGTTTATTGCCATCGCTTTGCTTTTTTTGCTCAAGCACCATAAACTTCATATAATCAGATATATCAGATGTATAGAATATTACCCTAGATCTCCAAAGGGCACTTTTTATTAAAATGATTGGAGGCTTTGAAAAAATAAATAAACATTTCATTTTATTCATCCATCCTGCTTTGACTCTGTTGACCTTATTAGATTATTGTCTGGCCATAACATCACTTTCTTTCCACTCCGTTGCACTATTTTGTCAGCATCATGACATGAAGGAACAAATTAAAATCACATTTTAAATTGCTACGATGGTTAAAGTCTAATCCTGTTCTCCAATCTGTTTATATAATCACACTCTTGATGTCACCCAAATGAGGATGGGTTTCCCTTTTGAGTCTGGTTCCTCTCAAGGTTTCTTCCTCATAACATCTAAGGGAGTTTTTCCTTGCCACAGTTGCCACGGCTGCTCATCAGGGATAAACACACATCATTCACCTTCACTGTTAAATTCTGTAAAGCTGCTTTGAGACAATGTCTGTTGTGAAATAAACTTGACTTATTGATCTGTCCTAATTTTCCCACTTGTACAAAGGCACAATTATACAGGAAAAATCACAATCTGTAATGTACACTGATC